>OZ024931.1:55949861-56470864 GCA_964017235.1 Sabellastarte sp. h YS-2021
TGACACATTGGACACCTGCTAATGTTGTGGCAAGTATGATAATGTGTAAATTTGATGCTTACAGAACAAGTCTGCTAACTAGGCATGGGGCTATGTCAGACACATTGCAGATTTACAAAATATTTAATTAATTTTATCATACATGGAGCAGGGTCCAAACTGGTAGGGCAAGTCACCTTTTATTACTACATCATTTAGCATGTATTTTTAATTATTTTTGCTGAGGTTCTGCAGCGTTTAATGGCAGGTACATACATACATAAAATATTGAAAAAAAATTAAAAACTAAAAATAAAAATTTACCGGTCATATCCATCTCAGCCACCTTTTCAGCCCAAAGCCCAGTCCTCTTCTGTGTATGTCTGTAATCTCTCAAATCCTTCTGGAACAAGCAAGGGGTTTCCCTAATCCACTCTATCAATGTGTTTTCTTTATCAGCAGACATGACAATATTGGCACGCCTCTTATTCTTTTCAATAGTTTCTTGCGATAACACCACCACAGACTGGCTGTTCAGCAGTTGCAAGGTTATCTACTGTATCACTGTCAGTATCGTCATTATTACTCAAAACAAGCAAATGTTTGCAAACATAAACAGACTTCTTTTTGGTCCTTGACATCTTATGAAATATTTACAAGAGTTAAATCACAAAATAATAGTTCAGGGATGTTTCACCAAATGCATGTCACCACATGTGATGCCGCATTAGTGTGAAATGGGTATAAGGGGTTGTATGTGTGTAACATCTCTCCATGGTGTGATCTAGATTTGATCTTTGACATTGACATATTGACCATGTCGTAGTGATCTTGTCTGGGTTATTTCTTGGATTCCGCATAAAGTGTAGAATGTTCATTCTTGGTAGGGACATTGGTTAGGGGGTGTAGGTGTGCATCATGGTGTGACCTTTAACTTTGGCTTTATCAAAGTGTGTTCACCTGCCGGATTGGAGACATGTTTCTCTTATGACACATATATGGATTGCTGAAACTGATTATTATATGTACTTTACATAATCGTGCTATTTCTATTGACAGCTATTCTCTAGTTAATAAAATTTACAACTTCATAATTTATAATTTACTGATTTATGCTGTCATATAGTTATTAAATTGTCTTGTTTTAATACTTTATCTTTACATACATTTTGTTTCTCTTAGATGTAAACTTTTCTCTACTTAAACATTATTTGGACCTTTATATAATTGACACTGCTCTGAAAGTATCCCAATCTTTGTACTGTTTCACTACTTCTATATCTCATGGTGTTGAAAACTATTTGCCCAGGCTATTTTGATTTATCCTTCTTATAATATAAGTAGTTTTTACCCCAGAGCCCTTAAGGGTTAGGAGGTGTAGGTGTGCAACATCATGGTCTGACCTTGATTTGATCTTTGACCTTGCCGTAGTGACCTTGAGTTTTTGTGAACATCTTGTCCGGGCTATATCCCGGAAACTGTAAGGTGTAGTCAAGTTGATACTTGGTAGGGACATTGGTTAGGGGGTGTAGGTGTGCAGTGTCATGGTCTGACCTTGATTTGACCTTTGACCTTGCCATAGTGACCTTGACCTATAAAATCTTGCCCGGGCTATATCTCGAAAACCATAAGGTGTAGGAAGTTGATACTTGGTAGGGATATTGGTTAGGGGGTGTAGGTGTGCAATGTCATGGTGTGACCTTGATTTGACCTTTGACATTGCCATAGTGACCTTGACCTATAAAATCTTCTCCGGAGTATATCTCAGAAACCATAAGGTGTAGGAAGTTGATACTGAGTAGGGATATTGGCTAGGTTGTGTAGATGTAAAACGTCATGGTGTGACCTTGATTTGACCTTTGACCTTGCCGTAGTGACCTTGACCTATAATGCCTTGTCTGGGCTACATTTTGGAAACCATAAGGTGTTGGAAGTTGATATTTGGTAGGGATATTGGTGAAGGGTTATATGTGTGCAATGTCATGGTGTGACCTGGGTTTGACCTTTGATCTAGCATATCTGATGCTATTTTATGTCTCTACAAGGATATCTGATACTATTTATCTCTCTTATATCTCTCTTATATATTTTACTTGAATCTTGGTTGTTGCACCTTTGGGTGTCTTTTGGTGTAGATTAAGCACTGTTAAAGTCGTATTAGAAGTCATTAACTGTTTTACTTTTGCAACTTTCCATTGTAACAGATGTAACAGATGTAATATAAAAGCATGTATTGCTACATCTGTATGTATGGGTAATATTCAAAACATCCAAACCATAATTTGACCATACAAATGAAAATCAAAATGGGAGAAGTCTTAAAGCTTCATAATTTTTAGTTTACTGAATTGTCTTGTTTTAATACTTATTCTTTACATGCAATTTCTTTCTCTTAGATGTTATTTTCTCTACTTAAACATTATTTGGACACTGACACTGCTCTGAAAGTATCCCATTCTGTGTACTGTTTCACTACTTCTATATCTCATGGTGTTGAAAACTATTTTCCCAGGCTGTGGGGTATGGGCATCTCTGATGCTATTATTTTGTTATATTATATTTTTTTAAATTTGTGTGTTTATACTTTTATTAGTAATTTTAATTACTGTATATGAACAATATATTTGTTTATTAAATTATAAAAAAAATCATGTATATTTTGTATTTCAGACATAATTCTAGTCTTAAAGGATAAAAATGAAACTGGAATATCAGTTTTTAAATTGTAAATCTACACTAACACTTGGAATCTAAAATATAATATTTACTTTATCTGCAGTAAAAAGTAGCATATTGTTGGATATTAGTGATCATTAAAATAATTAGTATGTAATGAATACCAACATATTTATAAATGTAGCACAGTCATTATTTTGTAGAACACAAATATTTAGACAGAATAAGTAAGCTCTTTAGTTATATAGCATTTTGCAACTTTGAGAACACAATATCTCAGTGGTGTCATGATTTTCATGTATTAATCTTGTCAGTACTCGTTGCTGTATTCACCCCTATGTTTGTGACTAATTCTAATAACTAAAGGGGTACACAATAGGAAGTGTTTACTCTTTCTCATGATAAGGCTTGTCTAGCTGTGTCCATGTTTTGTAGTCAAAGCTGAAAAGTAATTAGGCTGAGGCAGCAATGTGGTGAGCTGAAGTCATAATCATTTGGCTTGGTTTTTTAAAGTACACTCAAAAAATGAACATTTTTCCTCTGACTGCAATAGTTATATTTAATATAATATTTAACAAACTTGAACAGGTAGAATAATTAAATACAGGGAATTTAAAAATTGTTTTTAAAATTAGTTTTAAAATATTACCAAGAATTTATCAGATTATGGAAATTGGACTATCCTATTATATGAACATAAAATAATGGATATCTAGTTAGAAAACACAAAAGATCAAAACATATAACCATATATACTGAGGGATGAAGTTTGCAATAGTATGAACAGATTTAATGCAGCAACCATCCTCAATGAACACGTAATCATGCATGCATAAATTAAATGGAAAACTAGAGAGCCTTGTTATCAAAAGATAACATATACTCATGCCATAAGATTTAAAACTACAATCAGACAAGCCAGAGAGTCCCTCATCAATAAATTTCCTACCCAACTTCTTGGAAATTCCATCTCCCCTACCAATAAGGTCAAGAACCTAGGTGTTACTTTTGATTCCGGAAACACCTTTAGCAGCCACATAGCCATGGTGTGCCATTTCTGTTATTATCACCTCAAGGACCTGAGATGAATCCGCAAATTCCTCAGTGTGGACACTGCAGCCTTGCTTGCAAATTCAATGATCAGCAGTGAACTTGACTACTGCAACTCCCTACTCTATGGCATAAGTAAACATAACATGGCTAAACTCCAAAAGATTCAAAATGCCCTTTGCAGAATTGTTTTAAGACTTGATAGAACTAACCATGTCTCCCCCTTTCTTCAAAAACTACACTGGGTCCCTATTACATACCGCATCTTGTTTAAATACAATCTAATTACTTTCAAGGCCATCAAATTCTCTTAACATACATTTTCATCATCCTTGATCAAAACCAGTTGTCTAATTTGTTGAAACTGTTTTCTCTTTCCTCAGTTTGTCACAAAAAGGCCATTTGAGGCAAGATTTTGTAATGGCTTCCTCCACTGAATGGAACAGACTCCCACAATCAGTGCGATCACAACACACAATAACAGGTTTCCGAAGCCAGCTAAAGACCTATTTGTTCAGACTAGCATATTGGCCATAATAGTACATCTCTCTGGCAGGCGCTAATTTGGATTCTTGACCTGACATGTCCCTGGACTTTCCCTTTTGGAGTTCCAGCACATTAGAGGATGTTACATCAATTTTACATAATTCTATTTTTATGTTTGGAAATGTAAAACACTGCAGTATTGTGACTGGTACATAAAAGGAAAAAGATTGCATCTATGGCCTAATTCTTTATGATTCTGGAAATAATGCCTCCCCCGACTTTCCAAATACTCCACATACTGTTTCCCTTAACTTTCCAAGTAGGAGTATCAGTGTATAAGTATCCGCTATATAGTTTATAGTCCTGGAGAAAAATTGAACGTGTTAATAATACACTGAGTCTGGATTGTTTGGTAGCATGCACTCTGGGGTCATTAGCTTTTCTGTGGTACCTGGTGGGAAAGATGACTGCCAACTTGCCAAGCAATGTAGTATATACCTACAGTACATAATATTACTACCTATTGAATAAGAACACGACAAAGTGAGATTATGGGGAGTTTAAAATGACACTTGTTTTAACATGTAAATTCATTTTGTAAGTATTTATGTAAGTTTTGTCCTGGCCTTATGTGATTCAAATCAATAAATGGATAGGTCAGTAGGTAGGTAGGTAGGTAGCTATATTGGTTATTTCATGAGACATATAGTGAATAATAGGAATATGTTATTTCAAGAGGAGTTGTTCCATTTTCCATAAAGTTCAATTTCATAGTGATAAAATAAAATAATGTATATGGTAGGAATGGGCTAGTACTCCCATTCAAGGCAGTGTCATGTGTTAGTACATTTTAGAGGCACTGCATAGGTCAAGGAAATGTTCGAGCATTCTAAAGTAGAAGTAAAGAAAATTAATACATTTGCTAAAGCTTGGCCATAGCTGTTAGTCATAAATGAATTATCAAGTAGAGGGGAGGAGAAAAAAACTCCCAATGTTACATATAAGTGAAAACCAAAAACCTGGAGTGAAAATAATATACTCTCGCCACTGCTCTTACAGAGTAGGCACGAGTATAATTGCAATTTCACATATTATTATGAGAATTTAGCTAGCCACAGGAGAACCAATAGTTTGAGCTACTAAATGAGGGAAAAAGATATAAATGCCATGATTCAATTAAAAAATAATTCTGTGTTGGGTAAATGTAGATTACAATATTAAATCCAACTAAAATAATTTGCAAATTTAAAACACACTTCAATTTTTTTTCTTTCAATGGATTCCACCTGATTTTAATGATTGAATCCAACTAAATATGGTTCACAAAAGCTACATGTGTTTCAACCTGATTTCACCCATTGATTTCGAGAGGGTTTCATTTGCTAGACCCAAATAAAAACAGTTTGGTTTGCAAAATCTGCAAGTATTTCAACCAGATTTTACTCATTGTATGTAACCAGATTTTGCCCATTGGTTTCAGCATGATTTTACCAGCTGGATTCAATTTAAAAAGGTTTACAAAATCTACATGTATTTTACCAGATTTCACCATTGGATTTCAAAGTTAAGTGCTTGGTGGAATATCTGGATCCGGATATTATTTGCCTAATGTGATTGACAAGTTATCACTGCAAACAAACAAATTCAATTTGATTTGCCCTTAAACTATAGAAATCACATGCCCATTTTTTCTACGATTACTAAATACTGAACATCTACGATTTCGGACTTTACTAAGTTTTCGTACACCCCAACATGCGATTTAACAATTCCCAACGGAATTCCCCATTTCCGTCAACAAAGAAATTAACATAAAAAACAACAAACTTACATTATTCTTTGAAACTTAGCCGTTATAGAAAATAGAATAGGCATGCCTGTTAGCACTAGCACTATCCTTGACCCTCCACCACCCGCCAATTCTATTCAGCCAGGAGTAACCACATCGCTTCTCTATAGTGGAGCAAAATTCAAGGGACACCAAAAAAGTAAAGGAAATTGCTATGATGTGGAGGTTATTCTTCAGGTATCCATACTGTATATAATACTGCTTACTATGGTAAAATAATATGGGAATAACTTGAAAACTACATATATATTTATGCTTATTTGTGTCAAATATTTACGGCACGGATATGTCCCGGGACGTCCCGATATGTAGCTAACATGTTGGCTACATGTGGGGAAGTGCTAAATTGTGAGAACCAGGAAGTGCTTCATCTAGGGAAGTGCTTTATGCTGCGTTCACAGAGCCCGTGCACACGACCTGTGAGGTGGTACCCACCAGTGGAAAGTTTTGACCGTTCTTCACAATTTACCGCTGGTGTGTTTATGTGTGGATGTAAACAAACACAAATGACAAAGAGAAAGAAATAAAAGAAATCACAATACTTCGCTATCCACCATACAAAAGATATATATTTCATTCGTTATTCGTTTTCTGAGGTTATTTATCAAAATCCTGAGTACCGAAACAGTTCATTTAGCAGGTTTTTTATAACAAAAGCACATGTATTCTGCATCTTTGTTGTCACTAGAGGTGAAGGTCAAAGTTTGGAAAGTTTCTGGTGACACCCAACTCACCAGTGGTATATACCACCTGTGAGACCGTTCTTGGCAAATTTACAGGCTGTGAAGTCGTGTTTACGGCCGGTAAGAACGCAGCATTATATCATGGGAGGCCTAGCTTGTTTTGGGTATTTTTTAACAATATTTTATAAAGCACGAACTCATTAATATTCATGAGAAGATATGAGATTACAATTTTTCCTTGGGGTTTTGTAATAATATTTTATAAAATGGAAGCCTCAAAGAAGATCAAATGCTTTAAACTCGAGAACTCACGGCAGTAGCGTCAACTGATTGATATTCATGAGAAGATATGAGGTCACAGATTTCCCTCGGGGTTTTTTAGCAATATTTTATAAAATGGAAGCCTCAAAGAAGATCAAATACTTTAAACTTGAGAACTCACGCCAGTAGCAACAACTCATTAATATTCATGAGAGGATATGGGGTCACAGATTTCCCGGGTTTTCTAACAATATAGAAAACAAATAATAAAAAAATCAACCAATGAAATGATTTCCTGACATTTAGCCAGTGAGTTACGTATCGGGATGTCCCGTGATTTAACCACTGTGAAATATTTAACAAAGTGGCTGCAGTATGAACATACAAGCTTCTCGTAACCATAGCAGGTTGTGACCAACAAGAGATACACGTACCCATGACTTGTATGACACTGTTTGGGGGGCAGGGGAAGATTGAGGCGCCGTTTGGAAAACTGACGGAAGATTCCCCCTCGAACAATGTTTTAACGACATCTTGGCTGAATACGCCTCTCTCTTCACTTGATCACTGTTTTAAACCTTTTATACCTTCCACATAAATTCTTGATCTCCAGTTATCATTTTGATTGGTAAAATATTGTTGAAAAACCCCATGGAATTCCGTGACCTTTCATGAATATGAATGAGTTGTACAAGTTCAAGAATTTGAAGTAGTTCACAGGCAAAACATTAGCAGGCCAGGACTTTCCATGGGCTGTTTTAACATTCTGAAGTCCTAGGACCAATAATAAGAGATAGGATGTTTTAGTATGATGACCTCATTTAACCTTGAAGGGGTCAAAGGTCTAATTCAATACCTGGAAAAGATTCCCAGACCATGACTTCCTATAAGTTGTTTTCACATTCCAAACCCTTAGGAACAATGGTAAGGGAGATATAAGGCGTTTTTAATAGGATAACCCCATTTGACATCAAATGTGATATGGCAGCCATTTTGTATTTGAAACTAGGCCAGAATTACTACCAGGTAAGCTTTCCTAGCCATATATCTTTTGTGTGAATTTATGCCATAGTTCAGAATTTAGAGCATCATTATGATTTTGAAACAATTAGTATATAACTTATAGCGGCCATTTTGTTTTTGAAAATGAAGCCAAAATTTTGCACAGACATATTTTCATAGCCATAAACATTCCCTGCAAAATTGGTGAAGATATCTTTGGCCACTGGCGGGATATATTAAACTGAAAATACAGGTATCAGGTATCCAGATCCTTAATCTCTGAACTAGCGAATTCAAAGGCACACCATCCAAATCGTATTACTTAACTCAAAGTCATGAGACATGATATGGGTCATTACCAGGGAGACCATCAGTGTTTGGTAGTCAAAATCTAGGGAGGGAAAGACTTCTGAAATAGATAGGTTTTAAGTTGCCTTTTGAAACATGAAACAGCAGGGTTCCCACATCCTTGGAAATCCTTGAAAAAAATTACTTCATTTTCAAGGCCTTGAAAGTCCTTGAATTTGTTATGGCCCAACTTCTGCATCTGCATCATCTAGTTTTACGGCTTTGGCAGACTCAGACTGTCTAGTCTGAACAAAGTTTATGTTAAAATATTATTAGATGTGTTAACTAGCATTGTTGTAATGAGTTTATAAAATGTTAAAATCATCTGCAATAAAGAATTTGGTGAGAGGAACTGATGGCTAGAAGGGGAGGTAAAGGAGGCCGTGCCTCATAATATATCCTTGAGTAGTATTGTTGTTGACCTTGAAAATCCTTGAAAAGACCTTGAATCCAGTTATCAAAAGTCTGTGGGAACCCTGAATTACAGGAGCAGTTGAAATTTCTAGTGGTAAATTATTCCAAATTTTTGGACCATGATATAAAAACAATAGTTGAAATGAAGTTTTGAATTGAGGGACTATAATGAGGAACCTTGAGGAACAGTTAACACCAGTAACAAAGTGTTACAATTTTGGATTTCTGAAACCTTGTAATATTCTTGAAAGACAAGCTATGAAAAAGACTGACACTTCAAAGACAAGCTATGAAAAAGACTGACACTTCAAAGGAGAGAAAATGTGTGATATGATGCAAATTGCGTAGGTTAACAAAACAGGATTTGATCACAGAATTGACTCATTTAGTGAAGCTCAATTTTGAGTCATACAGTACACCCAGATTGTAAACTACGTCAGTTGGGGAGAGACAATTTCCAAAGATGTTGACAAGAAAAGAATCCTTGAGCCATTTGTAACTATTGGAGGAGTCAAAAACTATAAATTCAGTTTTTTTCGGAATTTAATTTAAGCTTATTTTCAAACATCCAGGTATAGATGTCACTGAAACAGACCTTAAGCTAATGAAAATAATTTGTAAAATTTCCAGGAGATACATTGATGAACAGCTGGGTGTCGTTAGCATAGAAATTATATTTCACATCCATATATTTTGCAGTCATCTGACTAAGGGGAGTGGTGTATACTGATAACAAAAGGGGATCTAAAACAGAACTTTGAGACGGTCAGAGATCACTGAGCAAATTTTGACTGATAGAAAATGATCGAGGAGATATGATATAAACCATCTTAGGACAGTCCAAGCAAAGCAAAGCCTTTTTGACAGACAGGTGAGGCGTGTGTCTTGATCGATAGTGTCGAAGGTGGCCAACAGATCAAGGAGGACCTGAGCTATGGGCATACTGTTGGACAGAGACATGTGTATCTCAGTGTGAATACACAGCAGGGCAGTTTCAGTTGAATTTCCACCTTTGTAAGCTGACTGTAAAGTGTTTCCAAGTTCATTTGAGTCCATATGAGACCTCATTTGTGCAGCAACTATATACTCAACAAACTTGTACAAGAAACAAAGCCTGGATACTGGCAGTTAGTTCTCTAGATCCTCCATAGACATTGAAGTCTTTTTGATGAGAGACATGACTATGGCTTGCTTAAAGGGTTTTGGAAAATTACAACATTAGAGAGAGGGATTAACTTGTTTAGTTATAGATGGAAGGAGAATGTCCATACACCTTTTAACCAGACACATAGGTTACAGGGTCTAAGGAGCATGCTTCAGCTGGAGATTCCTGAATAAACTCAAGAACGTCACTTTCAGAAACTGGATGAAAGGAACTGAGAAAAGGTGGCTTCTTCTCTGGAGATACACACTTAGATGTGCTGTTTCTGAATGTTTTTTTGATTTTGTTACTTTTACCAATGAAAAATGAGCCAAAATGCTTTGCAAGTGACTTTTCATCAACACTGGATGGAAGTATAGAAATCTGGAACCTGCTCAACACCTTGGTCAATACACACTACAGCTTATTTCCATCCCCACAATTTTCTTATACAGTCTTTTTTCTCTTTCATTTTATTTTAGAAGTTGTCAGTTAAGAATGTTGTGACAGTAAAAGTCTACATAGAATAATTACATAATGACATGTACTTCCTTTTGACAGCTGTCCTGTATGTAGCAAGAGAAATCGCTGTACCAAAGGTCCTGTGTTACACATATGGCAACTATACCACATAATTCAGTGCTGCCTTTGTCTATCTGGAATATTGCAGATTGTACACAAATCCCTCTTACTTGCAAATTATTCCTGTAGTAACAGATCTGAACTGAAAGGAACTCAGAAAAAGCAATGAACTTGTCTGGAAAAATGCCCCTTTTTATACTGAAAAGCATACTTCAAAATGTCCAGTTTCCCATCTGCCGTATTCTGGTCAAGTTACATACTAGAGTGTTTTTCAAGCTGGCATCCAAAACTAGCCATGTGCCTTGTATATTCATGTACATTTGTACAAATATCGTCGTGTTTATAAAGTCATTAAACTTAGTTGTGTTATTTAAGATAGTTGTACCATTTTAAAATTTTAGACTCGGTCTCTTATTTAGAGGAAATTTATGCAGTTATAGTTAAGTAATTTTTAGCAATGGGTCGGTAACCTTGGTATCAAGAGCACTTTACTGCAATTTACTGAAATACTGTGACAAGATTTTACAACTGCCATCTCACTTGTCAACACATGTATTTGAAGGAAAAGTAAAAATAGTAAACAAACTCCCAATCTAGAAATTATAAGCTTTTATCCCATATATTTGTGCATGTACAGACTTTTATAATGATTTTGTTTGCCATGTTTTGGTAAAAAAGTGACACTTTACAGCCTCCATCTCGCTTATAAGACATAGTGGGAGGAAAACTTAAAATGTTTGGAAATAAACCACAAGTCTAAAGAAATTGCACACTTTTATTCCTTATTTTTGTGCATTTGAGAACTTTTATTGTGATTTCATTGAGGATGCATCCATGTTTTGATGCATATTTTCTGTGGAACTATTTGCCACATCACAGCCCCACCCAAAATTTAAGTGAAATTTTACCCTACTGCCTTTGAGGCTGTGCAGGTATTGTTTTCACTCATGGTATCCGGATGGGTGTGAGGGCTGGCCTTCAGACGGCGGGAAAAAGCTTGCCCGGTTTGTAGCTCAGAAACCCCAGAGGTGTAAGAACAGTAAGATGTCAATACTTGGTAGGGACAATGGTTAGGGGCTGTAGGTGTGCAACGTCGTGGTGTGACCTTGATTCGACCTTTCACCTTGCTGAAGTGACCTTGACCTTTCAAATCTTGTCTGGTCTAAATCTGGGAAACTGTAAGGTGCAGGAAGTTTATATTTGGTAGGGTCATTGGTTAGATGTAAAGTGTCATGGAGTGACCTTGATTTGACCTTTTACCTTGCCTTAATGACCTTGAGTTTGAAATTCTTGTCTGGGCTATATCTCAGTAACTGTAAGGTGTGGGATGTTGATACTGGGTGTGGAGATTGGTTAGGGGGTGTAGGTATGCAACATCATGGCACACTGTTTCTTCTGAAGGTCTATTCCCAGGCTGTGGGGTATGGGCATCTCCAATGCTATTTTTCTTTCTGAATCTATGCATTGGTTGTAAATTTACATGGGTATACAGTCAAGTCAAGGGACAAAAACAGCTGTTTTGAGAAAAACAGATGAAGATGACATTTTTTTATGAAAACGGCGAAGTTAACTTCTGGATTTAGTTTATATCTTTATAAATATATGTCTGTCAAACAGTTTGGATACAGCTTTGCTTTTGATGCTCCCATTTGAGTTCCCTTCCTGATCTAATTTATGCGTCCCCCTCTGGTGCCTGTTTCAGAAAGAAGCTTAAATCCTACGTCTTCACCAAGGCATATCCACCTTAGTCGTAATATCCCCCCCCCCCTCCAGTTGGTCTCCAAGGTGCTTGACCCCATTCTGTCCCTGGATACTGATTACTGATAATGATTGACCATTTTGGAGGATGTTGCACTTTAGAGTCCCTGTGTAAAGGGGAGATTAAGTTTCATAAAAGTCTAATTAGAATTAGAATTTATATTACGTTATTAGTATCCTAATTCAAGAAATATAGTTGTGAAAATGCTTATCCTGACATTTTTGTGAACTTGCTGTTTAAAATTATAGTTTTAAAATAAAGTTTAAGTTATGGGTTTTTAAATAAATGTTTGTAAAATCATGTGATAATGATCATGTTGGTTTAGAATCATTTTATAAGATAAGTATAAATATGATATATAGATTTTATAACTAAACAAATATTCAAAGGTACAGAACATATTTTTAATTTATTAATAATATCAAAATTGAATAATAAACTTGTTTTATTTTCAGCATGTTGACATGGAAAATTCATACTTATGTGGGTATTTGAAAATAAAAGGATTGACTGATGAATATCCAACACTGACAACTTTTTTTGATGGAGAAATAATAAGCAGAAAATATCCTTTTCTTACCAGGAAATGGGATGCAGATGAAGATGTTGATCGAAAACACTGGGTAACGTAGTTGTCTTTAAAAATATGTTTCTGGTTTGTAATAATATTTGCTTGTTTCTGTGGCTTAGGTATTATGACTTGCACCACTTGTATAATCTTCATAAACTTTATCTGCTCATGTTAACTCAGGTAACTTACAAAAAAGGCCTTCCATCTACAGAAAACGTTATATAAAAAATACATTTTGCTTTTATAAATTAAATATTCTGTGTAACTTGTTGTATGTGTATATATGATAAGATCACACTAAGAAATGGATATTTCTTCATGATTACATTGAGAGCTTGTTTTCCTTTTTTTTCCAGGGAAAATTCTTGTCTTTTTATCAGTTTGCAAAAACTTTCAACTCAGATGAATTTGATTATGATGAATTAAATAGTACTGATTATGTTTTCATGCGATGGAAAGTAAGTATAAAAATTTACTGTTATTTTTCACCAATAAATTCTGTTTTTAATGTGTTCTTTGAAAGAGATGGGTGTTTGTATGACCTATGCTCAGTGAATCTGAATCTCACATTAGGGTTCATGACATTGCAGTTTAACAATATACTTTCTTCTTCCAAAAAAAACCAACAAAACAGTTCTATTCAAAATATGCAAGACTGGCATTTTAGGTACATCAAAATTTTGTTACCAATTGCTGATTAAGTCACACAAACCACATGACTGGACATGTGACTTTGGATGAATATAGAACTGCTATGTTACTGATTTGTTTGATCACCAGATTATGGTCTCCCTTGAATAACTTTTTTGGCTTTAGAAGCCTTTCCTTTCGATCCAGCTTTAATATTTTGGGATTTTTGGGAAGGCAAATTTGTTTTTGGATACTTTGACCATACCTTAAACTTTATTTAAATTTAATTTTGACCTTTTGGTGTGGTCAGATTTGACCTTGGGCCTCTTGTTCAAGGTCAAACGAGGATAGCCAAACTTATAAGTGCTTATAACTCGCTTATTGTTGGTCCTAGAGGTTTGGCATGGTAACCAACCTATAAGATATCATGGGCTGGGAATCTTCTGGTGTGGTCAGATTTGACCTTGGGCCACCCCTTCAAGGTCAAACGAGGATAGCCAATCTTAAAAGTGCTTATAACTCGCTTAGTATTGATCTTAGAGGTTTGGGATGGAACCAACATGTAGGAAATCATGGGCTGGGAATCTTGTGGTGTGGTCAGATTTGACCTTGGGCCCCTCCTTCAAGGTCAAATGAGGATAGCCAAACTTAAAAGTGCTTATAACACGCTTATTATTGGTCCTAGACGTTTGGGATGGTAAACCAACCTATAGGAAATCATGGGCTGGGAATCTTTTGATGTGGTCAGATTTGACCTTGGGCCTCTTGTTCAAGGTCAAACGAGGAAAGCCAAACTTAAAAGTGCTTATAACTCGCTTATTATGGGTCCTAGAGGTTTGCAATGTGAAACCAACTTATGGGAAATCATAGGCTGGAAATCTTCTGATGTGGTCAGATTTGACCTTGGGCCTCTCCTTCAAGGTCAAATGAGGACAGCCAATCTTAAAAGTGCTTATAACTCTCTTATTATTGGTCCTAGAGGTTTGCAATATGAAAACAACTTATAGGAAATCATTGGCTGCGAATCTTTTGATGTGGTCAGATTTGACCTTGGGCCACCCCTTCAAGGTCAAACGAGGACAGCCAATCTTAAAAGTGTTTATAACTCGCTTATTATTGGTCCTAGAGGTTTGCAATGGTAAACCAACATGTAGGAAATCATGGGCTGGGAATCTTGTGGTGTGGTCAGATTTGACCTTGGGCCCCTCCTTCAAGGTCAAATGAGGATAGCCAAGCATAAAAGTGCTTTCAACTTGCTTATTATTGAAAAATGCTGTTTATCTTCCAAACTATGTTAGTTGGCCTTTTCCGGTGGATACATCTTGCATCTGGCCACAGATGCATCCTTGGTCTAGTCTGAAATTATTTTTCATTTTGTAACATCTAACTTGTAACTGATTTTAAAGTTTATCAAAGGAAAACCTAGGATACCTTGTAATTTAAATGTTAATGATATTATGGTAATCTTTAGCTTAAAATATAGAGTTTTTAGTAGTAACTTCAGTGAATATTTGTGTACAGCAGAAAATTCATGCAGAAGCATTTTCCACTGACCATAGCCAAACAACCACGTAGGGGATCCTCTTCAAATTTAGCATGTGTAAGCAGTAGCCCTTGGAAAATGTTTTGAATATGGTGACTTTTCAACCAATCTGAGAAGTAAGATGACCAAAACATCTCAGTACAAAACTTTATTGGCCCCATGTATGAACATGTGACTATTTATATCACTAAAATAAGAAAATGAAAATATATAAAAATTATTAACACTATATATATTCTCTTTTCAGGAGCATTTTTTGGTTCCTGATCATAAAATAAAAGATATTGTTGGAGCATCCTTTGCAGGCTTTTATTATATATGCTTTCAAAAGTCCAGTGAATCAATAGATGGCTATTATTATCACAGGAGCTCAGAATGGTAATATTTTGGTGTTATTCACAAATACATGTATTTGTTTCTTTTTGATGTTTATTTTGTGTATGAATGTCAAGTTAGTGTTTGACTCCAACCCAATTTCCTCACATGATAATGCATGTAAAATATTTTGGAAAAAAATGCTGGAAATATTTGTCTTCTGTTATACATTTTAAAATAAATTAATAAAAATCTTCTATATGGCCATTTAAATAACAGATTTAAATGATAAACATAGTTTAATTTTATGACATTTAAAAGAATTACAGAGACTGCAGGTGTTACTAGATTATTTTGATGGAAAAATTAATAATTGCTGTGTTTTTATCTTTACAGGTACCAGTCTCTTACATTGACTCATGTACCAGAACACAGTACAGGGGTATTTGAATTCAGATGATGGTCCATGGCCAAAAACTGTTGCTATTTTTTATTATATTTATTTACATGCAATGTACACAAACTGAGAAACTCAGTCTGGTACTGAAAAAATGCTTAGTTTTGATACATTTGCTCTTATGTTGTTACATCTGTTTAAACTTTACAAAAGTTTGACAAATTATTTTGTTCTAGCATGTTAGTGCAGTCTTGATTTGGTGGAGATAATGTTATTCCCCAGAGAATTAAATTATTTTACAAGTAGAACACGTGTACAGTATTGGTAGACTGTGTCTGATTTGTTATTGATTCTGGAGAGCAGGTAGTTGATGAGAAATGACTTTCATCAACTGAATGCAGAGAGTAGTCAAAACTGTGGACTGCAAAAATTTTGAAGAAACTATTGCATGTGTATTCTTGTATTGTGACAATTAAGCGTCCCTTTAAAAGGGCACCTATTTGTTTTCATGCTGAGTTTCCCCACCGCCGCCGCATTATCATCTCCCTTAAATATCTCCCTTATTAGTTGGCAGATTCTTACCATTTTTGGCAGTTATATACCTTAGGCGTGGGAAAATGTTTCACATGCTTATTTTGACCTTTATCAAGGTCACATGATCAAAAATAAGTTTTTCAGGTACATCCGCTGGTCATTGCCGCTCGGCTAAAAGTACTTGCCATTGGAGGTTGCTATTTTGAATATATGTCAATACTATCAAAATCTCAAGCTGATTAGATTTGGGGGCGATTGGACCATAACAGTAATTTATGGGCATTTTTATACCAGGTAGTAATCAGAAAGCTTAAATTCATCAGGCCCCCCTCACCCCCTCGGGGTTAAACTGGTTCATAGAATCACAGATTTTGTGATTTTATCTCCTTTATTATTGCTTTTAGAGGTTTTGAGTGTATTGGGAGGTCATAGAAACCATATACAGGGAGTCTAGAAAGGCAGTCAGATTTACCCCCTGATTTTGTATTTTGGCTTTTCACCCCACAGTCCTTTAGGGCTGCCGGGGTATTTTTTTCACCCATGGTGTCCGAATGGGCAGGCAGGTGGCAGGAAAAAGTTTGTCCGGGCTGTATTTCAGAAATCATAAGCTGTAGAAAGTTGATACTTGGTAGGGACATTGGTTGGGAGGTGTAGGTGTGCAAATTTGTGACCTCGACCTCTAATATCTTGTCCGGACTATATCTCGGAAACTGTAAGGTGTAGGAAGTTGATATTTGGTTATAGGTATATTGGTTAGGGGGTGTAGGAGTGTAATGTCATTGTTTGACCATGATTTGACTTTTGACCTTGCTGTAGTGACCTTGACCTATAAAATCTTGTCCAGGCTATAACTTAAAAACGATAAAGTGTAGGAAGTTGATACTTAGTAGGGACATTGCTTAGGGGTTGTAGGTGTGCAACATCATGTGTGATCTTGGTTTGACCTTTGACCTTGTCATAGTGTCCATGAGTTTTAAAATCTTGTCTGGGTTGTTTCTTGGAAGTCTTAAGGTGAAGGAAGTTGATACTTGTTAGGGTCATTGGTTTGGGGTTGTAGGTGTGCAGCATCAAGGTGTGACCTTGATTTGACCTTTAAACCTTGCAGTAGTGACTTGGGGTTTGAAAATATTTTGTTTGGGCTATATCTTGGAAAATGTAAGATGTAGTAAGTTGATAGTTGATAGGGACATTGATTTGGGGTTGTAGGTGTGCAATGTCATGGTGTGACCTTGATTTGACCTTGCCATAGTGACCTTGACCTATAAAATTTTGTCTGTCCTATATCTCAGAAACTTAAGGTGTAGGAAGTTGCTAACTGGTAGGGACATTGGTTGGGGTTGTAGATATGTATCGTCATTGTGTGACCTTGATTTGACCTTTTACCTTGCTGTCGTGATCTTGACCTATAAAATCTTCTCCAGGCTATAACTTGAAAACCATAAAGTGTAGGAAGTTGATACTTGGTAGGGACATTGCTTAGGGGTTGTAGGTGTGCAACATATGGTGTGATCTTGGTTTGACCTTTGACCTTGTCGTAGTGTTCATGAGTTTTAAAATCTTGTTCGGGTTGTTTCTTGGAAGCTGTAAGGTGTAGGAAGTTGATACTTGTTAGGGTCATTGGTTGAGGGTTGTAGGTTTGCAGAAGTGACTTGGGGTTTGAAAATATTGTCCGGGCTATATCTTGGAAACTGTAAAGTGTAGGAAGTTGATACTTGGTAGGGACATTGTTTAGCGGTTGTAGGTGTGCAACATCATGGTGTGATCTTGGTTTGACCTTTGACCTTGTAGTGACCATGAGTTTTAAAACCTTGTCCGGGCTGTTTTTGGAGTTTGTAAGGTGTACACAGTTTACACTTAGTAGGGACATTGCTTGGGGGGTTTAGATATGCATCATAATGGTGTGACCTTTAACTTTGGATCTGCCAAAGTATGTTCACTTGCGATATTTATCTCCCGCTGGGCTTTAGCACGGGAGGGAGATTATGAAATGATGCCTGTGTGTGCGTGTGTTAGTGTGTCACACAGATTTCTCCAAAACTACTACAGCTACAGATTTTTTTGTAAATTAATTGGCCCAATGAATATTTATGCCCTTGAAAATTTTTTTGGTTTTATGGGCTTAGGCCTAAAGATAAGTGAGTAATAGCAATTTTAGCTACTTTGAGTAATGGACTCATAACTCAAAAACTATTGCAGTTACAGTTTTTTACCCCACAGGTGTCGGGGTATTGTTTTCACCCATGGTGTCCGGATGGGCGGGCGGGCGGGCGTCGAGAAATAGTTTGTCCGGGCTGTATCTCAGAAACCGTAAGGTGTAGGAAGTTCATACTTGGCAGGGAGATTGGTTGGGGGGTGTAGGTGTGCAACGTCATGGTCTGACCTTGATTTGACCTTTGACCTTGTCGTAGTGACCTTGAGTTTGAAAATCTTGTCCGGGCTATATCTCGGCAACCATAAGGTGTCTGAAGTTGATACTTGGCAGGGACATTAGTTAGGGGTAGTAGGTGTGCAACGTCATGGTCTGACCTTGATTTGACCTTGCCGTAGTGACCTTGACCTTTAAAATCTTGTCCGGGCTATATCTTGGAAACCGTAAGGTGTAGGAAGTTGATACTTGGTAGGGACATTGGTTAGGGGGTGTAGATGTGCAACGTCATGGTCTGACCTTGATTTGACTTTGACCTTGCTTTAGTGACCTTGACCTATAAAATCTTGTCCAGGCTCTAACTTCGGAAACCGTAAGGTGTAGGAAGTTGATACTTGGTAGGAACATTGGTTAGGAGTTGTAGGTGTGCAACATCATGGTGTGACCTTGATTTGACCTTTGACCTTGTGGTAGTGACCTTGACCTATAAAACCTTGTCCGGGCTATATCTCAGCAACTGTAAGGTGTAGAAAGTTGATACTTGGTAGGGACATTGGTTAGGGGGTGTAGGTGTGCTACATCATAGTGTGACCTTGATTTGACCTTTGACCTTGCCGTAGTGAACTTGGCCTATAAAACCTGGTCCGGGCTATATCTTGGAAACCGTAAGAGGTGTAGGAAGTTGATACTTGGTAGGGACATTGGTTAGGGGGTGTAGGTGCGCTACGTCATAGTGTGACTTTGATTTGACCTTTCACCTTGCTGTAGTGACCTTGAACTATAAAATCTTGCCCAGGCTGTATCTCAGAGACTGTAAGGTGTAGGAAGTTTATACTTGGTAGGGACATTGGTTGAGGGTTTTAGGTGTGCCACGTCATGGTGTGACACTGATTGACCTTTGACCTTGCTGTATTGACCTTTAAAATCTTGTTGCACCTTTATGTCTGTCTGTTGATGCAGATTAAGCACTGTTAAAGTCATATTAGAATTCATTAAGAATAATTTCCTTTTGCAAGATCCCATTGTAACAGATGAAATTTCATCAAGTGAACCACAGGCTTTTCTCCAACACCACACATAAGCATTCATTGAATGTATTGCCACTTCTGTATGCATGGGTAATATTCAAAACATCCAAACCATAATTTGGCCATTTTTGGTTTACTGATAAATGCTGTCATTTTGTTGTTGAATTGTCTTGTTTTAATACTTCATCTTTACATACATATCTTTTCCTTAGATATTATTTTCTCCACTTAAGCATTATTTGGACCTTAATATAACTGACACTGCTCTGAAAGTATCTTGAACTTTGTACTGTTTCACTACTTCTGTATCTCATGGTGTTGAAAAATATTTCCCCAGGCTGTGGGGTACGGGCATCTCTGATGCTATTTTTCTTCAAATATGTTTGGGGTCCCATTGCATCCCATAAGTGAGTAATAGCTATTTTCTTATTTGTAGCAAAATAATGACATAAGTAAATGTCAAATATCTTCAAAAGTATTAAAGTTAGGGAAATCTTTTCAAAATATGTTATTCATGTACTTTTTGATAAGCTATCACATAGTAAAGTTTCAGGTCTGTAGCACATTGCATAGCTGAGTAATACCTACTATAAAATTCTACAGTTGCGTAAATCCATTGTAACTCCAAAACTATTGCAGTTAGAGTATTTTCGTAAAATATGTTGTTGAGCTACTTTGTCCTTAACTATAAGATGGCATATACTTTGGGGTTCTATTGCATGCCATAAGTGAGTAATAGCTGTTTTCTTATTTGTAGCAAAATAATGACATAAGTAAATGTCAAATATCTTCAAAAGTATTAAAATTAGGGAATTCTTTTCAATATGTTATTCATCTAGTTTTTGGTAAGCTATCACATAGTAAAGTTTCAGACCTGTTGCACACTGGATAGCTGCATAATAACTACTTTGAAATTGTGACTGTTGAGTAAATCCATTGTAACTCCAAAACTATTGCAGTATTTTCTGAAAATATATTGTTCAGCTACTTTTTCCGTAACTATAAGATGGCATATAGTTTGGGGTTCTATTGCATGCCATAAGTGAGTAATAGCTATTTTCTTATTTGTAGCAAAATAACAACATAAGTAAATTTCAAATATCTTCAAAAGTATTAAAATTAGGGATATATTTTCAAATATGTTATTCATCTAGTTTTTGATGAGCTATCAGATAGTAAAGTTGCAGACCTGTTGTACATTGGATAGCAGAGTAATAGCTACTTTGAAATTCTGACTGTTGAGTAAATCCATTGTAACTCAAAAACTACTGCAGTTACAGTATTTTCCTAAAATAATTTGTTCAGCTACATTTTCCTTAACTATAAGATGGCATATCGTTTTGGGTTCCATTGCATGTCATAAATGAGCAATAGCTATTTTCTTATTTGTAGCAAAATTATGATAGAAATAAATGTCAAATACCTTCACAAGTATTAAAGTTAGGCAAATCTTTTCATTTGTTATTCATCTAGTTTTTGATAAGCTTACTCTCCTGTGTCCTTTATATTTTTGTTGCTTTTGCAGATGTAGGTCAACAGCTAAGTGAGTAGATAGCTGAGTAATAGCTACTAAAATGAGTGACTGTCTTTTATCTCTAAAAGTATTACAGGTAGACAATTTCTTCTAAATAAGTCATTCACCCACTTTTGGGTGATCTACCACATAGTGAAGTTGCAGAACTGTAGCTCTGGATAGCCGAGTAATAGCTACTAAAATGAGTAAATGTCTTTTATCTCTAAAAGTATTACAGGTAGGCAATTTCTTCTAAATATGTCATTCACCTCCTTTGGGAGATCTATCACATAGTGAAGTTGCAGATCTATAGCTGTTTGTATAGCACAGTCATAGCTACTAAAATGAGTAAATGTATTTTATCTCTAGAAGTATTACAGATACGTAATTTCTTGTAAATAAGTCATTCACCTACTTTTGGCTGATCTACCACATAGTAAAGTTGCAGAACTGTAGCTCTTTGCATAGCTCAGTCATACCTGCTAAGATGAGTAAATGTCTTTTATCTCTAAAAGTGTTGCACATAGGCAATTTCTTCTAAATAAGTCATTCACCTACTTTTGAGTGATCTACCACATATTGAAGTTGCACAACTCTAGCTCTTTGCATAGCTGAGTAATAGCTACTTAAATGAGTAAATACCTTTTATCTCTAAAAGTATTTCAGATATGAAATTTCTTCAAAATAAGTCTTTTATCTCTAAAAGTGTTACAGATCGGCAATTTCTTCTGAATAACTCATTCACCTTTTGGGTGATCTACCACATAGTGAAGTTGCACATCCATAACTCTTTGCATAGCTGACTCATACCTGCTAAAACCAGTAAATGTCTTTTATCTGTAAAAGTATTGCAGATAGGCAATTTCTCCTAAATAAATTATTCACCTACACCTTGGATAATCTACTACATAGTAAAGTTGTGGAACTGTAGCTCTTTACATTTCAGAGTAATAGCTACTAAAATGCCTAAATGCCTTTTATCTTTGAAAGTATTGCAGTCAAACATTAAAGTGCCTCTTGCTTATTGTCACTTCTACATGTTTCTCCATCTCACAAGAAAATCTATATTCTACTATCTTTAGTACATCTAATTAAGCGTCCCTGAAAGGGCGCTTATTTGGTTTCGCGTCAGTTTCCTCGCCGCCACCGCATCATGGTCTCCCTTGAATATCTCCCTTATTATTGCAAGCTTTTTAACCATATTTGGCAGTTATATACCTTAGGCGTGGGAAAATTTTTCCACATGTTTAAATTTGACCTTTGATCTTTATCAAGGTCACATGATCAAAAAATAGTTTTTTCGGGTACACCCGCCCGTCATCGCAGTTCAGGAAAATCTACTGACCGCAGAGGCTTGTAACTTCATACACATGTTTATAATATCAAAAACGTGAGCTGATTAGATTTTGGGAGCAATCTGATGAAAATTGACCGATTTATGGGGCCGTGGGGTTTGGCGTGGGGCTGTGGCAGGTATTGTCTTTTCAAACGATCCGATTTCAAATTGCATGAATTATGCTACTTACTGTCTTATAAGGTTCACCATTGCTGTTTTTACAATATACATAGTCCCCTTCAACAAATTAGTGTCTTAATCTCCTTAATATTTTCCTTAGATTCCTTAAATATCAGTATACCCTATTATCGCCCACATTCCCCGTTATCGTGGTAGTATTTCCAACCCATTTGTTGCTGTAATTTCACATTCCCCCTTATCACCTGACATGTCCCAGTGATTATTTTATGGTTTTTATGTCCCAGTCATCATTTTATTGTTTAAAGTCAGTGTTGTGGTGGTTTTAACTCTGGCTTTTGTGTGATTGTAATTATGGGTTCCTCTGCTTCCATGGTTTGCTAACTCTTGGCTTTTTTTGATGTGTTCTTGGCCATGTTAGTTGTGAAAGTCATCCTAGTGGTATGTTTCCTGTGTGTTGGTTTCTTGTGTAACTGGCTGAATGCCGACAGGAGTCAGAATTGCGAAAAGATTGACAGGAGTATCCCTTCTATTTTTCGACTTTCTGTCGTGGTCCGTAAATATTGTTACACGAGCGATACAAAACAGGTTCCTCCACAACTGAAATTTAAAAACCTACTACTACTCCTTTTGTTGTGTGGCGATGTTGCTTCAAACCCTGGCCCCACCAATTTTGGATTCGTCAATTGTAGATCCATTCGCAATAAAGGCCCTCTCCTGCATGATCTGATAAAATGCGGTGACCTAGATATCCTGGGTCTAGTTGAGACTCGTATTAGACCAAATGATACTGATGGCCTCCTGAGTTCTCTTACACCGGCTGATTACAATTTCATCCAAAAACCAAGGTGTACTGGTCGCAGAGGTGGTGTTGGTTTTCTGTGTAGAAAAACCTTTTCTCCCAGTATTGTCTCTTCACCAGTCTTCGGGTCATTTGAAATTATCATACTTTCATTCAAGTCTGACTACAATAGCTTTGTTGCTGCTTGTGTGTACCGTCCTCCTGGCTCATGTACTACTCAGTTTCTGGAAGATTTTTTGGCTCTTTCTGGCTTTCTGTCTTCGACTGGTTCCCGTTTCATCATTTGTGGCGATATAAATGTCCATCTGGATGTTGAGTATGGTGATAGGTCCAGGTTTAACAACATCCTACAGTGTTGTGGTTTGGTTCAAAGTGTCTGTGGCCCGACTCATTTATTGGGTCACACTCTGGATGTTCTGATATCTCCCTGCAACTCAGATTTTGTCCGCAATGTCAGTGTTGGAGATTTCATTTCTGACCATGCTGCCATAAGATGCCAACTGGATTTCTCTCACCCATCTACCAGCATCGACAAATGGGTCTCTTATCGTCGGTACCACAGGATTGACATCGACCAGTTCAGAAATGACCTTAAAAATATACCGTTTGTACGGTCTCCTGAAGGTACTGCTGCAGAACTTTATGATCAGTACATAACTGGTGTTACTCAGGTACTTGACAAGCATGCTCCTATCATTTCACGCAAGGCTAAACAGCAGTCTGATGAGTGGTTGTCTGATTCATATCGCATGGCTCGATCTCTTAGGCGGCAATTTGAACGAAGGTGGTGAAAACATAAGTCAGAGTTGAATAGATCAAGACTCCGCAGGCAAATTGCCTGGTGTAATCGACTGGCCAATAAAGACAAGGGTTCATACTATACAAATCTCATAACTGCAAATAGTCGTGACCCCAAGAAGCTATGGCAGTCATTGAGGAAGGTCTTGCATCGCACTTCTGAGACTGTCCTGCCTGCTCATAGCTCAGATAAAAGCCTCGCGGACATGTTTGCTTCTTTTTTCTCCAATAAAATAAGCAAAATCAGGGACACCTTCTCTACTTCTGGCTCTTTCAATGATGCACCGGATTCGTTGCCTCCTGCTTTCAATGCCTTTATGCCTGTCACTGAAGATGAGGTCTATAAGTGTATTAGTGAATCCCCCACTAAATCTTGCTCACTAGACCCTATACCAACATTCCTCCTTAAGGATTGTCTTGATATCCTCCTCTCTTCTATTACCAAGTTGGTAAATCATTCTCTCATTGAAGGATCTTTCCCAAATTCTTTCAAAAAGGCGGTTGTCACCCCCCTCATAAAAAAGGCTTCCCTTCCCAGAGACGACCTTAAGAATTATTGCCCAGTGTCCGGTCTTTGTTTCCTGTCAAAGTTGGTTGAGCGAGTCGTTGCTAGGCAGCTAACGTCACACATTAATAACAACAAACTGGACAATCCTCATCAGTCAGCATATAAGCCAGGACATTCCACGGAAACTGCTTTATTGTCTATAAAAAACGAGGGTCATCTCTCTCTGGCACGCGGTGAACCCACAGCTCTAGTACTTCTTGACTTATCAGCCACATTTGACACTATAGACCATAATATTCTCCTTGGTTACCTTAAATCCTGGTTTGGTCTTGGTGGAACAGTTCTAAGGTGGTTTGCTTCCTACTTAAGAAATCGTTGCCAGGCCATTAAGATAGGCTCCACACTATCTGAATTAAGCAATCTCATCTATGGAGTTCCGCAAGGTTCTGTTCTGGGTCCGTTACTGTTTTCACTCTATACAACACCACTTAGTAAAATTATTCACCTCCACCCGCATATTAAATTCCTTTTTTATGCGGTTGATACTCAGTTATACATCCATCTCTCCCACAAGAATGCTTCTTCGGCTCTCGCCAAGCTTAATGCCTGCCTTCATGATGTCCAAGAGTGGATGTCTCTCAGTAAATTGAAGCTCAACCCTGGAAAAACTGAGTTTATTGTCTTTGGTTCCAAGGCTCAACGTCAGAAGATTTCCTCTCACTTTCCTGTTAGCATTCTTGGTAGCCTTCTTCATCCAGTTGATTCTGTCAGAAATCTAGGTGTGTGGTTTGATGCAGATTTTTCATTCTCTGAGCATATCAAGAGGACTTGCAAAGCGTGCTTCCTTCAGATGCGTGACCTCCGTAGAATTAGAAAGTATCTCACTCCTGAAGTGGCAGTCCTTGCTGCAAATGCCTTGTTTAGTAGTCGTCTGGACTACTGTAACTCTCTGTTCAGAGGTTTGTCCGGTTTCAATCAGTACAAATTGCAAAGTATTCAGAATACCCTGGCTCGTATTGTTACAAATCATGGAAAGTATGCTCATGTTACACCCATTCTACAGAAACTCCACTGGTTGCCTGTTAGGTACCGTTGCATTTTCAAAACTGCAACACTTGTGTATAAATTTTTGCATAGTGGTTCTCCTTCTTATTTCGAACCGTTGTTGTCTTTTAGTAGCTGTCCCTATAGTACTAGACATAGTCACCCAGATCGTAAATACCTTACAGTTCCTCCTTTCCATTCATCAGTCTTCAAGTCAGCCAAACATTTCGGCCATAGTTTTGCCTTTGATGCTCCTAAGATTGGAATGACCTCCCTCAAGATGTTCGCGGTGCAACATCAGTTGCCTCCTTCAGAAAGAAGCTTAAAACATACCTGTTTGCAAAAGCCTACCCACCATAGCCTCCCCCGTCACATCTGTGTCTCCTTGGTACGACCTGGCTATGTCCCTTGATTAACGCTAACTGCCTTGCTTTATGTTTAGATGCGCCTTAGAGTCCATCAGTGATGGAGATTAAGCGCTATAAAAGTCCACATTAGATTAGATTAGATTATGAGTGATTTTCTCACAGGTACCAATCAGAAAGCTTAAAATTCATGTGAACCCCCCTATTATCTTCTTAAGTATTGCATTTAGAGCCATAAAATGTATTGGGAGGTAGTAGGAAACCATATGTGGAGAGTCTAGAAAACAAGTCAAATTTCCCCCCGACCCCCCTGTAGGGGTCAAACTGGGGTCATAAAATAGCCAATTTCATCTTTTCCCCTTATATCTCCTTTATTCTTGCTTCTAGAGCTTTAGAATGTATTAAGAGGTATTGGGAAACCATGTGTGAAGAGTCTAGATAGCCGGTCATATTTACCCCCAGACCCTCCCTTATGGGTCAAACTGGGGTCATAAAATAGCCGATTTTGTGTTTTTGCCTTTTATCTCCTTTATTCTTGCTTTTAGAGCTTTAGAATGTATTAAGAGGTATTGGGAAACCATATGTGAAGAGTCTAGATAGCTGGTCAGATTTACCCCCTACAGGGGGGTCGGGGGGAAATTTGACTTGTTTTCTAGACTCTCCACATATGGTTTACCCTCTTGTGGGTCAAACTGGGGTCATAAAATAGCCAATTTTGTGTTTTTGCCTTATATCTCCTTTATTCTTGCTTTTACAGTTTTAGAATGTATTAAGAGGTATTGGGAAACCTTATGATGAGTCTAGATAGCCGGTCAGATTTACCCCCGCATCCCCCCTTATGGGTCAAACTGGGGTCATAAAATAGTCGATTTTGTGTTTTGGCCTTTTATCTCCTTTATTCTTGCTTTTACAGCTTTAGAATGTATTAAGAGGTATTGGGAAACCATATGTGAAGAGTCTAGATAGCTGGTCAGATTTACCCCCGGACCCCCCCTATGGGTCAAACTGGGGTTATAAAATAGCCGATTATGTGTTTTTGCCTTTTATCTCCTTTATTCTTGCTTTTAGAGCTTTAGAATGTATTGAGAGGTATTGGGAAACCATATGTGAAGAGTCTAGATAGCTGGTCAGATTTACCCCCGGACTCCCCCTATGGGTCAAACTGGGGTCATAAAATAGCCGATTTTGTGTTTTGGCTTCTTATCTCCTTTATTCTTGCTTTTAGAGTTTTAGAATGTATTAAGAGGTATTGGGAAACCTTATGTGAAGAGTCTAGATAGCTGGTCAGATTTACTCCCGGATCCCCCCCCCCCCCCCTTATGAGTCACTGGGGTCATAAAATAGATGATTTTGTGTTTTTGCCTTTTATCTCTTTTATTCTTTTAGAGTTTTAGAATGTATTGAGAGGTATTGGGAAACCTTATGTGAAGAGTCTAGATAGCTGGTCAGATTTACCCCCTGCCCCCCCACCCCCACCCCCCACTCCATTTTATGGATCAAACTGGATTCATCAAATAGCCGATTTTGTGTTTTTGCCTTATATCTATTTTATTCTTGCTTTTAGAGATTTACAATGTATTCAGAGGTATTGGGAAACCTTATGTGAAGAGTCTAGATAGCTGGTCAGATTTACCAGATAGATGTGTTCAAAGCATTGTGTCATAAAGTTCTTGCCTTTCTAAAGGCTCACATTTTACTTTGCCTTTTTCTAAAATGTAAATAGATATATGGCATTTATAAAGCACTGTTACTCTTTAATTAAGTAGTTTTATGGTGTAACTTTTGACCTATTATAAGTATTGATGCTTTATGCATTCTTAGCCAGAGCATTTATTCAATTAACTTTTCGCAATGTATGACCATAGAAAACAAAATAAAGCTTAAATTTTTCTTTCATGTTAATGCATGAACTTCCACACTGTCCGCTTAACTTTCACTTCTTCTCTCAGCACTGCACATTTTTATTTTCAAAAACCTTTTTCTACTCTATATTATATTGCAGTGAACCTTTTTGGGATGCTTAGTTTTTGTTAGCAAAAACATTTTTCTAGTTTATATGGGGGGAGATAATTGCATGCGTCAAAATGCTTGTTGAAACATGTTTCTTTCATGACAAAGAAAAAAGATTGCTGCAAATGATTATTATACGGTATATACTTTTACATAATTGTGCTGTTTCCATTGACAGCTCTTCTCCAGTTAATAAATTTTACAGCTTCATAATTTTTATTTTACTGATTTATGCTGTCATCTTGCTATTGAATTGTCTTGTTTTAATACTTTATCTTTACATACATTTTATTAATCTTTGACATTATTTTCTCTACTTTAACACCATTAGGACCTTTATATCACTGACAGTGCTGTGAAAGTATCCTGATATTTGTATTGTTTCACCACTTCTATATCTCATGGTTTGAAAACTATTTCCCCTGGCTGTGGGGTAAGGGTATTTCTGATGCTAGTTTGCGATATCTGTTCTACACTGTTTAACATTTAACGATCACTTTACTGATGTGCTTCTGTGATGATCTACTTATTTCAGAAATTGTTTCCACCTTCGTTTCTAACTACCAAACACTAGATTGCCTCCCTGGGTGCAACTTGGAATACGTCTTGACATTTATGCCTAACAAGTTGGATGTTGTGCCTTAGAATCCGTAGATACAGAGATTAAGCACCTGGACAACTGATTGATTGTATCCACCAGATAGCATCCGGTGGATACTATGGATTTCACTTCGTTACGCCCACGTCGCAGCTGCTGCAGTGTGTAGAGAGATTTCACCATTACCGCTCTAACAAAAAAAGTATTATAGCTAGCCTTCACAAATTTGCAGGATATATTCATAACCATAAAATCTTGCCTGGGAATATTTTTGGCCTCATTGTGAAAAACAAGATGGCCGCCAGGGACGTTTATTCAACTTTAAGCAAGGACTTTTGTTGGCCCTCTAGAGCAAAGGGTACTATAGGTAGAGATCTCAAATTCGCAGGATATGTTCATTATAAAATCTTGACTGGGAATATTTTTGGCCTCATTTTGAAAAACGATGGACACCACGGCCGTTTCTTTGTCAGTCATGAAAAGTGCTTATACCTCCCTTATTATTGGTCCTGGAGGTCTGGGATGGTAAACCAACCTATAGGAAATCATGGGCTCGGAATCTTTTGGTGTGGTCAGATTTGACCTTGGACTCCTCCTTCAAGGTCGGACGAGGATAGCCAAACTTAAAAGTGCTTATAACTCGCTTATTATTGGTCCTAGAGGTTTGGGATGGTAAACCAACATATAGCAAATCATGGGCTGGGAATCTATTGCTGTGGTCAGATTTGACCTTGAACCCCTCCGTCAAGGTCAAACGAGGATAGCCAAACTTAAAAGTGCTTATAACTCGCTTATTATTGGTCCTAGAGGTTTGGGACGGTGAACCAAACTATAGGAAATCATGGGCTGGGAATCTTTTGGTATAGTCAGATTTGACCTTGGACCCCTCCTTCAAGGTCAAATGAGGATAGCCAAACTTGAAAGTGCTTATAACTCGTTTATTATTGGTCCTAGAGGTTTGGGATGGTAAACCAACCTATAGGAAATCATGGGCTGGGAATCTTTTGATGGTCAGATTTGACCCTGGACCCCTCCTTCAAGGTCAAATGAGGATAGCCAAACTTAAAATGCTTATAACTCACTTATTATTAGTCCAAGAGGTGTGGGATGGTAAACCAATCTACAGCAAATCATGGGCTAGGGATCTTTTGGTGTAGTCGGATTTGACCTTGGGGTCCCTCCTTCAAGGTCAAATCAGGATAGCCAAACTTAAAAGTGCTTATAACTCGCTTATTATTGGTCCTAAAGGTTTGGGTTGGTTAACCAACTTACAGGAATCATGGGCTGGGAATCTATTGCTGTGGTCAGATTTGACCTTGGACCCCTCCTTCAAGGTCAAATGAGGATAGCAAAAACTTAAAAGTGCTTAGAACGCACTTATTATTGGTCCTAGTTGATGATTGAATTTCTGTTTGGGGAAATTTTCCAAAACATACTATTTCCTTTTTCTTAAAACTTTTAACACATTTTTACCCCACAGCGCTCAAGGGCTGACTGGGTATTGTTTTCACCCATGGTGTCCGGGTGGGCAGGTGGATGGGTGGGTGGCAGGAAAAAGTTTGTCTGGGCTGTATCTCAGAAACCGTAAGGTGTAGGGAGTTTATACTTTGTAGGGACATTGGTTGGGAGATGTAGATATGCAATGTCATGGTGTGACCTTGATTCGATCTTTGACCTTGCCATAGTGACCTTGAGTTGAAAAAATCTTGTCCAGGGTTTATCTCAGAAACTGTAAGATGTAGGAAGTTGATTCTTGGTAGGGACATTGGTTAGAGGGTGGTGTACCCTTGGTGGTGTGACCTTGATTTGACCTTTGACCTTGTGGTAGTGACCTTGACCTATAAATCTTGTCCTGGATATATCTCGGAAACCATAAGGTTTAGGAAGTTGATACTTGGTAGGGACATTTGTTGGGAATTATAGATGTGCAGCGTCATGGTGTGACCTTGATTTGACCTTGGCATAGTGACCTTGATCTATAAAATCTTTTCCGGGCTATATCTCAGAAACCATAAGGTTTAGGAAGTTGATACTTGGTATGGACATTGGTTATGACTTTCTCTTATGACAAAGATATATGGATTGCTGCAACTTCATAAAAAACTTTTACGCAGTTGTGCTATTTTCGTTGTCTTCTTTTAATACTTTATCTTTAGATATATTTTCTCTGCTTAAACATTATTTGGGCCTTTATATAAATGACACTACTCTGAAAGTATCCCGATCTTTGTACTGTTTAACACTTCTATATCTCATGGCGTTGAAAACAATTTCCCCAGCCTGTGGGTATACGGGCATCTCTGATGCTATTTTCATTTTTGAGGTTGTTGGGACACTCTGTTTTTGTCTTCAAAAACATTTTTCTAGTTTAAAACAGCTTTAGAGATGATTTTCTAAGTGGATAAAAATGACCATCGGTATTTTAGTAGCATTTATCATTTTATGTAAAGTTAAACATAAAAGTGTATACTTAATTATAGAAAAAAATATGTTTAGAAATTTTATGGAAAGTTGTATGAAAGATTAACATTTGTACAGTTGAAAGATATTTATGAAAACAAAATTATTCATTGTAGAACAATAGGGAAGAGTTTGAATTTGAAGGAAAAATGAAATAATGTCTCTGCCTCAAAAACTATATTTTGAATATGAAAGTGAATGATGTTACAATTTTGAGGTTTTATGATTTATATTTTGTAATTACCATATATTGTTAGTGAAATGGAGAATGTATAAATAAAAATATGTAAAAACTACTTTCTCAATACGTTTCATTGATGTTTCAAAATAGGGCTTGTTGGTCTGCTTGTTTGTAACACATTAGAAAACAGAGTAGCTGGTCTGATGTCTGTCATATGTTCCTGTTGTATATTTTTGAATGAGATAAATAGGGGGGACCTGTCACCTCTCCAGTCTTTAGTTCTATCCAAATTATACATCAGGGCACGTACTGGGCACAGTGGTCTGTCTTCTTTGAACTGTTAACTATTGTGGTTAAAGCAGGAAAAATCACTGGCGACACACTTTGTGCTCTTTCCTTGCTAATCCTTTGCAATGAAGTTAGATGAAGGAAACGAGCATTCTGAGGCATGCACTTATCTCCTGCCGTATAAATTAGATGTACTATGTACTTGTGAGATGGAGGCACATGTAGAAGTGACAACAAGTTTAATGTTTGATTGCAATACTTTTAAAGACAAAAGGCATTTACTCATTTTAGTAGCTATTACTCTGCCATCCAAAGAGCTACAGTTCTGCAACTTTATTATGCAGTAGATCAACCCAAAGTAGGTGAAGGACATATTTAGAAGAAATTGCCTATCTGTAACACTTTTAGAGATAAAAGACATTTACTCATTTTAGTGGCTATTACTCTGCCATCCAAAGAGTTACAGTTCTGCAACTTCACTATGTGGTAGATCGCCCAAAAGTAAGTGAAGGACTTACTTACAAGAAATTGTCTATGTCCAATACTTTAAAGATAAAAGACATTTACTCATTTAAGTACCTGTTACTCAGCAATGCAAAGAACTACAGTTGTGCAACTTCACTATGTGGTAGATCACACAATAGTAGGTGAACAACTTATTTAGAAGAAATTGCCTATCTGCAATACTTTTAAGGATAAAAGACATTTACTCATTTTAGCAGGTATGTGACTCAGCTATGCAAAGAGCTATAGATGTGCAACTTCACTATGTGGTAGATCACACAATAGTAGGTGAACAACTTATTTAGAAGAAATTGCCTATCTGCAATACTTTTAATGATAAAAGACATTTACTAATTTTAGCAGGTATGTGACTCAGCTGTGCAAAGAGCTATAGATGTGCAACTTCACTATGTGGTAGATCACCCAAAAGTAGGTGAATGACTTATTTAGAAGAAATTGCCTATCTTTAATACTTTTATGAGATAAAAGACATTTCCTCATTTTAGTAGCTATTACTCAGCTATGGAAAGAGCTACAGTTCTGCAACTTCACTATGTGGTAGATCACCCAAAAGTAGGTGAATGACTTATTTAGAAGAAATTGCATTTATTCAATACTTTTACAGATACAAGACATTTACTCATTTTAGTAGCTATGACTGAGCTATGCAAAGAGCTATAGATCTGAATCTTCACTATAATGTAGATCACCCAAAAGTAGGTGAATGACTTATTTAGAAGAAATTGCCTATCTGTAATACTTTTAAAGATAAAAGACATTTACTCATTTTAGTAGCTATTACTCGGCTATCCAAAGAGCTACAGTTCTGCAACTTCACTATGTAGTAGATCACCCAAAAGTAGGTGAATGACTTATTTAGAAGAAATTGCCTATCTGTAATACTTTTAGAGATAAAAGACATTTACTCATTTTAGTAGCTATTACTCAGCTATGGAAAGAGCTACAGTTCTGCAACTCCACTATGTGGTAGATCACCCAAAAGTAGGTGAATGACTTATTTAGAAGAAATTGCCTACCTGTAATACATTTAGAGATAAAAGATATTTACTCATTTTAGTAGCTATTACTCAGCTATCCAAAAAGCTACAGTTCTGCAACTTCACTATGTGGTAGATCAGCCAAAAGTAGGTGAATGACTTATTTAGAAGAAATTGCATACTTGTAATACTTTTAGAGATAAAAGACATTTACTCATTTTAGTAGCTATGACTGAGCTATGCAAAGAGCTATAGATCTAAAACTTCACTATGTGGTAGATCACCCAAAAGTTGGTGAATGACTTATTTAGAAGAAAATGCCTATCTGTAATACTTTTAGAGATAAAAGACATTTCCTCATTTAAGTAGCTATTACTCAGCTATCCAAAGAGCTACAGTTCTGCAACTTCACTATGTGGTAGATCAGCCAAAAGTAGGTGAATGACTTATTTAGAAGAAATTGCCTACTTGTAATACTTTTAGAGATAAAAGACATTTACTCATTTTAGTAGCTATGACTGAGCTATGCAAAGAGCTATAGGTCTGAAACTTCACTATTAGGTAGATCACCCAAAAGTAGGTGAATGACTTATTTAGAAGAAATTGCCTATCTGTAATACTTTTAGAGATAAAAGACATTTCCTCATTTAAGTAGCTATTACTCAGCTATCCAAAGAGCTGCAGTTGTGCAACTTCTCTATGTGGCCAAAAGTAGGTGAATGACTTATTTAGAAGAAATTGCCTATCTTTAATACTTTTATGAGATAAAAGACATTTCCCCATTTTAGTAGCTATTACTCAGCTATGGAAAGAGCTACAGTTCTGCAACTTCACTATGTGGTAGATCACCCAAAAGTAGGTGAATGACTTATTTAGAAGAAATTGCCTACCTGTAATACTTTTAGAGATAAAAAATATTTACTCATTTTAGTAGCTATTACTCAGCTATCCAAAAAGCTACAGTTCTGCAACTTCACTATGTGGTAGATCAGCCAAAAGTAGGTGAATGACTTATTTAGAAGAAATTGCCTACTTCTAATACTTTTAGAGATAAAAGACATTTACTCATTTTAGTAGCTATGACTGAGCTATGCAAAGAGCTATAGATCTGAAACTTCACTATGTGGTAGATCACCCAAAAGTTGGTGAATGACTTATTTAGAAGAAAATGCCTATCTGTAATACTTTTAGAGATAAAAGACATTTCCTCATTTAAGTAGCTATTACTCAGCTATCCAAAGAGCTACAGTTCTGCAACTTCACTATGTGGTAGATCAGCCAAGAGTAGGTGAATGACTTATTTAGAAGAAATTGCCTACTTGTAATACTTTTAGAGATAAAAGACATTTACTCATTTTAGTAGCTATGACTGAGCTATGCAAAGAGCTATAGGTCTGAAACTTCACTATTAGGTAGATCACCCAAAAGTAGGTGAATGACTTATTTAGAAGAAATTGCCTATCAGTAATACTTTTAGAGATAAAAGACATTTACTCATTTTAGTAGCTATGACTGAGCTATGCAAAGAGCTATAGATCTGAATCTACACTATAAGGTAGATCACCCAAAAGTAGGTGAATGACTTATTTAGAAGAAATTGCCTATCTGTAATACTTTTAGAGATAAAAGACATTTACTCATTTTAGTTGCTATTACTCAGCTATGGAAAGAGCTACAGTTCTGCAACTTCACTATGTGGTAGATCACCCAAAAGTAGGTGAATGACTTATTTAGAAGAAATTGCCTACCTGTAATACTTTTAGAGATAAAAGATATTTGCTCATTTTACTAGCTATTACTCAGTTATCCAAAGAGCTACAGTTCTGCAACTTCACTATGTGGTAGATCACCCAAAAGTAGGTGAATGACTTAGTTAGAAGAAATTGCGTACCTGTAATACTTTTAGAGATAAAAGACATTTATTCATTTTAGTAGCTATTACTCAGTTATCCAAAGAGCTACAGTTGTGCAACTTCACTATGTGGTAGATCACCCAAAAGTAGGTGAATGACTTATTTAGAAGAAATTGCCTATCTGTAATACTTTTAGAGATAAAAGACATTTACTCATTTTAGTAGCTATTACTCAGCTATGGAAAGAGCTACAGTTCTGCAACTTCACTATGTGGTAGATCAGCCAAAAGTAGGTGAATGACTTATTTAGAAGAAATTGCCTACCTGTAATACTTTTAGAGATAAAAGATATTTACTCATTTTAGTAGCTATTACTCAGCTATCCAAAAAGCTACAGTTCTGCAACTTCACTATGTGGTAGATCAGCCAAAAGTAGGTGAATGACTTATTTAGAAGAAATTGCCTACCTGTAATACTTTTAGAGATAAAAGATATTTACTCATTTTAGTAGCTATTACTCAGCTATCCAAAAAGCTACAGTTCTGCAACTTCACTATGTGGTAGATCACCCAAAAGTAGGTGAATGACTTATTTAGAAGAAATTGCCTGCCTGTATTACTTTTAGAGATAAAAGACATTTACTTATTTTAGTAGCTGTTACTCAGCTATGGAAAGAGCTACAGTTCTGCAACTTCACTATGTGGTAGATCAGCCAAAAGTAGGTGAATGACTTATTTAGAAGAAATTGCCTACTTGTAATACTTTTAGAGATAAAAGACATTTACTCATTTTAGTAGCTATGACTGAGCTATGCAAAATGCTATAGATCTGAAACTTCACTGTGTGGTAGATCACCCAAAAGTAGGTGAATGACTTATTTAGAAGAAATTGCCTATCTGTAATATTTTTAGAGATAAAAGACATTTCCTCATTTAAGTAGCTATTTCTCAGCTATCCAAAGAGCTACAGTTCTGCAACTCCACTATGTGGTAGATCAGCCAAAAGTAGGTGAATGACTTATTTAGAAGAAATTGCCTATCTGTAATACTTTTAGAGATAAAAGACATTTACTCATTTTAGTAGCTATTACTCAGCTATCCGAAGAGCTACAGTTCTGCAACTTCACTATGTGGTAGATCAGTTAAAAGTAGGTGAATGACTTATTAGAAGCAATTGCCAATCTGTAATACTTTTAGAGATAAAAGACATTTACTCATTTTAGTAGCTATTACTGAGCTATCCAAAGATCTAGAGTTCTGCAACTTCACTATGTGGTAGATCAGCCAAAAGTAGGCGAATGACTTATTTAGAAGAAATTGCCTACCTGTAATACTTTTAGAGATAAAAGACATTTCCTCATTTAAGTAGCTATTACTCAGCTATCCAAAGAGCTACAGTTCTGCAACTTCACTATGTGGTAGATCAGCCAAAAGTAGGTGAATGACTAATTTAGAAGAAATTGCCTACTTGTAATACTTTTAGAGATAAAAGACATTTACTCATTTTAGTAGCTATGACTGAGCTATGCAAAGAGCTATAGGTCTGAAACTTCACTATTAGGTAGATCACCCAAAAGTAGGTGAATGACTTATTTAGAAGAAATTGCCTATCAGTAATACTTTTAGAGATAAAAGACATTTACTCATTTTAGTAGCTATGACTGAGCTATGCAAAGAGCTATAGATCTGAAACTTCACTGTGTGGTAGATCACCCAAAAGTAGGTGAATGACTTATTTAGAAGAAATTGCCTATCTGTAATACTTTTAGAGATAAAAGACATTTCCTCATTTAAGTAGCTATTACTCAGATATCCAAAGAGCTGCAGTTGTGCAACTTCTCTATGTGGCCAAAAGTAGGTGAATGACTTATTTAGAAGAAATTGCCTATCTTTAATACTTTTATGAGATAAAAGACATTTACTCATTTTAGTAGTTATTACTCAGCTATGGAAAGAGCTACAGTTCTGCAACTTCACTATGTGGTAGATCACCCAAAAGTAGGTGAATGACTTATTTAAAAGAAATTGCCTACCTGTAATACTTTTAGAGATAAAAGATATTTACTCATTTTAGTAGCTATTACTCAGCTATCCAAAAAGCTACATTTCTGCAACTTCACTATGTGGTAGATCAGCCAAAAGTAGGTGAATGACTTATTTAGAAGAAATTGCCTACCTGTAATACTTTTAGAGATAAAAGATATTTACTCATTTTAGTAGCTATGACTGAGCTATGCAAAGAGCTATAGATCTGAAACTTCACTATGTGGTAGATCACCCAAAAGTAGGTGAATGACTTATTTAGAAGAAAATGCCTATCAGTAATACTTTTAGAGATAAAAGACATTTCCTCATTTAAGTAGCTATTACTCAGCTATCCAAAGAGCTACAGTTCTGCAACTTCACTATGTGGTAGATCAGCCAAAAGTAGGTGAATGACTTATTTAGAAGAAATTGCCTACTTGTAATACTTTTAGAGATAAAAGACATTTACTCATTTTAGTAGGTATGACTGAGCTATGCAAAATGCTATAGATCTGAAACTTCACTGTGTGGTAGATCACCCAAAAGTAGGTGAATGACTTATTTAGAAGAAATTGCTTATCTGTAATATTTTTAGAGATAAAAGACATTTCCTCATTTAAGTAGCTATTTCTCAGCTATCCAAAGAGCTACAGTTCTGCAACTTCACTATGTGGTAGATCAGCCAAAAGTAGGTGAATGACTTATTTAGAAGAAATTGCCTATCTGTAATACTTTTAGAGATAAAAGACATTTACTCATTTTAGTAGCTATTACTCAGCTATCCGAAGGGCTACAGTTCTGCAACTTCACTATGTGGTAAATCAGCCAAAAGTAGGTGAATGACTTATTAGAAGCAATTGCCTATCTGTAATACTTTTAGAGATAAAAGACATTTACTCATTTTAGTAGCTATTACTGAGCTATCCAAAGATCTACAGTTCTGCAACTTCACTATGTGGTAGATCAGCCAAAAGTAGGCGAATGACTTATTTAGAAGAAATTGCCTACCTGTAATACTTTTAGAGATAAAAGACATTTACTCATTTTAGTAGCTATTACTCAGCTATCCAAAGAGCTACAGTTCTGCAACTTCACTATGTGGTAGATCAGCCAAAAGTAGGTAAATGACTTATTTAGAAGAAATTGCGTGTATGCAATACTTTTACAGATAAAAGACATTTACTCATTTTAGTAGCTATGACTGAGCTATGCAAAGAGCTATAGATCTGAAACTTCACTGTGTGGTAGATCACCCAAAAGTTGGTGAATGACTTATTCAGAAGAAAATGCCTATCTGTAATACTTTTAGAGATAAAAGACATTTCCTCATTTAAGTAGCTATTACTCAGCTATCCAAAGAGCTACAGTTCTGCAACTTCACTATGTGGTAGATCAGCCAAAAGTAGGTGAATGACTTATTTAGAAGAAATTGCCTACTTGTAATACTTTTAGAGATAAAAGACATTTACTCATTTTAGTAGCTATGACTGAGCTATGCAAAGAGCTATAGGTCTGAAAATTCACTATTAGGTAGATCACCCAAAAGTAGGTGAATGACTTATTTAGAAGAAATTGCCTATCAGTAATACTTTTAGAGATAAAAGACATTTACTCATTTTAGTAGCTATGACTGAGCTATGCAAAGAGCTATAGATCTGAAACTTCACTGTGTGGTAGATCACCCAAAAGTAGGTGAATGACTTATTTAGAAGAAATTGCCTATCTGTAATACTTTTAGAGATAAAAGACATTTCCTCATTTAAGTAGCTATTACTCAGATATCCAAAGAGCTGCAGTTGTGCAACTTCTCTATGTGGCCAAAAGTAGGTGAATGACTTATTTAGAAGAAATTGCCTATCTTTAATACTTTTATGAGATAAAAGACATTTACTCATTTTAGTAGCTATTACTCAGCTATGGAAAGAGCTACAGTTCTGCAACTTCACTATGTGGTAGATCACCCAAAAGTAGGTGAATAACTTATTTAGAAGAAATTGCCTACCTGTAATACTTTTAGAGATAAAAGATATTTACTCATTTTAGTAGCTATTACTCAGCTATCCAAAAAGCTACATTTCTGCAACTTCACTATGTGGTAGATCAGCCAAAAGTAGGTGAATGACTTATTTAGAAGAAATTGCCTACTTGTAATACTTTTAGAGATAAAAGACATTTACTCATTTTAGTAGCTATGACTGAGCTATGCAAAGAGCTATAGATCTGAAACTTCACTATGTGTTAGATCACCCAAAAGTTGGTGAATGACTTATTTAGAAGAAAATGCCTATCTGTAATACTTTTAGAGATAAAAGACATTTCCTCATTTAAGTAGCTATTACTCAGCTATCCAAAGAGCTACAGTTCTGCAACTTCACTATGTGGTAGATCAGCCAAAAGTAGGTGAATGACTTATTTAGAAGAAATTGCCTACTTGTAATACTTTTAGAGATAAAAGACATTTACTCATTTTAGTAGCTATGTCTGAGCTATGCAAAGAGCTTTAGGTCTGAAAATTCACTATTAGGTAGATCACCCAAAAGTAGGTGAATGACTTATTTAGAAGAAATTGCCTATCAGTAATACTTTTAGAGATAAAAGACATTTACTCATTTTAGTAGCTATTACTGAGCTATCCAAAGATCTACAGTTCTGCAACTTCACTATGTGGTAGATCAGCCAAAAGTAGGCGAATGACTTATTTAGAAGAAATTGCCTACCTGTAATACTTTTAGAGATAAAAGACATTTACTCATTTTAGTAGCTATTACTCAGCTATCCAAAGAGCTACAGTTCTGCAACTTAACTATGTGGTAGATCAGCCAAAAGTAGGTAAATGACTTATTTAGAAGAAATTGCGTGTATGCAATACTTTTACAGATAAAAGACATTTACTCATTTTAGTAGCTATGACTGAGCTATGCAAAGAGCTATAGATCTGAAACTTCACTATGTGGTAGATCACCCAAAAGTAGGTGAATGACTTATTTAGAAGAAAATGCCTATCTGTAATACTTTTAGAGATAAAAGACATTTCCTCATTTAAGTAGCTATTACTCAGCTATCCAAAGAGCTACAGTTCTGCAACTTCACTATGTGGTAGATCAGCCAAAAGTAGGTGAATGACTTATTTAGAAGAAATTGCCTACCTGTAATACTTTTAGAGATAAAAGATATTTACTCATTTTAGTAGCTATGACTGAGCTATGCAAAGAGCTATAGATCTGAAACTTCACTGTGTGGTAGATCACCCAAAAGTAGGTGAATGACTTATTTAGAAGAAAATGCCTATCAGTAATACTTTTAGAGATAAAAGACATTTACACATTTAAGTAGCTATTACTCAGCTATCCAAAGAGCTACAGTTCTGCAACTTCACTATGTGGTAGATCAGCCAAAAGTAGGTGAATGACTTATTTAGAAGAAATTGCCTACTTGTAATACTTTTAGAGATAAAAGACATTTACTCATTTTAGTAGCTATGACTGAGCTATGCAAAATGCTATAGATCTGAAACTTCACTGTGTGGTAGATCACCCAAAAGTAGGTGAATGACTTATTTAGAAGAAATTGCCTATCTGTAATATTTTTAGAGATAAAAGACATTTACTCATTTAAGTAGCTATTTCTCAGCTATCCAAAGAGCTACAGTTCTGCAACTTCACTATGTGGTAGATCAGCCAAAAGTAGGTGAATGACTTATTTAGAAGAAATTGCCTATCTGTAATACTTTTAGAGATAAAAGACATTTACTCATTTTAGTAGCTATTACTCAGCTATCCAAAGAGCTACAGTTCTGCAACTTCACTATGTGGTAAATCAGCCAAAAGTAGGGGAATGACTTATTAGAAGCAATTGCCTATCTGTAATACTTTTAGAGATAAAAGACATTTACTCATTTTAGTAGCTATTACTGAGCTATCCAAAGATCTACAGTTCTGCAACTTCACTATGTGGTAGATCAGCCAAAAGTAGGCGAATGACTTATTTAGAAGAAATTGCCTACCTGTAATACTTTTAGAGATAAAAGACATTTACTCATTTTAGTAGCTATTACTCAGCTATCCAAAGAGCTACAGTTCTGCAACTTAACTATGTGGTAGATCAGCCAAAAGTAGGTAAATGACTTATTTAGAAGAAATTGCGTGTATGCAATACTTTTAGAGATAAAAGACATTTACTCATTTTAGTAGCTATGACTGAGCTATGCAAAGAGCTATAGATCTGAAACTTCACTATGTGGTAGATCACCCAAAAGTTGGTGAATGACTTATTTAGAAGAAAATGCCTATCTGTAATACTTTTAGAGATAAAAGACATTTCCTCATTTAAGTAGCTATTACTCAGCTATCCAAAGAGCTGCAGTTGTGCAACTTCTCTATGTGGCCAAAAGTAGGTGAATGACTTATTTAGAAGAAATTGCCTATCTTTAATACTTTTATGAGATAAAAGACATTTACTCATTTTAGTAGCTATTACTCAGCTATGGAAAGAGCTACAGTTCTGCAACTTCACTATGTGGTAGATCACCCAAAAGTAGGTGAATGACTTATTTAGAAGAAATTGCCTACCTGTAATACTTTTAGAGATAAAAGATATTTACTCATTTTAGTAGCTATTACTCAGCTATCCAAAAAGCTACAGTTCTGCAACTTCACTATGTGGTAGATCAGCCAAAAGTAGGTGAATGACTTATTTAGAAGAAATTGCCTACTTGTAATACTTTTAGAGATAAAAGACATTTACTCATTTTAGTAGCTATGACTGAGCTATGCAAAGAGCTATAGATCTGAAACTTCACTATGTGTTAGATCACCCAAAAGTTGGTGAAGGACTTATTTAGAAGAAAATGCCTATCTGTAATACTTTTAGAGATAAAAGACATTTCCTCATTTAAGTAGCTATTACTCAGCTATCCAAAGAGCTACAGTTCTGCAACTTCACTATGTGGTAGATCAGCCAAAAGTAGGTGAATGACTTATTTAGAAGAAATTGCCTACTTGTAATACTTTTAGAGATAAAAGACATTTACTCATTTTAGTAGCTATGACTGAGCTATGCAAAGAGCTATAGGTCTGAAAATTCACTATTAGGTAGATCACCCAAAAGTAGGTGAATGACTTATTTAGAAGAAATTGCCTATCAGTAATACTTTTAGAGATAAAAGACATTTACTCATTTTAGTAGCTATGACTGAGCTATGCAAAGAGCTATAGATCTGAAACTTCACTGTGTGGTAGATCACCCAAAAGTAGGTGAATGACTTATTTAGAAGAAATTGCCTATCTGTAATACTTTTAGAGATAAAAGACATTTCCTCATTTAAGTAGCTATTACTCAGTTATCCAAAGAGCTACAGTTCTGCAACTTCACTATGTGGTAGATCACTCAAAAGTAGGTGAATGACTTAGTTAGAAGAAATTGCCTACCTGTAATACTTTTAGAGATAAAAGACATTTATTCATTTATTAGCTATTACTCAGTTATCCAAAGAGCTACAGTTGTGCAACTTCATTATGTGGTAGATCACCCAAAAGTAGGTGAATGACTTATTTAGAAGAAATTGCCTACCTGTAATACTTTTAGAGATAAAAGACATTTACTCATTTTAGTAGCTATTACTCAGCTATCCAAAGAGCTACAGTTCTGCAACTTCACTATGTGGTAGATTAGCCAAAAGTAGGTGAATGACTTATTTAGAAGAAATTGCCTATCTGTAATACTTTTAGAGATAAAAGACATTTACTCATTTTAGTAGCTATTACTCAGCTATCCGAAGAGCTACAGTTCTGCAACTTCACTATGTGGTAGATCAGCCAAAAGTAGGTGAATGACTTATTAGAAGCAATTGCCTATCTGTAATACTTTTAGAGATAAAAGACATTTACTCATCTTAGTAGCTATTACTGAGCTATCCAAAGATCTACAGTTCTGCAACTTCACTATGTGGTAGATCAGCCAAAAGTAGGTGAATGACTTATTTAGAAGAAATTGCCTACCGGTAATACTTTTAGAGATAAAAGACATTTACTCATTTTAGTAGCTATTACTCAGCTATCCAAAGAGCTACAGTTCTGCAACTTAACTATGTGGTAGATCAGCCAAAAGTAGGTGAATGACTTATTTAGAAGAAATTGCGTGTATGCAATACTTTTACAGATAAAAGACATTTACTCATTTTAGTAGCTATGAGTGTGCTATGCAAAAGCTATAGATCTGCAACTTCACTATGTGGTAGATCACCCAAAAGTAAGTGAATGACTTATTTAAAAGAACTTGCCTACCTATAATACTTTTAGAGATAAAAGACATTTCCTCATTTAAGTAGCTATTACTCAGCTATCTACTAACTTAGCTATTGCCCTCGATCTGCAAAAGCAACAAAAATATAAAGGACACAGGAAAGTAAGCTTATCAAAAACTAGATGAATAACAAATGAAAAGATTTGCATAACTTTAATACTTGTGAAGGTATTTGACATTTATTTCTATCATAATTTTGCTACAAATAAGGAAATGCCTATTGCTCACTTATGACATGCAATGGAACCCCAAACGATATGCCATCTTATAGTTAAGGAAAAAGTAGCTGCACAAATTATTTTAGGAAAATACTGTGACTGCAGTAGTATTTGAGTTACAATGGATTTACTCAACAGTCAGATTTTCAAAGTAGCTATTACTCAGCTATCCAATGTGCAACAGGTCTGTAACTTTACTATCTCATAGCTTATCAGAAAGTAGATGAATAACATATTTGAAAACATTTCCCTATCTTGAATACTTTTGAAGATATTTGAAATTTACTTATGTTGTTATTTTGCTACAAATAAGAAAATAGCTATTACTGACTTATGGCATGCCATAGAACCCCAAACTATATGCCATGTTATAGTTAAGGAAAAAGTAGCTGAACAATATATTTTACGAAAATACTGTAACTGCAATAGTTTTGGAGTTACAATGGATTTACTCAACAGTAACAATTTCAAAGTAGCTATTACTCAGCTATGCAATGTGCAACAGGTCTGAAACTTTACTATGTGATAGCTTACCAAAAAGTAGATGAATAACATGTTGAAAGATTTAACTGTAATACTTTCGAAGATATTTGACATTTACTTATGTTGTTATTTGGCTAAAAATAAGAAAATAGCTATTACTCACTTATGGCATGCAATAGAACCCAAAACTATGTACCATCTTATAGTTAAGGACAAAGTAGCTGAATAACATATTTTAGGAAAATACTGTAACTGCAATAGTTTTGGAGTTACAATGGATTTACTCAACAGTAACAATTTCAAAATAGCTATTACTCAGCTATCCAACGTGCAACAGGTCTGAAACTTTACTATGTGAAAGCTTATCAAAAAGTAGATGAATAACATATTTGAAAATAATTCCCTAATTTTAATACTTTTGAAGATATTTGACATTTACTTAGTTCGTTATTTTGCTTCAAATAAGGAAATAGCTATTACTCACTTATGGCATGCAATAGAACCCCAAACTATGTACCATCTTATAGTTAAGTACAAAGTAGCTGAATAACATATTTTAGGAAAATACTGTAACTGCAATAGTTTTGGAGTTACAATGGCTTTACTCAACAGTAACAATTTCAAAGTAGCTATTACTCAGCTATCCAATGTGCAACAGGTTTGAAACTTTACTATGTGATAGCTTACCAAAAAGTAGATGAATAACATATTTGGAAAGAATTCCCTAACTTTAATACTTTTGAAGATATTTGACATTTACTTATGTCATTATTTTGCTACAAATAAGAAAATAGCTATTACTCACTTATGGCATGCAGTAGAACCCCAAACTATATGCCATCTTATAGTTAAGGACAAAGTAGCTGAACAACATATTTTACGAAAATACTCTAACTGCAATAGTTTTGGAGTTACAATGGATTTACTCAACTGTAGAATTTCAAAGTAGCTATTACTCAGCTATCCAATGTGTAACAGATCTGAAACTTTACTATGTGATAGCCTATCAAAAAGTAGATGAATAACATATTTGAAAAGAATTCCCTAACTTTAATACTTTTGAAGATATTTGACATTTACTTATGTCATTATTTTGCTACAAATAAGAAAATAGCTATTACTCACTTATGGCATGCAATGGGACCCCAAACTATGTACCATCTTATAGCTAAGGACAAAGTAGCTGAACAACATATTTGAAGAAAAAGCTGTAATTGCAATAGTTTTTGAGTTATGAGCCCTTTACTCCAAGTAGCTAAGATTGCTATTACTCACTTACCTTTAGGCCTAAGTCCATAAAACCAAAAAAATTTTCAAGGGCGTGAAAATTCATTGGGACAATTAATTTACAAAAACTCTGTAGCTTTAGTAGTTTTGGAGAAATCTGCGTGACTAACTAACGCACGCACACACACACGCACACACAGCCATCATTTCATAACAAGGTTACCTTTTCACATTGACCAAGATTCGATACCTTGTTTGCAACCCAGGCATGTCTCTGGGTCTCGTAGTTTTGAAGGAGAAGTTGTTCAAGCGGATGCGGATGTGTACACGGATGCCGAATAGTGATGCCATAAAGTGTTAGTTAGCTGACATAAAAAACAGGAATTTTAAGGAAAAAGGTCATTAAAAAAAGTCTTCCTTAAACTTAATCAATGTGTCAAGTTGAACTGATGTCATTGAACAGTAACTCGGTTGGGAGCTGAAAACCCTCATTTTTACTTCAAAGTGGCCATGACTGCACTTGTATTGGAACTCCAAGGTGGAAAGAAAATAAGAATGTCCCTATTTTCATCTTTAATAAGTTTGCAAAATTTAACTGAGGTCACCTGAACAATAAGATAGCTGGAGGCTGAAAACTTCCTTTTTTCACTGTAAGGTGACCATAACTTCATTCATATTGCGACTTTAAGGTGACCATAAAATGAGAATGTCCCTTTCTGCCAACCTTTATAAATGTGCCAAGGTTTAATTTAAAAATTTAAACATTAACTGATCTTAGGGCTGAAAACCCTACATTTTAAGTTTAAGATGGCCATAACATCATTAATATTTAGATCATAAGGTAGTAAGAAAGTGATATGGAAAAAGAAAGGGGCCAGACGGCTTTATTCCAAATTTTGTGACTTTAGGGGGCCATAGCTTCAATTATATTAACAGTTTAAGATCACCATAAAGTCAGGATAATGCTGTGGTAAATCTTAATATATATGCCAAGTTTGGTTGAAAAAGGTGAAAAACTAAGTGAACTGGAAGGCTTCAACCCCCTTTTTTGACATTAAGGTGACCTTAAGATTACAGATACAGGGCTAAAACTTCGGCATGTGAAAGATTATCAAAAAGTAGCTGAATAAGTTATTCCAACAAAACGCCGAAATCCTGACCATTTTTGAGATACAGACCAAGTACCCATTTTTAAAAAATTTACGAAAATAAAACGCCTCCCATTCAGGCATCTATGGTCCGATTAATGAGAAAATCCTTTCCAACCTTGGAAATGTGGTCTAGAATGTACCTGATAAATTTTATAGCACAGGTGTGTGTGGTTTTTTCCGAAACGCGATGACGAGGTGTTTTGGAGGTATGCTTAAGGTTACCTTAAGTAAAGCTTAAGGTCTGCGCAAAGTATGTCAAAAATTTTTCCCGCCCCTATAGTTTTAAAGAAAGATAAGAAGGGAAGAAAAATATGAAAGGCTAAGAAGTTATTCAAGGGAGACCATAATCCGGCGGCGGCGGCGGCGGCGGTGATCAGTCAAACTTCGGTGAAAACAAATAAGTGTCCCTGATGGGCATTTGAATAAAGCCATCAGCTAAACTTTGTACACTTATACAGGATGACAAAAGGGACATTCTCATTTTATGGTCTCCTTAAAGTCGCAATATGGATGAAGTTATGGTCATCTTGCAGTGAAATTATGGAGTTTTTAATCTCCAGCTATCGTATTGTTCAGCAGAGCTCGGTTAAATTTGTACACTTTTAAAGATGACATTAGGGACATTCTTATTTTCTTTCCACCTTGGAGTTCCAATACAAGTACAGTCATGGCCATCTTGACGTGAAAATGAGGATTTTCAGCCCCTAACTGATTTACTGTTCAGTAACATCAGTTTAACTTGACATTGATTATACTAAAGTAAGATTTTGTATAACATTTCTCTTAAAATTCCTGTACTTAAGAGGCTTTGGCCATCTTAACATGATAAATATATACTTCTTGCTCCCTCCTCATTTATTTTAACACTTTTTAAAACCACACCTGGCATATGTATGCTTAAAAATATTTATGCTGTCTGGCAAACCTAATCTCTTAGTGTTTATGAAGTTATGACATCTTCAAAGAAAAAATGAGCTATTTATGATGCACTGATGTGGTTATTAACATATTGCAACTGATCAGTGTTCACATAAAATAAATTCCCAATTTTAGGCAGATTAAAAAAACACATTCTTCTGATTCCATTCATTTGGAAATGTGGGGATATAACTTTTCCTTTTTGGAAAAAAAGCTTCAATTGATTCAACTTTTGTTTTGTAGAAGGAGTTCATGAGCTACTTGTTCACATAGACTATATAAATTGGTCAAATGTATACACCTGACTTCTTTCACAATATAACATGCTTGAAAAAAAAAACGCTTTCTCATAAACAGTTTTTCTTGTGCAGCATTTTATGTATCTCCAGCTGAGTGGAAATGAATGACTTGTCCTTTTCTTCTTCCTTACCAACTCTGTTGTGTGATATCTATCAAAAGGCACATTCATGGAAAGTCTTTCTATGCAGAAAGAACCCCCCAACTCCCCTTTAGTGCACACAAAAAGCAAGTGGAAAAAAGAATGGCCTCAGTGGGGGAAGTGGGGGGTTTCATGGAGGGAGATGATAGATAGAGATATATATGTGTGTGTGAAGCAAAAGTGGAACAAAAAAAGTGGAATATTTATGCTGTTCTTTCGAATGTATATTGTTTTCTTTTCTTTTACTTACTTCCATTTCACTTAGACTTCTACGTTTAATTAATTTTACCTCAAGTGGGAAATGAATTTTTGAAACTTTAATGCATTCAAATTCCTGAAGTGATGCACTAAATCACTTATAACTTGAAAAGTATTGCGTTCACAGCATTTTGTTAAAATATGTTATTAGGCTACTTTTTCCACAGCTACACCAAGTCCAGTAACTTGTTTGGTCTTAATTTTATGCATTATTGAAGTGTGGAATGGATCATGATCTCCTACTCTTATTCCTAAGCCTAGATTTTTAATTTCAATTGCTAAATCATTCATAAATATTGCAATATATAAACTCATACTTTTCTTTCCCAATAAATCCAGTAACATTTTTCTAGCAGTATAGCTTGACTTGTTTGTAACTTGATTTTTCTTGTAAGCAATAACTAAATCACTTATAACTTGAGTAACTTTTGAACAAAAAGTCTAACACACTTTGGTTCACTGGATTTTATTAGTGGTTTTGTTAAGTTTTTAGTTGAAGCACAACCAGTAATTTTAAACAATAGTTTTTAAGCATGTAAGTCCACTGCATTCAATTAGTGTTTTATACTTAAGTCTGATACTAATGACATTTTGAACAGAAATGTCTGTGGTCAGTGTACCCTTTCACTTGAGACCTCTTCTCTGAGAACATTACCAAAGAATGTCGGACATACAGAATCCGGGAAAAAAATGCCTCCTGGACAAAATGCCTCACAGAAAAAAATGCCTCCTGGAAAAAATCCCTCCTAGAAAGAATGCCTCCTGGATATTTTGTGACTAGGAAAAAATGGCTCCTGAGAAAAAAAAGTTATTTCAACTTGTAAACATGTTACATATGAAACCTATAACGTATAATATCAAAAATATGTTAATTTCAGATATGTACAGTCAAAACCAGAACGTACAATATCGTGAAGTACAAATTACAAATATCTTCTTGAAAGGGTATCCCTTCAGCTGTACTCTGGAGCAGTTTAAAAGCAGGATTTATGGCTGTGAGGTTTCTTGATGAAATAGTTGTGGCCTTTATGGCTTACAATATGCATTACAACATAGGTTATCCCCTCTGTAAGGAGTTGATCGCAGTTAGATGCACTAGGAGTGGCAGAAATGTAATTACAAGAAAAACACGACACCTGTCATAATGGAAACCAGAGATGAGCAGCCAGCCAAAAGAGTGAGAAGCACCAGCAAAACCTTACAAGAGAAACTTACATACCTTTGTACAGCTAAGCAAAATGGGTAAAAGACTGAATTTTTGACAGGCATTGGCGACTATAAGACTCAAGTGGAAAAAAATGAGGATGCCTCTGAAGTTGTAATGTGAACCTGTAGTGTTATAATACTTGAAACAACTTTTTTTCTTAGGAGGTATTTTTCCTGGTCACAAAATATTCAGGAGGCATTCATTCTAGGAGGTATATTTCCTAGGAGGCATATTTTCTAGGAGGCATTTTTTCCAGGAGGCACTTTTTCCGCGCATCGGACATACATTCTTTTGAGAAGTAAATTTCACACCTACAATTTCTCTTCTGCCAGGCTGTGGTCGTTCTTTCATTTGTTAAATATGGTAACATACACAATGCAATAAACTTTACATTTTCTATTCCTTGTGATGCATATCTTCACATCTTTTACGGCTTACTTCACACTTTTTCATCAGGGCCGCTTCGTTTTTGTCAGCAAAAACATTTTTCTAGTTATATTAGGTAAAGTGCTATTACTCACTCAAATGTAGGCCAAAGGTCACCAAACCCAGTACAATAGGATACTCTTGTACCACCCTGTGGGTCAAAAATTCACTCGAAATTGCTCTATCTCTTACAGTTTGCAAGATATTTGTGATTTTTCACATTTTCACTAAAAGTTGCAATAAAGTAGCCACTACTCACTTCTGCATTGAGCAACAGTTGTGAAACTTCAATATGTTACAGTTCACAAAAAAGTAGATGAACAACATATTTGAGAGAAATTATGTAGCTGCAATACTTTTGAAGATATAAGCCATTTACTCATTATGGTTATCATTAAAAAGTGACAAAGTAGCTATTACTCACTTAGCTATGGAGATACACTTCCAAACTACTGACCATGTTGTAGCTGTGGCGAAAGTAGCTGAACAACATATTGCAACAAAATACTCTAAATGCAATAGTTTGAGAGTTATAAGCCATATAATTATATTAGGTAAAAGTGCTATTACTCACTCAAAAGTAGGCCAAAGTTCACCAAACCAAAAATTTTTTGAAGAACGTAAAAATTCATTAGGACAAGTAATTTACCAAAAATGTGTAACTGTAGTAGTTTCAGAGAAAACTATGTGACCCACGCAAACATGCACGCACACACATAGTGCAAATTATAATCAATTATAATGATAATATTAAAAAATAGCATTAGAGATGCCCGTACCCCACAGCCTAGGGAAATATTTTCAACACCATGAGATATAGAAGTACTGTACCAGTACAAACTTCAGGATACTTTCAGAGCACTGTCAGTTATATAAAGGTCTAAACAATGTTTAAATGGAGAAATAATGTTTAAAAGAAAGATAATGCATGTAAAGATGAAGTATTAAAACAAGATAATTCAATAACAAGATGACAGCATTAATCAGTAAACTAAAATTCAACACTCTTTATCTACATCTGCATGGCCGAATTATGGTTTAGATGGTTTGAATATTACCATGCATACAGAAGTGGTAATACATTTAATGAATGCTTATTGTGGTGTTGGCGCAAAATCTGTGGCTCACTTGATGAAATTCTATCTCTTACAATGGGAAGTTATGAAAGTAAAATTCTTAATAAATTCTAATATGACTTTTGCTTAATCTGCATCAAAAGACAGATCCAAAGGTCCATGAAGATTTTAAAGGTCAAGGCCACTACAAGGTAAAAGGTCAAATTAAGGTCACACCATGATAATACATACCTATAGCCCCTAACCAATGTCCTTACCAAGTATCAACTTCCTACACCTTACGGTTTCCGAGATATAGCCCTGACAAGATTTTATAGGTCAAGGTCACTATGGCAAGGTCAAAGGTCAAATCAAGGTCACACCATGATGCTGCACACCTACACCCCCTAACCAATGTCTCTACCAAATATCAACTTCCTACACCTTACAGTTTCCGAGATATAGCCCGGACAAGATTTTATAGGTCAAGGTCACTACGGCAAGGTCAAATCAAGGTCAGACCACGACGCTGCACACCTACACAGCCTAACCAATGTCCCTACCAAATATCAACTTCCTACACCTTACGGTTTCCGAGATATAGCCCGGACAAGATTTTATAGGTCAAGGTCACTATGGCAAGGTCAAATCAAGGTCACACCATGACGTTGCACACCTACACCCCCTAACCAATATCCCTACCACGTATCAACTTCCTACACCTTACGGTTTCTGAGATATAGCCCGGACATGATTTTATAGGTCAAGGCCACTACGGCAAGGTCAAAGGTCAATTCAAGGTCAGGCCATGAAGCTGCACACCTACACCCCCTAACAAATGTCCTTACCAAATATCAACTTCCTACACCTTACGGTTTCTGAGATATAGCCCGGACAAGATTTTATAGGTCAAGGTCACTACGGCAAGGTCAAAGATCAAATTAAGGTCACACCATGACGTTGAAAAACCTACACCCCCTAACCAATGTCCCTACCAAATATCAACTTCCCACACCTTACAGTTTCCGAGATATAGCCCGGACAACATTTTATAGGTCATGGTCACTACAGCAAGGTCAAATCAAGGTCAGACCATGACGTTGCACACCTACACCCCCTAACCAATATCCCCACCAAGTATAAACTTCCTACACCTTACGGTTTCCGAGATATAGCCCGGACAAGATTTTATAGGTCAAGGTCACTACGGCAAGGCCAAAGGTCAAATCAAGGTCAGACTATGACGTTGCACAACTACACCCCCTAACCAATGTCCCTACCAAGTATCAACTTCCTACACCTCACGGTTTCTGAGATACAGTCCGGACAAACTATTTCCCGCCGCCCGCCCGCCTGCCCATCCGGACACCATGGGTGAAAACAATACCCCGACAAAAGTAAAAAGTACCAACTAAGAAATCTATGTATTATAAAATAAGATGCATTTTCACAGTATTTCGGTTTAAAATACTGACCATGGATAGCTTATATAAAAAGAAGACAAGACCATCTGTTCGTGGACTTGTACATCTCATTAATATTTGAGATAATTAATATTTAATTGTTTTCAACACCATGAGAAATAGAAGTGTTAAATCATGGGCTGGGAATCTTTTGGTGTGGTCAGATTTGACCTTGGACCCCTCCTTCAAGGTCAAACAAGGATAGCCAAACTTAAAAGTGCTTATAACTCACTTATTATTGTTCCTAGAGGTTTGAAATGTGATACCAACTTATAGGAAATCCTGGGCGGGGAATCTTCTGATGTGGTCAGATTTGACCTCGAGCCCCTCCTTCAAGGTCAAACGAGTACAGCCAATCTTAAAAGTGCTTATAACTCGCATATGATTGATCCTAGAGGTTTGCAATGGGAAACCAACTTGTAGGATATCATGGGCTGGGAATCTTCTGATGTCAGATTTAACCTTTGGCCCCTCCTTCAAGGTCAAACGATGGATCACTGGCTTTGGCGAGTTGTCTTTCTAGTGGATACAGATTTGCATCGGTTCTCCGATGTGTAGGTCTCGTTCACTTTCTTTTTGGTCATCTATAGGATAGTAAAATTGCACACCTGTAGCTCATTGCATAGCTAAGCAATAGCTACTTTGAGGTTCTCACTGTTGAGCAAATTGCTTTACCGGTAAGTAAATCACTTGTAACTTGAGAACTATTGCATTCAGAGAATTTTGTTGAAATATGTCTTTCAGCTCCTTTTGGGTCAGGTTCCCCTTGCAGTTAGTGTGATCGTTTAAGTGAGCGCCCCAACCTTCTTTTGATGGGTCTGTAAACAATTGGAGAGCATGTTTTATAGGGTGTAATGGTTGACCTTGGAGCACATTGCCTTCCTCCAGCCACCATCTTAAATGGGGGTGGATCGACTTGGGGACTGGTGCTACCTTTTCTAGTGATTCTGGGACCCTCCAGTTTTGTTTTAGGTGCCATTGTATGGGTCTCATGTGGAGTCAGCCTAGGTGGACCTGCTTTTCTGTTGCTGTTAATAACCCTATACGGGACATTAGCTGCTGGACCGGACAGATCTGTCCAATTAATAGATCTGTGATTTTTGTTCTTAGTGTCTGCCACCGGTCTACGGTGGGTCTGACCTTGCCCTCCTGCAGGTCGAACTGGTAACCTACAAAGTCGAAAATCTGGGATCTGGCTTGGACCAACCAGTCGTCCAGGTACTGGTGGATTCTTATATCCTTCTGTAGAGCCATCAGTTTGACCTCTTTGGCCACAACCGTGAACTCCAGTGGAGCTATGGACAGACCAAAGGGTAGTGCTCTGGTATGTTTTGCCTTGTACATGAAATCTCAGATATTTCCTCGATTGGGTTTGTATGGGTATGTTGAAGTAGGCGTCCTTGAAATCTATGGACGTGACCCACTCCCCCGTCTGTTGGGAGGTCTGAATCATTTCTGGCGTCTCCATTTTGAATTTTTCTACCTTGAGGAATTTGTTGAGATTGCTCAGATCTAGTATAGGTCTCCATTTGTTGTTTGGCTTTGGGAACAAAAATAGCCGGTTGTAAAAACCCCGAGATTCTTGATTTTTGACCAACTCTATTGCATTCTTGTTTGTCAGCTGATGCAATGCATCCAACAGGCAGAGGTTCCTGTGGGAATTTACATAGCAGCTGGTGATTGTGGGTGACCTGGTCAAGTTTGGTATGCTTTGGAAGGGTAGGGTGTACCCTTCTTTCAACATTTGTACTACTTTGGGACCGACCCCCAAGGTTTCCCAAAACTGATTCAGTCTTGCCCCTATAGGTATATTTTGTACAACATTGGTGACATTTGGTGCAAGATTGACACAACACAATTGATCTACAGAAGAAACATTGTTCACACATTTTAATTTCAGATTTTGTTTTACAGTTGCTGGACTTATCCCGTTCTTTTGTCGCTGCCCATGAACAAAATGTGCATGAGAAACAACATTTAAGTTTGCAAGATTTACAATCTGTCTGGACTCTGGTCTGGCTTCTAGGTACTGGGCACAATTTAAAGTCTTTTTGCTCCCAACCAGTATTCTTGAGATCAGAAACTTTACACAGTGATTGTCATTTATAAGAAGACTGGCCCTTGGCTGAATGTGCTGAGAACTGTGAAGCCTTGCCCTTCCTCTTCTGGTTGTAGGAGCCAATACTTTTCCAGGCTGGTTTGCTGGACCTCTGATCTCTGGCACCCTTGTCAGACTTGTGGTAAAGGTGGAAGCGCTCCTTTCTGTAGGTGGTGGAAGGTTGAGTGGAACAACCTTTGTTTTCATGCTGTGCAATGTCCTCCTCAGCCCTCTTTAAGATCCGATCCGGGAAAAGTTTATCCAAGTGAACAGGTGCTTGTCTGAGGGCAGATAAGGTGTCCTGTTTTATACCAGCTTTAACGCGAGCTAGAGAAGCGTCCTTCCTAGCCAAAGTCATGTTAGCCACATTGATGAACATAAACTCAAATGTTCCATGGTCTTAGCCATGCACTAGGAAATACCCGAGTTGAAGTTCAGAAGATACTGTAACTCATCTGTGGCACTGCCGGTCTTTTCCGAAGACTCTCCTTTTGACTGTTCATTTTGGATCTTTCTGAGTTCTACTTGCATGCTGGTCTGCACTTTACTGAGGCAACAGCTGAAGCCGGCCGCCTGGTTACAAATGTAACATGTTTCACATGCCGGCTTCTCCCATCTCCTCAGTGTGTCTTGGCTAAGTGGGCGAGATGCTGGTGCTAGGCCTGATGAACGTGCAATTCTACTGTAACTAGAATTTAATTTCACCGACTCGTTTCCCCAGGACACTGCATCAGCTGTTTTCTCTGTGTCTGGGTGTAGCCCGTACCACTTTGACTGTGATTTACCGACTTTCTGATGCTCTTGACAGGGAGCCAGTTGGTTTACCATCCCAAACCTCTATTACCAATAATAAGTGAGTTATAAGCACTTTTAGGTTTGGCTATCCTCCTTTGACCTTGAAGGAGGGGCCCAAGGTCAAATCCAACCATACCACAAGATTCCCAACCCACGATTTCCTATATGTTGGTTTGCCATCCAAAACCTCTAGGACCAATAATAAGCAAGTTAAAATCACTTTTACATTTGGCTACCCTCATTTCCATATGTTGGTTTACCATCCCAAACCCCTACAACCAATAATAAGTGAGTTATAAGCACTTTTAAGTTTGGCTATCCTTGTTTGACCTTGAAGGAGGGGCCCAAGGTGAAATCCGACCACACCAAAAGATTCCCAGCCCATGATTTCCTATAGGTTGGCTATCCTCATTTGACCTTGAAGGGGGGGGGGGGGGCACGGTCAAATCCAACCACACCAGAAGATCCCCAGTCGATGATTTTCCACAGGTTGGTTTATCCCAAACCACTAGGATCAATAATAAGAGAGTTTTTAGCACTTTTTAGTTTGGCTATCCTCGTTTGACCTTGAAGGAAGGGCCCCAGATCAAATCTGACCACACCAAAAGATTCCCAGTCCTGATTTCCTATAGGTTGGTTTACGATCCCAAACCTCTAGGACCAATAATAAGCGAGTTATAAGCACTTTTAAGTTTGGCTATCCTCATTTGACCTGAATCTGAGTCCAGATCCATACCAGTGTCCTGGGTAGAGTGCAAACCAGATGGGCCTGGGAACAGATATGAAGCAACAGGAGTCGGTGGAAGGCTGGTCGGCCAGATGGTGAGAGACTACAGTACAGGGTCAGTGATGTGGAGCTTCAACATAAGCCTGGTCGGTAGTCATCATAGGTCGGTCCACAGGTCGGTTAGTTGGCTGAGGAAGTATATAGGTTCAGAAGCCTTTACTGCACCGGCTGGTGGACTCTTTGCTGGCATCTTAACAGTTTGAAAAGTCGGATCTGACTTTTCCAGAGACTTGGCCAAGGACGACTGAAACGGTGAGACCATCTCTGATCCATTGCAGACTTGTAAACAAAGTAATAGAAAAGTAATAGATTGGAGTCAACTTCGATGTAATAGTAATAGATTGAAATTTTTCAAATGTAATAGTAATAGTAATAGATTGAAATTCTATCTATTACATCTATTACTTTCTATTATTTTCTATTACAATTTACCCTTTGTTATTTTTCAGAAGGAGGTTGTAGAAAAATGATCACTTAACATGGACTTTAATTCTGTAATGAATTAGTTTTCATATAAATTAATACTTTAAATGGACTTTGATACAATAATGAATTAATTGTCATAAAATCATCACTTTAAATAAACTTCAAAACAATAATGAATTGATTTTGTAGCACTCATAAGTCAAATTCATTTTAAACTTTCATACATGAACTTTTCAAATAATCAACTTGTCATCAAAGAATACTAAATATAACACACAAATGTTAAAATAAATAACTTTGAAATATCAAGGGACCTTTAATTGTCCCTCTTTGATTGAATGTTCTAAAACAACTGTCTTTGAGGTGGTATTATTAAAGGCTTAAAGAGGCCAATTTAACCTTTGGAAGGATTAACTAAATGTTCCTGAGTAAGGAGAAACTGTGACACATGAAAGGCAATCACACAGGTCACTCTAATAATTGTGTATAATAAGGGCAGCATTGTGGCATGTGTTAGCGGTTTCACTGATTTACATAAAATTACCGGAGTTATTATTTTCAAACATAAATGTCACTCTTGAATCATTTTGAGGTGGGCTCTGCATGCAAAGAATTTGAAAGAAAGGGGTTCTTTGAATGCAGTGTTTTCTTTTGTAAACACTGCTCATCAAGTATTTCTCATAATAATAAGAGTTTTTCAAATCTAACAACTCATCATAAAGTGAATAAATATGAGAATTGTTTTACAACAGTGTATTTTCCCCCAGATAATATTTACTGATAATAACATATTTTTCAGCATTTAAAAAGCTTTGCACGGAATTTGCCAGAAATATACCTCTCATTGCAAAATTTACAGCACTTAAGTTGCTTTGTATAGAATTCTCATAAATTCTCCAAGTAGTCAAGTCATTCTTAAAAAGAATAAATACGGGATCTATTTATTTAATTGTAAATATACCAAGTGATATATTTGTGATATTTTATCCTTGTATGGCATAATCTGAAGCATTTTTCAATAAAATTAGATGTATAAAGTATCCTGTCAGTTTTATTTCTGTGTTAAAATTACCTCTCAAGTTTGCGCCAAATTGTAATATAATGTAATAGAAAGTAATAGATGCCAATGTAATAGTAATAGATTTAAAATTTTCAAATGTAATAGTAATAGATTGAATATTTTCAAATGTAATAGTAATAGATTGGCTGTAATAGATTACAAGTCTGATCCATTGCCTCAAGTTTAGCATCAGTTGAAGAGCTCCTCTTAACTGGAGTAGAGTGTTTCTTCTTTTGCTCGTCTTTAGCTGTAGTTTGAGGTGATTTCATAGCCTTATTGTCACTAGATACATCTCCTACCACAGAAATTAAGCTAGGGTCTACCAACGTTTCTGATACGTTCTCAGCACTCTTATCAACACGAGCAGCCTTCTGCTCTCGCTTTTTTTCATTTGGTAGACAGGGTTGATATTTGCAACTTCTTTTCAGGCGTAAGAATGTCACAAAAATAGCAGGGTTTTTTACTGACATACGGATTGTCACCCTTTAACTTATCTCTACATCTTGCGCAGTGCGCATTTTTATCATATCCAGCCATAATGTGGCCACAAACGCCTCTTCTCTGTCCAGGTGAAGACATATTCAGCTATGAACTATTTAGTGTAAAATAGAGTTCGTTTTATGAAATATTGCTTGACAATACTTCAAAATGAAAACTTCTACAAATTTCCGTCTGCACAGAGCTCGCACCAAACAAAAAAGATGCGATGACATCATGATGTCTAGACAGGAAGGAAGTACGATGCGCCACCTGGCGAACGCACAGTGTGACCAGCCAGCTAGTGTTTCATAATGGACTAGCAATACCAGATTAGCAATTGTGCATTGGATAGGATGTATTAACGCAATAAAAAGGTCATTTTTTTTCAGTTGGGAAATACATCGAAAGGTTGTAGAGTACAATGGGATCAACATTCATCTTGCTCTGTAAGCTCTATCTGTGATAGGACTGATAAACAGAATGTGTCAAGGTTTCTTTTATGTCAGAATACTCAACAGCTTGAAGCTATATATGGTTACACTGGTTGGTAATATGTTTCAAGATCTGGTAGATCATGCCACAAACAACTCTGGGTTTAATTCTATACACATCTAGCCAAGTTCTGGGCGTCATTATTCAGTAATTTGTGCAAAGAGAATGACTGCCTATAGCTATATACCTTATACCCCATTCATACTACAAGCGGCATCACCCGCAGTAGGCTGCATTTGGGGAAATGTCCCTGTCCTTGGATCACCGTCTGAAGTCTGTGTGCGATCGCCTCTGATTTCGATACCGTGAGCATGCGCAGACGATTTCAAACAACTGAAGGTGTGGTCCACAGTGTACATAAGGTTGTGATTCGGTCGTCTTTCGGTGGAACATGGCGACATAAGTTGAGTTAAGGTATTGAACGTTTCGCTGAAGCTGAGTGAAGGTTAATGGAGATTGCTTCACAGTGACCCAACATGTTTAGTACTGTCATCGGACTGTTATTGACGGTTAAAACACCGTGTCCAATCAGTGGCCATCTGCCTGTAGTGTGAGCAACTTGGATGAAATGGGGCGACCTGGGAGGTGGTTCTGCTGCCTGGGATCACGGGTTACCGTGGGGGATACCGCCTTTAATGTGAATAGAGCATTATGCTTATTAAAAGTTTGATCTCTGCAAATTTTACAATGGTAAACATGCAGAAAAACTTCACCAATAGGCAACCCATTTTTATGCGACTTTATTTTTTACTTACACACAAGTACTTGGACTTTCTCTAAGTTTACTTCAGGTCTTACTAAGACCACAATGCACCCGTAAAAATTTCATAAAAGTTAGTGCAGTAGCAATCATACTAGCAAATGGATGGAAGTTACAAAATGCCATTGGTGCAGGCACACAAAGTTTCCATTACACTTATGAAACAAAAGTGACTTTATTAAAAATCATCTGTCAAACAGCACAAATGAACAAGATTCTTGTACCGTTTTTCATCTTTTCAGAATGGAAAAAGCAATAAATGTCTGATGGTTGAACAAATAAATCCTATCATTTGCATATAAACATTGGCTATTCAGATGACAAACAGCCCATTATGTCTATAACAGCATTTATGGAAGAATAACCATGAACCATTGAGTCTGTAAAATAAAGATGTTTTTCAACATTACAAAATTTTCAAACATGAATGCCTATTTTTCACATAATTCCACAATCGCGACACAGCAATTATATCCCATGTTCACAAGTAGTCTGTTTTAATTGTTTGCAAATGATGAGATCATCACTCGAATATATTTTCCTTGTCTGCAATATACTGTACAATGTCTGCAGGAGTAACTAGCCTTTCACTATCCTCATCTGGTATCTCATAACCTGAAAATAACAGCCATAAAAAGATGCTTTATTGCAAAGTTTTCCCAGAAAAAAAAATAATAGTACTGTATTCTACTGTATACTACAATGATCTCCCTACTTCCAAGAAATTAATCATTACCTTAAAACAAAGGTTCTTTGAAAGAAACAAGAACACTGGCATAGAATAGATTAACAGGTTAATGGGTATAGATATAGGTAGAGAATATTTTATTTAATAATTATATTAGTTGTCAATTTATTACCTCTACTAGGAAGTTACATTTTGGGAGCATTTGTGGTAGCTCCAAAAGTAATGAACAGACCCTTTCCGAATTTTTTTATCTTTTTTGGTTAGGGTCAGATCAAAGAAAGGCCTGATTAAATTTCTGGTAAAGGTCCTGTTCATATTCTGGATCAGCCTGGTGGAGGTCTGCACTCTGTGATTTCTTTCTAGTTCACACATATGTTCAAGTAAATCAATCATTTTTACACTTCCAAAGAGAAGATGCCATTTTGGTCTATTTTATTGCTGAAAACTGATGCGAGAGACGAGTACACGTCTACAAAGCTTTTCTTGGCAGTCGTTCCAAGGGAATTTCAATCTACACAAGACGATAAAATGATTTGAATTGGTACCTTATTAGGTTCTCGCTTAAAATATAAAGATTTGTAATGAGTGCGTAAAATACCATACAAGGTGATATAAAGAAAAGTTAACCGGTTCCACAATACTGGTGCTTGCTAGTGCCTGGATAACCTAAAAGTTGATTAATACAGTAAATTGTTTCGGCCTTACTAAGAAGCATGCAAAATAGCAGCCTATAACTGACTATTGGACTTGACCTAAAACAAGGGGCCCCAGGATAAAATCTGATTGCACCAAAGATTCCCATCCCATGATTTCCTGTATGTTTCATACCCCAAACATGTGGGACCAATAAGAAGAGAGATGTACCTTTATAAGCAATAATATTAAGCTTGGCTAAAATGGGCTATGCTGAGTAGTTTAGCACTCTCTAGATAACCTTAACAAAATGCTTGTAGGTTTGCAACCCTTGTAGAGGATATATCTATCTCTTAAATATATCACCAATAAAGAGATTCAACACAATACAGCTGAGAACCAGACACAATTTATTAATACAGATTATTCTCTAACACAGCTGTGGCTAGCAGATACAAATACCCAGTTATGGATTAACAGGTGATAATGTTGTTTATAAATCACATGCAGGAATAAGGTAACAGCTGGTAATCTTCACACATCATGAACATAAAGGTCTTACTAAATTCATCCTCAACTGCCATTATGATTTCAATTTGGTCCAAACTGTCTAGTCCAAGGTCTTTATAGAAATGTGATTCCAGTGTTAGCTAGAAAGGAATACAAAATAACATACAGTGTACTATTCTTATTAAATCTACTCAATTTGACCTTCAAAATTGCAAATTTAATAAGTAAATTAAATTTTTATAAGTTAATACCCTATCCAATGGACAATTGCTTTACCGGTCGGCGCAACCGGTCCCGCCAAACGCCAGAAAAAGACGTCCTGTACATAATACCAGCAGGACAGGTCAGTAGTGTGCATTCGCTAGGTGGCGCATCATACTTGCTTCCTGTCTAGACAGAGTGACGTCAGTTCATCTTTTTCGTTGTCTAAACAGGTTTAGACCCCTAGTAAGCTGATAGCGGGGTCGGTTGGGAGGGCCTTGCCTGTCCATTGGATAGGGTATTAACTTATAAAAATTTAATTTACTTATTAAATTTGCAATTTTATTGCGTTAATACATCCTATCCAATGGACAATTGCTGAATAACTACCGCTTGGTCGGCGGGTAAGTTACTAGGGACTTAGAATGAACTCATAAATGGTAACAAAATTTTACCCTACGGTCTAGGCTGACTTAGTCAGGAGACCTATGGGTCCATGGTGGTTACCAGAGCCCGGTTGACGGGGCTATACCAGCATTGCCCCCCCCCCCCTTTACAGACCTGCTCTGAGGTAGGGGAAGAGAGGGATGAGTTCAGTCCCAGAAGGCAAATAAACCTCCCGAAGGAAGCATGTCAATTAGATTCCTGAGCTATTTACATGTATATGTACATGTATACAAATCTCAATATAAGGGCTATTTGTGGATCTGCTGAGCAGCCACTACTAGGCCCAAGTAAAGAGGCTCTAAATCAGCACTAGCCACATCCTTCAGAACTGTGTGAAGGTGATATATAACTTACAGTGGAAGGCTGAGAGGACTGTTCTAAGGAGACTCCTGACTGGGATGCCTTAGAAGCAGCAAAGGCCCTAACATCATGGGCTTTGACCTGATGTAAGGTGAGGGCTTGCTGGTCAGAGAGCTCATAGCATAGAATCACAGTAGCTTGATCCACGAGATGGTGGCAGAAGAGATGTCCTTGTCGAAACCTTTCTTGGAAGGAGACAATGACCAGCTCCTTGTTATGCCCAAGATGGTAACACAGGGCTCTGACTGGACACAAGGACCTGTGACTTATCCAGAGTGGGGATCAGGGCTGCATTAACCAAGGAGCCACACTGTCTGGACTCTCTTTGGCCAGCTGATTCTTTGGAGGGAGGCTGGCTGAGGGCTAGAAAGACACCATGGACCAGTCTGGTGTCTGAGGTTGTTATGCAGCCAAGCATGAATCTCACTCTTCGCTTGCCTGAACCCAAGGCCAACAGGAAGACAGTCTTGATAGTCAAGTGCTTCAGGGAGGCCTCCTTAAAGGGTTCAAAAGGAGCCTTGTTAGCTGGAGAACCAGGGAAAGGTTCCAAGAGAGGATGCCCCTCTTCCCTTGGATCTGTCTCTGTGGACTATCCAGATGAGTGAGATTTTCATGTTGCTGACATTAATGGGCAAATTTCCCAATTGTAAACAATGGCTGGTCTATAGCCATCAATGGTGCCCGGCTGTAACTTCCTGTCTTGAAAAAAGGTACAGAAGGAAGTCAGCTATGGCTTTTAAAAAGGTGGTGCCCAGAAGTCCACCTGATTACTGAGGTACCACTTGTAAAACATATGGACCACTTTGCCTCATAGACTGATCTGGTTAATCCTCTTGAGGAGCCTCAATTCGAGCTGCCACTGCCCCAGGGAAGCCCTGCTTCCTTGGGAGCTGGGGCTCTAGGGGCCAGGCAAGTAGATTCAGATTTACCAGGTTCCTGTGAAGGGTCTGGTTGAGTAGCTGAATCAAAGGTCAGGCAGAAAGTGCATACACAGTGGGATCTGACTGGACATGGTTACCAGGTCCCAGAACCAAGGCGTGTTGGACCACCCTGGTGCAATCAGAATGAGTTTGTTGCATGGGTGGTCTTGCAACTTTCCCACCACTTTGCCCAAGATAGCTACTGGTGAGAAGGCATATGGGTCCAGATCCTCCCAAGGTAGACTGAGGGCATCTACTGCCCAGGCTTGTGGATCTGGAACTGGTGAGACAGAGATGTAGTTATTGAACCTGGTGGCAAACAGGTCCACTTGAGGATGCTGCCACCGGGAGCATATTGCTTGAATACCTCTGGATGGAGGGACCATTTTGTTTGAATGGTCTGTCCTAGCCTGGATAGCCGGCTGTGGATGTGTCGGGTTCAGAGTCACCTGTGTTTGGTACACCAGGTCAGAATTCTCCACAAGAGGGCCTAAAGAGGGTCGGATTTCATCCCCCCCTTTATACAGAAAACCACCATGGGGTTGTCTGTAGCTACAACCGCAATATTGTTCAAGCACAGGTTTTGGAACTCTTTAGGGCCAAAAGACCACCTTTAATTCCAGATATTAAAGTGTAACTTGCTTCGGAAGGGGCCAGGTTCCCCTTGCAGCGTGTTCCCTTAAGTGAGCACCCCACCCTTCTTAATGCACCTATAAGGATTTGCAGAGCATATTCAATAGGTGTAATGGTTGACCTTGAAGCACATGGTCTTCCTGCAGCCACCATTTTAACTGAGGGTGGAGTGAACTGGGATCACCTTTTGGTGATTCAGGTACTCTCCAGCTTTTTTATCAAGTGTCACTGTATCAGCCTGATAAGGAAGGCCACCTATGTGGACGGGCTTGCTATGGCTGTCAGTAATGCTATCAGGGGCATGAGCCGCTGGACCGGGCATGTTTGTCCGGAGAGAAGTTTCTGGATTGCAGATAACGTCTGCAAATGCTCTAGGGTGGGTCTCACCTTGCCCTCTTTCCGGCTGAACTGGTAGCCTCTCAAGTCGAAGGCTTGCTCGAGGTCCAGTTCTAATTTTCCATGATACCATTCAAACTTTCTCCTGACACAAAGCTACTAGAGATTGTGTACGTTGGAGACCAGTTTGGTGGGAACTGGCATTTCCTTGTTGGTTGAAAGGGGCGAGGGAGTATGCACCTTGAGGTTAGCCACTCCTCTGGCTGAAGAGAGGTTCCTGTGGTTCCTGAAATTCCATCTGAATCATTTAGGATACTGAACCAAAAACCTGCCTGGAGAACTGGTCAAACTGGTTGTTTCCGGAAGGGGAGGGTGTAGCCTTCCTGGGAGGTTCATATAAAACTTGGGGCTGGCCCCTAGGGCGGCCCAAGTTTGAACAGGCAGGTTGGTGCAAAAATACCAGTGTCAACACTGGTGACAGGTCCACTAATCCACACAGTAGGAAACCATCCAAAGGGGATCTGTGACCTAAGGTCATTTCCACAGAACCCCACTGTAGAAATACATTTATGAACACTGTGACCTCCGGTCCGATTAACAGATAAATTTCACATTGTCTGAGTTGTGAAACAAACTGGAAAAGGGTTGTAATCTTGAGGGAAAGCTTGAGTTTGCAAACTCAGGCCCCTGGTGTCAGCTGACACTGGTCACAAGCTGGGTTTGCCAGATTCGGAGGCTGGATCAATGGTATCTCACTGGAACTAGCAACAAAAACTGATGAACCTCTAGAATAACTGGTACAGCAGACTTCTTGTTGGCAGTAGTCCAACCAGTCTGGTTGAGTTCCGCATCTCACTGGCAAGAGTAACTGGCTGGTGTGGATCTGATAAGGCGGACAGGTAGTTGTACAAGAATTTTTTTTTTTTTTTATCTAGTCACTTGAACCAGCTCGGAGGTCCTGACAGTAGGCTGGCTGACTGGTCCGGCAGGTTGCGACAGCCATCTCACCAGGACGAGTGACTGGTCTAAGAATTTCTCTGTAACCAGATTCCTCAGGCAGCAACTGGTTGGTCTAAGATGGCCATTTGGACCCTTAAAACACTTTTGCTGATCTGTTAGCCAGTCCTGTGGGCCTGCCCAGTACCAGGGCCTAACCGGTTATAGGTTAAGCAATGCTCTGTAACCGGTTCCTGGTGGATCCACAGTTCTGCGAAAAAACTCATTTGAGCTGGCAGAACTGGGCGACTACGTCTCAGCAGGGGTAGGCTTATCTGAAAGAACTGCCTTTTCCTGTCTGTAATGGTGGAATCTTCAGGTTTTCTTTCAGGTTTTAACCGGTAAGCCACTTAACTGGTAAAGAACCGGTAAACTGGTGCTTCTCTGTAACCAAGAATTCAGACAGCCACAGGTCTGTATCATAATTTGATCACTTGGTGGATCTGTCAATCCGGTAAGCTGGTGTTCCAGTTTCAGGTTTCTTCACCAGAATTTCTCTGTCTATAAGCCAGACCAGTAGACTCTGTAACCGGCTTGGTATGAAGCTACTGGTCCATGGTTGTGTAAGCCAGAACCCGATCGGTCGGTTCTGTAACCAGTTGGTTGAGGCAATTTACTGAAGAACTTCCTGTCTATCTGACTGTCACTGGCAAATCTCTGTAACTGGTGACCCTGTTGTCCTCAATGGACTTGTTGACTTAAGTTGCCTTCTGCCCATGGGAACAACTGATTTCTCTGTAACCGGTGAGTCTGCTGTCAGCACTGGGATGGTGGGAGCAGCAGATATCTCAGTAACTGGTAACCGGTAAACTCTGTAACCAGTGAGCCTGCTGTCAGCACTGGGGCGGTGGGAGCAGCAGATCTCTCTCTATAACCGGTAAATTCTCTCTGTAACCAGTGAGCCTGCTGTCAGCACTGGGGCGGTGGGAGCAGCAGATCTCTCTCTATAACCGGTAAATTCTCTCTGTAACCAGTGAGCCTGCTGTCAGCACTGGGATGGTGGGAGCAGCAGATCTCTCTGTAACCGGTAAATTCTCTGTAACCAGATTCTTGAAGAGCCCAGGGTCAGTCTGGCTAATTCACCTGTATTTTCTGCCTGTAAACCGGTCTGGTGGGCTCTGTAACCAGCCCATGGAAAGCACACTGGTCAAAGAAGGCTGTGTAGCCGGCACCTAGTGTGTGGGCTCTGTAACCGGTATTGTAGGCAGCATCAACTCAGTGGCCTGGATAGCTAGCTGGAGCAACTTTTATAACCGGTTCCCGGTAGGCCCATCCTCTGTAACCGGTTGGTAGATCTTCTTACTCTCAACCTACCCCAGTACCCGTACCAAGGTAGGGTCAAAGGGGGGGAGAGGGCTAGCTGGAGACCCCACCGGTAGTCTGAGCAGAGCTGGTACCGGTAAAATTCAGCACAAGGGGTCATCTTCTTCTTGCTAGCTGAACCGGTCACACTTGGGGATCTGTGGAGCCACAATTTCTTCTGCTAGCCTTGCCGGTCGTGTATGGAGATCTGTGAAGTCACATGACCGGCACTTCAAAAACACCCAGATTGCTGTGACCAAATGTCATCTAATTTCCTCACACCAACAGACTAGTTGCTGGATTTCTTCTTGCCAGTTAAAAATGGGTGTTGATTTAAAATGGTCGTCTTCTTCTGATGAAAACTTCTGTTGAAAAAACACGATTCCTCCATTGTTAAAAGCGCATCACGTGACCTCCATAGTTGAATGCATATCACGTGACCAGGTCTGTGTCACGTGACCAGCATAAGCTGGAAGTGATGACGTCAGACGATGCATTCTTCTTTCCTTCTAATTTCTTCTCGTCGACATACACTCCGTGTTTACTCGACTAAGTAGAATTAAATGGAGGGTGAATCGTGGAAAAAATACGCTTGATTAGAAGAAGGAATGCTGCAGGGACGACACACGAGCTTCCACCCACGACTCGTCTCGACGACATGAAGAAGGAAAAACTTCAAAAACTGGCTATAAAATGCTGGATAATGCCTCGTTTAAGTCCTGGAGAGGCCATGATATGTAAGTAACACAAAAAAAAATATTTTCAGATGAAAATAAGCTGTAAATTCGTAGAATAAACCGCGTTTTCTTCAAACTTGGAGATAACTTCAAAACGCGTCTGCACACTACACGCGCCAAACGAAAAAGATGAACTGACGTCACTCTGTCTAGACAGGAAGCAAGTATGATGCGCCACCTAGCGAATGCACACTACTGACCGGTCCTGCTGGTATTATATACAGGACGTCTTTTTCTGGCGTTTGGCGGGACCGGTCGTGCCGACCGGTAAAGCAACTGTCCATTGGATAGGATGTATTAATGCAATAAAATGTTTCATCTGACTAACTCCACGATAAGATTTACACAGATACAACTGATTTGTTTCGGATTAATTAGTAATAATTACACAAACCTAAGAATAAGTCTTTAAAAGGCCTTTAGTGAATAAGTGTAAAAAAGAATTGTAAAAGGACTCTCGTTCAAAAACTTTCTTAAAATATTTTTGTTATTTGCATAACATTGACAAATATTATATAACACAGAAAAAGTTAAAAAAACATACAAAGATTTAACAAATAAGTAAATAACAATTCTTAGAGTACCTTTTCAGGATCAATTTTATCATAGAGTCTCAAGACTAGTAAAACTCTATCCCTAACCATCTCCATATTTTGATGAAAGTGTGAGTAATATCTCAAGCCAGTGCATTTCTTATTATTCTGAAAATACATCAAACATGGATTTACAAAAACATGGGTTTATAAAAGTTTCTGTACCTTTTGTTTGCTCAGCTTTTCATGAGTGTTACAAGCTTTCAATACACGCTCTCTTAACTCTTCAAGGTCAGGAATATCAGGTTGAAATATGCTATGCTTTCCTCGCACCAATATCTGTCAGATACAGGAAGACAGTTATTTTTTAATACCACTTTTTAATTTTCACAATGATCTTTAAGTAAACTATATACAATAAAATAGCATCAGAGATGCCTGTACCCCACAGCCTGGTGAAATATTTTCAATGCCATGAGACATAGAAGCAGTGAAACAGTACAAAGATTGGGATACTGTCAGAGCAGTGTCAGTTACATAAAGTTCCAAATAATGTTTAAGTAAAGAAAATAAGGTCTAAAAGAAAGAAAATGTATGAAAAGATAAAGTACTAAAAAAAGACGATGACAGGATCAATCAGTAAACTAAAAATTATGAAGCCGTAAAATTTATTAACTGGAAAATAGCTGTCATTGAAAATAGTACAATTATGTAAAATAGCATCAGAAATGCCTGTACCCCACAGCCTGGGGAAATAGTTTTCAACACCATGAAATATTAGAAGTAGTATACCGAGTTATAGCCTGGAAAAGATTTTATAGGTCAAGGTAACTATGGCAAGGTCAAAGGTCATATGAAGGGCACAGCATCATGTTGCAACACCTACATCCCCTAACCAATGTCCCTACCAAGTATCAAATTCATACACCTTATAGTTTCCGAGATATAACCTTGAAAAGATTTTCAAACTCAAGGTCACTACAGCAAGGTCAAAGGTCAGCATCCTACACCTTACGGTTTCTGAAATACAGCACAGACAAACTTTTCCCCGATGCCCACGCATCCGGACACCATGGGTGAAAACAATACCCTGACAGCCCTAAATGGCTGAGGGGTAAAACGTAATGCTGTGATTGAAATCTGTAGAAGTTTGATAGTTTCCTTGAGAATTGTCCAGGAAGAGCAAATACATCACAGAGAGCAACATGCTCAACTTGATGTGACTTGACACGTAGGGTTTATAAAGTCTTCTATTATTGTCTATGGGAGATTTTAAAATGTTTACATTTATAGCTGTGTAGGGAACAGTGATCAGCAATACTTGAAAAACAATTTATGGGTTAAACTTGTGTAGATGACAAATATATTTGCAAGATGTTTGCAAAAGCTGTGCTTTCATTTGTGATTCTTCTGTGTGGGTGGACAGGTTTAGTACTTGTGGTGACTACTGCTGTAACGAGTTGACCAAAACTCGAGTCATAACTCGGTGGCCGATATTTGGGGATCACATCGATTTACGCAATTTAAACTCAAGTTTTTAAGAAATAAATAATCACATACTTCTCTTGTTACAAACTAGCACTTTTGCAATTTATCTAACCATAAAGACGTAAAAAGTCAATGAGCAATGGTAGTTTTTTTATTTCCCTTTTTTAGTGGCTGTTCCATAAAGTGCGCATACATATCTTTACAACTTAACTGGCAACAAAATATATTTCCTTGCAATAACAAGAGGAGAGTGCCCGTGAATGGGCACTGTGTCAGCTGACTGAGTGTTTTTGATTTGTGAAGGTGATTAGAGGACAGAATAATTATCAGGAAAAGGGCTGTACAGAAATACAGTAAATGGTAACTGAACAGCAAGTTCGAAAGAAATTCCGAAGCTGACAGAAAAGAAAAGGATAAAAAAGTTGTGCCCTGTAAATGGTATTATGAAGGAAAATAACAAGGTAATTGTTTAAGTGTAAAAAATAGGTTAAAACATATTTAAAGAAATACTACAAATGCAATATCCTCGTTCGACCTTGAAGAAGGGGTCCAAGGTCAAATCTAACCACACAAATACATTCCCAGCCCATGATTTCCTATGGTTTACCATTCCAAACCTCTAGCACCAATTATAAATGAGTTATAAGCACTTTTAAGCTTGGCTGTCCTCATTTGACCTTGAAGGAGGGGTCCAAAGGTCAAATCTGACCATACCAAAAGATTCCGAGCCAATGATTTCCTATGGGATGGTTTACCATCCCAAATCTCTGTCACCAATAATAAGCGAGTTGTAGGCACTTTCAATTTTCGCTATCCTCATTTGACCTTGAAGGAGGGTTCCAAGGTCAAATCGGACCATATCAACAGATTCACAGCCCATGATTTCCTGTCTGTTTACCATTCCAAACCGATAGGACCAATTATAAATGAGTTATAAGCACTTTTAAGCTTGGCTGTCCTCATTTGACCTTGAAGGAGGGGTCCAAAGGTCAAATCTGACCATACCAAAAGATTCCGAGCCAATGATTTCCTATGGGATGGTTTACCATCCCAAATCTCTGTCACCAATAATAAGCGAGTTATAGGCACTTTCAATTTTCGCTATCCTCATTTGACCTTGAAGGAGGGTTCCAAGGTCAAATCGGACCATATCAACAGATTCACAGCCCATGATTTCCTGTCTGTTTACCATCCCAAACCTCTGGGACCAATAATAAGCGAGTTATAAGCACTTTTAAGTTTGGCTATCCTTGTTTGACCTTGAAGGAGAGGTCATTGAAGGTCAAATCTGACCACACCAAAAGATTCCCACCCCATGATTTCCTACAGGTTGGTTTATCATCCCAAACCTCTAGGATCAATAATAAGGGAGATATAAGCACTTTTCATGACTGACAAAAAACACCTGTGGCGGCCATCTTGTTTCTCAAAATGAGGCCAAAAATATTCCCAGACAACATTTTATGGTTATTAATATATACTGCAAACTTAAGAAAGCTAGCTATAATATTTTTTTTCATCAGAGCAGTAATGGTGAAATCTCTCTCTACACACTGCGGCTATCCAGTGGATACAATGATTTACTCAACAGTGAGAACCTGAAAGTAGCTATTGCTCAGCTATGCCATGACATAGAGGTCTGCAATTTCACTATGTTATAGCTGACCAAAAATTCTGTGAATAACATATTTAACAAATTACTCTAAATGTAATAGTTTTCAAGTTACAACTGATTTACTCAACAGTGAGAACCTCAAAGGAACTATTACTCAGCTATGCAATGAGCTACATGTCTGAAATTTTACTATGTTATAGCTAACCCAAAAGTAGGTGAACAACATATTTAAGCAAACTACTGTAAATGCAATAGTTTTCAAGCTACAACTGATTTACTCAATAGTGAGAACCTGAAAATAGCTATTGCTCCGCTATGCCATGAGCTATAGGTCTGTAATTTCACTATGTTATAGCTGACCCAAAAGTAGGTGAACAATATATTTTAACAAAATACTCCAAATGCAATATTTTTCAAGTTATAGCTGATTTACTCAACAGTCAGTACCTGAGAATAGCTATTGCTCAGTTGTGCCATGAGCTATAGGTCTATAATTTCACTATGTTATAGCTGACCCAAAAGTAGCTGAATAACATATTTGCACAAATTTCTGTAAATGCAATAGTTTTCCAATTATAACTGATTTACTCAACAGTGAGAACTTCAAAGTAGCTATTACTCAGCTATGAAATGAGCCACAGGTCTGAAACTTCACTATGTTATAGCTGACCCCAAAATAGGTGAATAACATATTGAAACAAAATACTCTAAATGCAATAGTTTTCAAGTTATAAGTGATTTACTCAACAGTGATAACCTAAAAGTAGCTATTACTCAGCTATGCCATGAGCTACAGGTCTGAAATTTTACTATGTTATAGCTGGCCCAAAAGTAGCTGAATAACATATTTATACGAAATTCTCTAAATGCAATAGTTTTTAAGTTACAAGTGATTTTACTCATGATGGAAGTTACTGAAAAGCCCAAAAGTAGCTATTACTCACTTAGCTATTGAGACAGACACCCAACTTACTCACCATATTGTAGCTATGAAAAAAGTAGCTGAATAACATATTTTAACAAAATGCTCTAAATGCAACACTTTTCAAGTTATAAGTGATTTACTCAACAGTGATAACCTAAAAGTAGCTATTACTCAGCTATGCCATGAGCTACAGGTCTGAAATTTTACTATGTTATAGCTGACCCAAAAGTAGCTGAATAACATATTTATACGAAATTCTCTAAATGCAATAGTTTTCAAGTTATAAGCGATTTACTCAACAGTGATAAGCTAAAAGTAGCTATTACTCAGCTATGCCATGAGCTACAGGTCTGAAATTTCACTATGTTATAGCTGGCCCAAAAGTAGCTGAATAACATATTTATACGAAATTCTCTAAATGCAATAGTTTTTAAGTTACAAGTGATTTTACTCATAATGGAAGTTACTGAAAAGCCCAAAAGTAGCTATTACTCACTTAGCTATTGAGACAGACACCCAACTTACTCACCATATTGTAGCTATGAAAAAAGTAGCTGAACAACATATTTTCACAAAATGCTGTAAATGCAACACTTTTGAAGTTATAAGTGATTTAGTGCATAATTTCATGAATTTTAATGCATTAAAAATTATTAAAAAAATTTATTAAAAAAAAAGTAAGACAGATCCAGGTCTCATACTCACACAAGAGAATCTACCTCTGGCCAGTAACATTATGTATCAGAGGTAGTGCTCCGTGAGCCGTCTAAGTTCCAACTCGAGTTTCATGAATCACTGACAGGTCAACTTGAGTCGAACTCGAGTCAATAACAATATTTTAGAACACCTAAACCTTAAATATATCTGCACTAGTAGGCTTCCTTTCATAATAAAATACCATTTTCCAACAAAATTTGTCATATTTTGTTTGCAAAATAAGGATCAACATCCCTGCCACATTGATAAATAAAATGGACGTTTTGATTGGTTGTTTTACCAGGTAAGGTGTATGGAGAGAAATCATTAATTTGAGTCGTAATAGGTAAACATAAAGGGAAAAAGATTAAGTAAACATGTCAAATTGTGCTGTTATTGCATCTTTGTACACCGGCAAGTGGTTTACTTATATATTACTTTGCAGTATTTTAAAGGAACTCCAGTTTACAATAAGACAAACCCACATTCACGAGTTGAAATAAACGGTATGAAACTCGAGTTGGCAAGTTGCCATGACAACACTGTCTGAGGTTTGCAAATATCAAGCTTAGGGTCCCCTTTGTAAATGTGCAGTTATTTTGACGCTGTGTTTAAGACGGAAAACTGGAAACCTAGTGGCTGACTGAGAGACTGATCCTGTTATGTTTCATTTTCTTGTAACCAAACCGGTTCGCCACATAGTCATTATTTCAACTTAAATTTACTAAAATGTTCAACTACAGCAAATATTTCACAGTATTTTATAATATTCTATCATTACCCATTTTGTCCTCGAAAGTCTTCAAAACGCCCATTGTTGTTCATATTTATGTGCAAGTTATGGCTCATGTTCGCATTTGAAAACTTACTTTTTTTGAGTTTAATATATAAAACGTACCCGGTTTTTTCATCGAATTTTTGCTTTCAGAGACCCGTTCTAAAATTCGCATTCAACCACAACACTATTTTGAAGGGGTAGGATTTATATTTTGTGAAAAGATTACCAAACTTGTTTTCACAATAAATATGTAACCATTTGGATTCTATAAGTGTGTTATTTGGATATTAAACAAAAGTGGAAAAACATAAGTATGTTTATAACATATTCAATGAATCACAGTTACGTATATGTAATGTAATGTGTATTTATACTCGGCGCAATATCTCCATATACTACAGGACTCAAAGCGCTATTAAACCCATACGACTGCACAGGTACATAATGGTCATAAATATAGTTTCAGATCTACAATTGAAAACATAACCATGCTTCCAGTGGCCAGCAACATGTCAGAGGTTTGCAAATTTCAAGGTTAGGGTCATGTTTGTTTGGTCATCTTTTATTATTATTATTTTATTGTACAGGGGAAGGACTTGTATTTTAAAACTAGACCTACGGATTGGAGAACCGATGTAAATTTGTATCCAGCAGAAAGATAACTCATCAAAGCCAGTGAACCATCGTTTGACCTTTAAGGAGTGGCCAAAGGTCAAATCTGACAATATCAGAAGATTCCCAGCCCATGATTTCCTTTTAGTTGGTTTCACATTGCAAACCTCTAGAACCAATAATAAACTAGACCTACGCATCGGAGAACCGATGCAAATTTGTATCCACCGAAAAGACAACTCACCAAAGCCAGTGAACCATTGTCTGACCTTGAAGGAGGGGTCCAAAGTCAAATCTGAAAACATCAGAAGATTCCCAGCCCATGACCTCCTATAAGTTGGTTTCATATTGCAAACCTCTAGGCACAATAATAAGCATGTTATCCGCAGTTTTAAGTTTGGCTATTGTCATTTGACCTTGAAGGAGGGGCCCAAGGTCAAATCTGAGCACATCGAAAGATTCCTAGCCCATGATTTCCTATAGGTTGGTTTCACTTTGCAAACCTCTAGGACCAATCACAAGCAAGTTATTAGCACTTTTAGGATTGGATATCCTCGTTTGACCTTGAAGGAGGTGTCCAAGGTCAAATCTGACCACACCAAAAGATTCCCAGCCCATGATTTCTAGGGGTGCGACCGAGCAGTCGACACTCGCCGAGCGAGGCAAATTTCACGAAAATTCAACCCCAATTCTTAGGGTCGACTACTCGTGTGCATATAACAACCTATAGAACCGGTTACGTTTTTTAGTCAATAAAACATAAATAACATACCTTACTTTCATTAAATCGCATAATCCGTTTGTAACATAATATTATTGATACTATGTGCTGACAATAGCTAATTCAAGCGATTCAAAGCTTTTATCTTTATATTTTTTTCGTTTACGGGAGCCGCCATATTGGATGTCGTTTCCTGTTATGGTGGATACTAAATGTCGCGAGGGCTCGATGTCGAGTCGAGTTTTTATCTGCGAGAAATCGACCTGAATTATTTGTACTGGTCACACCCCTAATGATTTCCTATAGGTTGGTTTACCATCCCAAACCTGTACGACCAATAATAAGAAAACTATAAGCACTTTTAAGTTTGGCTATCCTCGTTTTACCTTTTGAAGGAGGGGTCCAAGGTCAAATCCGACCACATCAAAAGATTCCCAGCCCATGATTTCCTATAGGTTGGATTACAATCCCAAACCTCTAGGACCAATAATAAAAGAGTTATAAGCACTTTTAGGTTTGGCTATCCTCTTTTGACCTTGAAGGAAGGGTCCAAGATTCCCAGCCCATGATTTCCTATAAGTTGGTTTACCATCCCAAACCTCTATGATTTCCTGTCTGTTTACCATCCCAAACCTCTGGGACCAATAATAAGCGAGTTATAAGCACTTTTAAGTTTGGCTATCCTTGTTTGACCTTGAAGGAGAGGTCATTGAAGGTCAAATCTGACCACACCAAAAGATTCCCACCCCATGATTTCCTACAGGTTGGTTTATCATCCCAAACCTCTAGGATCAATAATAAGGGAGATATAAGCACTTTTCATGACTGACAAAAAACACCTGTGGCGGCCATCTTGTTTCTCAAAATGAGGCCAAAAATATTCCCAGACAACATTTTATGGTTATTAATATATACTGCAAACTTAAGAAAGCTAGCTATAATATTTTTTTTCATCAGAGCAGTAATGGTGAAATCTCTCTCTACACACTGCGGCTATCCAGTGGATACAATGATTTACTCAACAGTGAGAACCTGAAAGTAGCTATTGCTCAGCTATGCCATGACATAGAGGTCTGCAATTTCACTATGTTATAGCTGACCAAAAATTCTGTGAATAACATATTTAACAAATTACTCTAAATGTAATAGTTTTCAAGTTACAACTGATTTACTCAACAGTGAGAACCTCAAAGGAACTATTACTCAGCTATGCAATGAGCTACATGTCTGAAATTTTACTATGTTATAGCTAACCCAAAAGTAGGTGAACAACATATTTAAGCAAACTACTGTAAATGCAATAGTTTTCAAGCTACAACTGATTTACTCAATAGTGAGAACCTGAAAATAGCTATTGCTCCGCTATGCCATGAGCTATAGGTCTGTAATTTCACTATGTTATAGCTGACCCAAAAGTAGGTGAACAATATATTTTAACAAAATACTCCAAATGCAATATTTTTCAAGTTATAGCTGATTTACTCAACAGTCAGTACCTGAGAATAGCTATTGCTCAGTTGTGCCATGAGCTATAGGTCTATAATTTCACTATGTTATAGCTGACCCAAAAGTAGCTGAATAACATATTTGCACAAATTTCTGTAAATGCAATAGTTTTCCAATTATAACTGATTTACTCAACAGTGAGAACTTCAAAGTAGCTATTACTCAGCTATGAAATGAGCCACAGGTCTGAAACTTCACTATGTTATAGCTGACCCCAAAATAGGTGAATAACATATTGAAACAAAATACTCTAAATGCAATAGTTTTCAAGTTATAAGTGATTTACTCAACAGTGATAACCTAAAAGTAGCTATTACTCAGCTATGCCATGAGCTACAGGTCTGAAATTTTACTATGTTATAGCTGGCCCAAAAGTAGCTGAATAACATATTTATACGAAATTCTCTAAATGCAATAGTTTTTAAGTTACAAGTGATTTTACTCATGATGGAAGTTACTGAAAAGCCCAAAAGTAGCTATTACTCACTTAGCTATTGAGACAGACACCCAACTTACTCACCATATTGTAGCTATGAAAAAAGTAGCTGAATAACATATTTTAACAAAATGCTCTAAATGCAACACTTTTCAAGTTATAAGTGATTTACTCAACAGTGATAACCTAAAAGTAGCTATTACTCAGCTATGCCATGAGCTACAGGTCTGAAATTTTACTATGTTATAGCTGACCCAAAAGTAGCTGAATAACATATTTATACGAAATTCTCTAAATGCAATAGTTTTCAAGTTATAAGTGATTTACTCAACAGTGATAACCTAAAAGTAGCTATTACTCAGCTATGCCATGAGCTACAGGTCTGAAATTTCACTATGTTATAGCTGGCCCAAAAGTAGCTGAATAACATATTTATACGAAATTCTCTAAATGCAATAGTTTTTAAGTTACAAGTGATTTTACTCATAATGGAAGTTACTGAAAAGCCCAAAAGTAGCTATTACTCACTTAGCTATTGAGACAGACACCCAACTTACTCACCATATTGTAGCTATGAAAAAAGTAGCTGAACAACATATTTTCACAAAATGCTGTAAATGCAACACTTTTGAAGTTATAAGTGATTTAGTGCATAATTTCATGAATTTTAATGCATTAAAAATTATTAAAAAAATTTATTAAAAAAAAAGTAAGACAGATCCAGGTCTCATACTCACACAAGAGAATCTACCTCTGGCCAGTAACATTATGTATCAGAGGTAGTGCTCCGTGAGCCGTCTAAGTTCCAACTCGAGTTTCATGAATCACTGACAGGTCAACTTGAGTCGAACTCGAGTCAATAACAATATTTTAGAACACCTAAACCTTAAATATATCTGCACTAGTAGGCTTCCTTTCATAATAAAATACCATTTTCCAACAAAATTTGTCATATTTTGTTTGCAAAATAAGGATCAACATCCCTGCCACATTGATAAATAAAATGGACGTTTTGATTGGTTGTTTTACCAGGTAAGGTGTATGGAGAGAAATCATTAATTTGAGTCGTAATAGGTAAACATAAAGGGAAAAAGATTAAGTAAACATGTCAAATTGTGCTGTTATTGCATCTTTGTACACTGGCAAGTGGTTTACTTATATATTACTTTGCAGTATTTTAAAGGAACTCCAGTTTACAATAAGACAAACCCACATTCACGAGTTGAAATAAACGGTATGAAACTCGAGTTGGCAAGTTGCCATGACAACACTGTCTGAGGTTTGCAAATATCAAGCTTAGGGTCCCCTTTGTAAATGTGCAGTTATTTTGACGCTGTGTTTAAGACGGAAAACTGGAAACCTAGTGGCTGACTGAGAGACTGATCCTGTTATGTTTCATTTTCTTGTAACCAAACCGGTTCGCCACATAGTCATTATTTCAACTTAAATTTACTAAAATGTTCAACTACAGCAAATATTTCACAGTATTTTATAATATTCTATCATTACCCATTTTGTCCTCGAAAGTCTTCAAAACGCCCATTGTTGTTCATATTTATGTGCAAGTTATGGCTCATGTTCGCATTTGAAAACTTACTTTTTTTGAGTTTAATAAATAAAACGTACACGGTTTTTTCATCGAATTTTTGCTTTCAGAGACCCGTTCTAAAATTCGCATTCAACCACAACACTATTTTGAAGGGGTAGGATTTATATTTTGTGAAAAGATTACCAAACTTGTTTTCGCAATAAATATGTAACCATTTGGATTCTATAAGTGTGTTATTTGGATATTAAACAAAAGTGGAAAAACATAAGTATGTTTATAACATATTCAATGAATCACAGTTACGTATATGTAATGTAATGTGTATTTATACTCGGCGCAATATCTCCATATACTACAGGACTCAAAGCGCTATTAAACCCATACGACTGCACAGGTACATAATGGTCATAAATATAGTTTCAGATCTACAATTGAAAACATAACCATGCTTCCAGTGGCCAGCAACATGTCAGAGGTTTGCAAATTTCAAGGTTAGGGTCATGTTTGTTTGGTCATCTTTTATTATTATTATTTTATTGTACAGGGGAAGGACTTATATTTTAAAACTAGACCTACGGATTGGAGAACCGATGTAAATTTGTATCCAGCAGAAAGACAACTCATCAAAGCCAGTGAACCATCGTTTGACCTTTAAGGAGTGGCCAAAGGTCAAATCTGACAATATCAGAAGATTCCCAGCCCATGATTTCCTTTTAGTTGGTTTCACATTGCAAACCTCTAGAACCAATAATAAACTAGACCTACGCATCGGAGAACCGATGCAAATTTGTATCCACCGAAAAGACAACTCACCAAAGCCAGTGAACCATTGTCTGACCTTGAAGGAGGGGTCCAAAGTCAAATCTGAAAACATCAGAAGATTCCCAGCCCATGACCTCCTATAAGTTGGTTTCATATTGCAAACCTCTAGGCACAATAATAAGCATGTTATCCGCAGTTTTAAGTTTGGCTATTGTCATTTGACCTTGAAGGAGGGGCCCAAGGTCAAATCTGAGCACATCGAAAGATTCCTAGCCCATGATTTCCTATAGGTTGGTTTCACTTTGCAAACCTCTAGGACCAATCACAAGCAAGTTATTAGCACTTTTAGGATTGGATATCCTCGTTTGACCTTGAAGGAGGTGTCCAAGGTCAAATCTGACCACACCAAAAGATTCCCAGCCCATGATTTCTAGGGGTGCGACCGAGCAGTCGACACTCGCCGAGCGAGGCAAATTTCACGAAAATTCAACCCCAATTCTTAGGGTCGACTACTCGTGTGCATATAACAACCTATAGAACCGGTTACGTTTTTTAGTCAATAAAACATAAATAACATACCTTACTTTCATTAAATCGCATAATCCGTTTGTAACATAATATTATTGATACTATGTGCTGACAATAGCTAATTCAAGCGATTCAAAGCTTTTATCTTTATATTTTTTTCGTTTACGGGAGCCGCCATATTGGATGTCGTTTCCTGTTATGGTGGATACTAAATGTCGCGAGGGCTCGATGTCGAGTCGAGTTTTTATCTGCGAGAAATCGACCTGAATTATTTGTACTGGTCACACCCCTAATGATTTCCTATAGGTTGGTTTACCATCCCAAACCTGTACGACCAATAATAAGAAAACTATAAGCACTTTTAAGTTTGGCTATCCTCGTTTTACCTTTTGAAGGAGGGGTCCAAGGTCAAATCCGACCACATCAAAAGATTCCCAGCCCATGATTTCCTATAGGTTGGATTACAATCCCAAACCTCTAGGACCAATAATAAAAGAGTTATAAGCACTTTTAGGTTTGGCTATCCTCTTTTGACCTTGAAGGAAGGGTCCAAGATTCCCAGCCCATGATTTCCTATAAGTTGGTTTACCATCCCAAACCTCTAGGGTCAATAATAAGCGAGTTATAAGCACGTTTAAGTTTGGCTGTCCTTGTTTGACCTTGAAGGAGGGGTCCAAGGGCAAATCTGACCACATCAGAAGATTCCCAGCCTATGATTTTTCTATAAGTTGGTTTACCATCCCAAACCTGTACAACCAATAATAAGCGAGTTATAGGCGGTCCCCCTATCCCCAGTGGCAGGCTAAAGAACCTCAGGGACGTTGATAAATGGTCATCCTTGAGCGTCTATCTTCCAGTTAGGGGAACGTCTTTTACTTGTGAGTTGGGGCTGTACCTGTGCAGTCGGATGGGTTTGATAGCGCTTTGAGTCCTGTAGTATATGGAGATATTGCGCTGAATATAAATACACATTACATTACATTTTAAGTTTGGCTATCCTCGTATGACATTGAAGGAGAGGTCCAAGGTCAAATCAGACCACATCAAAAGATTCCCACCCCATGATTTCCTATAGGTTGGTTTACCATCCCAAACCTGTACAATCAATAATAAGCGAGTTATAAGCACTGTTAAGTTTGGCTATCCTTGTTTGACCTTGAAGGAGGGGTCCAAGGTCAAATCTAACCACACCAGAAGATTCCCAGCACATGATTTCCTATAAGTTGGTTTGCCATCCCGAACCTGTACGACCAATAATAAGCGAATTATAAGCACTTTTAAGTTTGGCTATCCTCGTTTGACCTTGAAGGAGAGGTCCAAGGTCAAATCAGACCACATCAAAAGATTTTATGGTTATAAATATATCCTGCAAATTTGAGAAGGCTAGCTATAATATTTTTTTCGTTAGAGCGGTAACGGTGAAATCTCTCTACACACTGCGGCGGTGGCGTAACAAAGTGAAATCCATAGTATCCACCAGATACTATCCGGTGGATACAATGACTTATAAGCACTTTTAAGTTTGGCTCTCCTCGTTTAACTTTGAAGAAGGGTCCAAGGTCAAATCTGACCACATCAAAAGATTCCCAGCCCGTGATTTCCTACAAGTTGGTTTCATATTGCAGACCCTAGTAACAATAATAAGCGAGTTAATACTTATAAACACTTTTAGATTCTAAGTTTGCCTATCCTCGTTTGACCTTGAAGGAGGGGGTCCAATGTCAAATCTGACAATATCAAAAGATTCCCAGTCCATGATTTCCTATAAGTTGGTTTCACATTGCAAACCTCCAGGACCAAATAATAAAGGAGACATAGGCACTTTTAAAGTCCGCTATGTGGGTTACTTTGTCACTCTGTGGATGACCTTGAATTAAGAGCTTCAAGGTCAAATGTCTGCAGGGTTGTAGAGGTCATGTATATCTGTTATACATATCACCTATGACAAGATTCAACCTTTTACCTATGAGAAACAGGTAGTAGAAAATTGTAGATAATTTTCAAAGAAATGCCCGCGGCGGCCATCTTGTTTTTCAGAATGAGGCTAATTTCAGTCCCAGACAAGCTTACCCCTCAATGAAGATATCCTGCAAATATGGTGAACCTAGCTGGTGTAGTTTTCCTCTGAGAGCGTTAACGCCGAAAAGGTAGATAATTTTCAAAGAAATGTCCGTGGTGGCCATCTTGTTTTTCAGAATGAGGCTAGTTTCAGTCCCAGACAAGCTTACCCCCCAATGAAGATATGCTGCATATTTGGTGAGCCTAGCTGGTGTAGTTTTCCTCTGAGAGCGTTAACGCCGAAAATTTCTCTACGCATGGCGGCGGCGTAATGCTAAACAAAAATATCCACCGGATGCCTCCGGTGGATACAATAAGACTACTGAACTAGTTTATACAATATACCTGTAACCATTAGGATATCATAAAACTGTGTCATTTGGATATATACACAATTTTTATAAAATATTCAATGATTTGCAGTTAAATATATGGTCCTTAATATAGCCAACTTAAGCCTAAGACTTGGCTAAGACCTTTTGTGAATACGGCCCCTGAGCTCCTGATACATTTAATAGCTCTAAAAGCAACAATATGGAGACAAAAGCCAAAAACTCAAAACGTGTGTTGGGACCCCAGTTTGACCAATAAGGGGGTGGGGGAGAGATATGACCAGTTTTTGGACTCATATGGTTTGCTATTACCTCCCAATATCTTCCTCTAGGGTCAATGATGCTAGCACAGTCTGATGGAGGCCATGGTATCAAGCCCAGAACTACATAATATCAGTATTTTAAATAACTATTGGATCTGAAACCACTGACTTTATTGTTATGGCTTTCGATAAAAACAGCTTCACTAATTATATATTTGGTAGAATACACACATTAGGTGTTATTAGGTAAATTGGCTTTATTTAATATTCATGCAGTTTTTATACAGTACATATCCTTGCGTTGCCGGTTTTCGACGGTCATACGCATTTTAATTAATTTTCGTTTCTTTCATCAGTCCTTGCAATATTTCAAACTTAAAATTTAAAAATATATTGTTTGTGTGACAAGTACAAATATGACAGGACAAATATTTTAAGTTATTTTACTTTATTTATTTGATTCAGTTTATGTGTGTATGGTGTTCTTATTTTAGAAATGGTTGTCTGTTATCGACGGTAAAAGAAAATCAATATTAAAGGTCTTTAAAATATATTGTAAACTTTTTATTTTTTCCTTTGTTCTCTTTAATCGATATTTAATAAATAAACTGAATAACTGTTGCAACTCTATCATAAAAATTGCAAATAGCATTCCTTTTTGAAGGTGTGCACATAAAATTATTTTCGTAGCCAATTATATCATTAATTTTTAAAGTTGGTTTTGAAAGCTGTTTCTTCCATTTTGTCTCAAGGTAAATCACATAGTTTTTATGTTAATGACCACAGGCTTGGTTATTTATTTTATAACCTCAAAAAATCAAATTATTTTATGGCATATTTTTCTTTTATTGACTGCTGAACTAACACATGCTGTCTGTGACAATAGATTACATAAAAATCAATTTAGTAAAATATGTAGTTCATATTGCGAAATAAATAACATAAATCTATTTGCCTTTTACAAAATATCAAATAACTGTATTTTATTAGGATAAAATTTTGCATATTTCATGGAAATTCATGAGCATTGCCAATGACAACCATGTTTTATTTTACTTTAAAAATTGATATATTAGTTCACGTAACAAAATCGGAATTTTACTGTATCATGTATTAAGAAACTTTATTTTATCAAATTCAAAACAATACCAGCATTTGAGGTCATGTATATAATTTTAAATATAGATTAATATTTTATTTATATAATTTTGCGGAGATGAAAAGCACGTGCACAGAACTACAATGTAGAAGCCAGTTCGTGGTTTCAAGTGCGCATGCTCGAGTCGCTTGTTTATGTTACGAAAGGCACATAAACAAGTACCACGCGGTTGAATAAAATAGATTAAAAATTGGGGTTAAAATCATGGCGTCAAGGGATTTTTGGATCTCAAAATATAGGAATATAGGAAATTACCTAACGAAAATATAGGAGGTTTTGAGCAAATTATAGGAGATCTAATACCCTATTTCACTCATCAATCTGATGAGAAATGCATGCTTTTTTAATATTGTGGCCTCCTCCACCCCTTACAGCCTTACCTCCTTTTTATTATAACTCTTATGAGATAAACACTTAGATAAACACTGTTCAAGTGCATACTTTTGTGATACGTTCACAAATTGATAGTTTATTATTGATCCTAGAAATTGCAATGTGAAACCAACTTGCAGGATATTGTGGGCTGGGAATCTTCTGATGTCAGATTTGACCTTTGGCCCCTCCTTCAAGGTCAAATGATGGTTCACTGGCTTTGGTGAGTTGTCTTTCCGGTGGATACAGATTTGCATCGGTTCTCCGATGCGTAGGTCTAGTTAAAGTTTCCAATATAAATACAGGACTGATCATTTGTACTGTATTTATGCTGGAAGCATAGCTAAAGGTAGCACACATTACATGTATGGTACCTTATGGGTAAATCTAGCTACCAGTATTACATAAGTGAATTATCAAGACAAGCTATATTATGATCAGATATGCTGCGTAGCAGCAAAAATTTTATCTGAAATTGTTGCATGAGTTGCTGTTTTGACACGGGGATACACAGCTCTAGAAATATAGGAGACAATTCCTTAAAATATAGGAAATACAGGAGAATTTATGCAAAATATAGGAATGTTTTCCTTCCCTCTAAAATATAGGATGTGAGCCTGAAATACAGGAGAATATAGGAAATATAGGATTACCTTGACGCTATGTTAAAATTCGTGAAATTGTCATTTCTTGCTTGATTTTGATAAATAATACATCATTTTAAAGCTTATAACACAGAGAAAGCATCTACGATGGCAATACCTCAACATTTTATCACAAACAACACAAAAATAAGTATAAAATAATAATTACAAAAAAATCAAATAACCTAAATATTTTATTATTTCTTCTTTGCATGGACTTTAAGACCATAAAAGAAATGGAAGCTCTGTTCAAATATGTTTCCAGTAATATATATTATATATATGTAAGAAAATAAAGTATTTTGGAATATGGACGTTTGGTGAGACCCTCAATCTTGCTGGGATTTGGGTGAAAATTGTTGTATATGGGTTTTATTATTTAACTTATTTTTACCATTTGAAGGGAAATTATTAGTTTCTGATATTTTTAAGGGAATCAGTGGAAAATTGGTGAAGAAATTTGAAAAGGTGTTGGCTACACCAGAAATTAGATGTTAAAAACTCCTATTTGGTTAAAATTATTGATGTGGTTGTTTTATTGAAGCTAGCAGTATATAATATTTATACCAATTTAAAGGCAAATTATTGCAGGGTGTATGGATTTTTATTTGAGGAAGTTTTGTTGTTTGTTAGCAAAGATATAATAAAATTGCTATATAGACAATAGGATGAGAAATGAACAATATAGAAAAATATAAAGCACAGTGTAAATATATATATATTTTGCGAATAGTGGATTGATTTTAATGCAATAAAATGCAATGAAATTAAGCACAAACCTTGTTGAAATATTGTAGCGTGCCGAGGGTAGTGATATGGTTCCAACATGAATAGTAATATTTGATTAATGGTTCATATTATAACTTCAAGATTTAAACATAATGAATTGTCTGAATTGTCTATTCCCATTTAGAATGATTTCCCTGAGAGACCAAGTTCAACCCACATTATTTAATTATTCTAGGTTCAACAAACTAACAACACTATGTACAAATATGTACAACCCAGTATAACTGGGGCTGGCCACTTCCCTCCCTCTAATTCCCTAGATCATATTAGAAGAAAAGTTTAAATTGTATCCATGAAATTTACCTATCAATTTCCTCCCCCTTTTACTCCTAACCCAAGTTTACAAAATAAACCTCACCCTTCTTGTGCAGATCTGGGCATCTTGACAGTCTTCGGACTTTAATACTACAGAAGTGCTGTAGAAGTGCTGTCTCCTTAGGGAGAAAGTGAACCAGGAAGAAACACCCCAAAGTTGGCCCTTTTATAGGGAATAACTGGGTCAACAACTGTCTAGCAGTAAAATGCATTTTTGTGATTGGATTAAAAATCCCCAAATGACCTGTTGAACTTTGGCATTTACCTGATTGGACAAGAGCTTGAGATGTTTAACCCTTGCAGTAGCAAAGATGGCTGACTTCCTGTTCTCCCACTTCAAAACTTTAACAACAAACTATGATTGAAGGAAGATATATAAACAGGTAAAAAGTATGTGAAATGTAATAAAGTAGCCAACATAATGTTATAAATGTACTTTTAATATGATTTAATGTGATTAACGATGTAAAATTACCGGCAGTTGCCGACAGTTGAAACTCTGCATTAACGGCATCGCCGATACACGACAATATGCCTTTGCCATGATGCTGATGTGTATGTCTGGTTAAAATAGTTTCTATTATAAATTATTTATTTAGATGCTGATGCCTTCCCATCTTACAGGAATTTGGTTGAAGATTGATAAATATAAAACAAATATAAAATATGTATATAAAAATATAATAGTCACACTATTTCAAAGGCAATTTATTACATTTTCTTGTGCTTTTTATTTCGTAAAAATCCATTAAGTATTTCCAAAGATACAGCTCTTTTATTATGAAGATGAGGACAAAAATTCGCCTATTTTCGCCCACCATGTGCATTTGTTTATGTGCTCTCCGAGGTTTGTTTACACCGGAAGATCGGAACTACGAATAGGCTTATTAATGCACGGCCGCCGATAATAGACGACCGTCGATAACAGACGACACAATACATCATAAGCTGCTTAGTACGCTGAAGTTACACAGGAACACCATAGTACCACTGTACCAGGGGCCGTATTCTACAACAATACTTAGATAAGGTGACCTTAAATCTAGTGGTGGTGGACCAGTTCACGCCCAGGTACCAATTCACGCCCACCCCTAAATTTATCCAAAACAATTACAGTTAAACAATAAATAACAAATGTATATGATCAATTTGATGATTATCTATGATGTGGTAAACATCTTCTCTATGAAAAATTATTACTCTTCAAGAAAATTGAGGGTGGGCATGAATTGGTACCCGGGCGTGAACTGGTCCACCACCACTAAGTAAAAGAAGGTTTTTCACTTAAGGTTTTTTTTTGTTTTTTTTTTTGCACTTTGCATTCATAAAACAAAAGTTAGGAATGTTCAATTTCATCATTTCTTATTTGTAATCGAAGAAATACTTGAAATGTTAGTTAGAAATGATCTAACTATTGTTGTAGAATACGGCCCCAGATTTATTGTTATGTAAGAAACCCGTATTATCGCCCAGAGGCTACCAAGGTCGAAAGTTGACTTACTTTGTGAGAATTCCAAACAGTAAATGAGTTATTTATTTTGATATCAAGAGGGTTGACTTTACATGTAAGTGCTGGCATTGCCCTTTTTGTCGCAAAGTTTCTTGCAAGAGTGAAACTCATGCATCGTGAGAGAGGACGAGTTCTTGCTAACGCCATTTTCTTTAGTTCACTGAACGGCCACCAGACGTCAGCAGCAACTGAAACTCAAAATATCTTTCTACTTTGCTTCCGTTGAAATACATGCTCTAGTATGAAATGTGCTGATTTTTCAGGTTTTTTCAGTGATATATATTTCAGTGAGATTTAAAAATTAAACTGAATAGAAACACTATATTTCGTAGGAAATACAGAAGGAAGTGATAGTAGCAATATTATGTAAAAATGGTTCATAACTTGCTTCTTTCAAATGTAAAATTGCACAAAATCTTCAAGCATTCATGAAGTGGGTCGATTTGTTAGTAAAATACTCCTCGCATGCTCATATATTTTGACCAAGTCAATGTGTTTCTTGGATTTCTTATATTTAAAAGTTCACGAAAATGTTTACAAGAAAGAAAATAAACATATTAGTAATAAACTCATGAGTAATACATTTGGTTTGTAAATCTGTTCTAAATATGTTGTAATTGTAGTCAGGCTTTTTCCTCCTACAAGAAGGGCAAAACAATTTAATTTCATATTTGTAATTATTAAATTTAACAAACACCAAAATGTTCAAATATGACCTTTCCAACAATTTTACAAAGTGTAGTACAAAGAGTGATATGTTTAACAAATAATATATTTAAAAAGACAATTTTATAAACATATATTATTATTTAGGTACCTCCTGTAAAGTACTTGTTTTTGTATGATAAATCAATATCATTATTTTACTGGACCCTTTTTATTTTCCATTTACTAATTTCAGACACAGAATCCATGTATGTGAAATACACATACAACCATTCCAATTCTAACATGATTTTTATTTCTCTTAAAAGACAGATTCTAAGGTACATCAACCAAGAGACAAAAAATTCCATAATAGATTTACTGTACATTAATTTAAAAATTTAAATAAAATGTGAGAAACCAAGTATTGTGATTAATATGACGCACCAAGTTGCATTAATTTTATTACGTAAAATCAACTACAGAAGTTTGAGTTGATAAGACTAACAGACATATATAACTGATTTAAAATCATATATTTAGCTATACTGTCATGACAACAATCTGACATTCTGTATTCATTACAGGCAATCTGTGTAACCAGGCATTACGCTAATGACTAAACATTTCAATCATTTCGCAAAATGACTAAATTATTCAGGCATTTCTTGAAACAGCTGTAGGCATTTCGTGCAATGACTAAAAGTGAGATTTTTATGCGTATAATGCCTAAACACACTTTTCTATATAGAAATATATGTATTCTTTGGTATTACACACTTATATGCTTGCTTGTAATATGTTTTGAGCATACATCAGCTGTCCCATTGATGAACAACAACAGCAAAACTTGTATTATATTACTTTTATTGAGTTTTTAATGAAGACAAATAAAATTGTGTGTCATCTCTAGATATGTACACTTGTAAAACATACATAAACATGAAATACATTCACAATTACAAAATTGAAAACTAACTAAAGCAAAAGCATTATTAACTCCTGAAAGGAATTATTATTATTTTTTTTACATGAGAGTCTACTGTGGCAATGATTTGAACACTTGCGCTTACTTTTAAGTGGTAACACTCTTGCCTCCCACCTCTGAGATCGGAGTTCTAATCCCAACCTCAAGGAGGAAAGCTTGTATAGTTGCTTGCCGTTGGTCGGCAGTTTACAGTACAGAACCTTGACCAACTGTATGTACTGATTTCCTCTGCCCATAAAACTACCTGTTGTGATATGACCTATACAATGTGTTGAAAGTGATTTTAAAACCCAAATAAATAAATATAACACTTGCATCTGTTTGTTTCACAATTTTTGCATCTAACACAGTTACACTTCACATAACTGCTCACCAGAGGCAGACTCTTCACCAACAGCAGCACACATATTAATGGTACAGGTTTTGTTGACATCAGTTTCTTTCAAGATAGCTTGTTGGCATAGGTCAAATTGATTCCTGGTAAAACTTCCACATTCTTTCAGCCTGATTGACTTGTGAAGAATTGGCAGCATTTCTCTCAGCCAGAATGTTGTTTTGCCTTGTATTGAGAAGATCTGCTGCCATCACAATTGGGCTCATGATTGGTGGCTCTTCATATTCAGTGACGAAGCAGAAGCATGGAGAACTGCGGTGAGGAATGGCATATCATCACACCTGGTCAGAGTCTCTTCGGTTGAAAACAGCTAAAGGCTTGGATTGGGTTGGAATAGAGGGTTCCACAAAACTGGGGCCTGGTGTTGGTTCAAGTTCAGTGGCTGATTCTGTTTCAGTAGAGCAATTCTCTACAGGAACAGCATTTGAAGTAGCGAAGGCTGTCAGCAGACCTTCTTTACTCTGCATCCTTTTAAGGATCTCTTCTGGTAGGGAAGATGTTGTGAGACCAACTTTGGCATCACATCCAAACAAAGCACTATATGGCGATCTTTGATTACCAGAATGTAAGTTTGAGGTTTTCAGGAATTGCACAAACTTGATTCCAACTGACCAATCATTTGTCTTGTTATCTACCATGCATCCATGCAATGAGCATATTCCTGATGTTCCCATTTGCACACTCAACTGACCATTGGGGTGTCTGGGTTTCCTATGGACCATCACAAGACATAGCTACACAACTTTCAATTCATGAATCACCTCTGCAGTAATCTCATTGCCATTATCACTCTGTAGTAAGGACAGAGCACCCATCAGAAAGCAAATGTCTAGCAACTGATGAGCCACTGCAGCTGCATGATTAGAGGTAAGTGGACAAAGAACCACAAATTTTGTCTAGTGGTCTTGGTGGACCATAATCCATCTGAAAATTGTTCAGACGTCAATCAGGTCTACCTGTGCACAGGATGCATACTTTCCTGTTACTCTGGGATCAGCCCCTGTAACCCGTAACAGTGAGAGTGCATTAGCACTGATAAATTCCCAATTATCACTGATCAATTTCAATTTAGCACTGAAGAAAAATTTAACACTCATCATATAAACTATTATATTACAGCTTAGGTATGCTTAAGCACATAAACAAAGCTAAAATGTCTGCTGTCAAGAAGCATTTGTTTAATATGCAAAAGGATAGTAATCTCAACTGCTGCTGTGGCAACTGAAATGAGTGATTATGTCTATAAAATGGTTATTTTTGAACTTCACTATGTGATATGTACTTTTTAATATAGTTTTACACTGCATAACATAACTTACAATAAAATAGGGACCTCAATGGTATCATTAGAATAAGTTGTTCAGTCATAAAATATTATTTTTAAGATATATTAATTAATGATAAAGTGGTGTTTTTAATTCCTTGTGCTTTAGCACTGATGAGGTTACAACTTAGAACTGATAAGTCACTTTATGAAAACGCTTGAGCACTGATAAAAATACATGTTGTGCACATTGATAAAGTAACAAACACTGCAGTATTGTTTCCCATTCACTTACCTCTTCGTGACAAAATTGACCACCCTTACAAATTTGACTGGCATTTTGGCCACCAGCATTTTGACAATCCACCGGAAAGGGTGTAGTGTTCAAAAAGTACAGTGAACATTTCTTGATAGTGTAATTGGATATCTAATGTCTATTTTGTAGGTTAACATTTTGGCAATTAATTAATGTCTCACTAGTTTTGCAAAAAAAAATTGAATATTTTAAATATATATGACTGGTAGTGCTGATATTGTTTATCGATATTGAAATACTTATCGATTCAGGCTAAGTTTGCTGATATCGATAATGTAGACTACAGTGTCAATATCGAAACATACTACTTAAGCGGCAAATTATGGTGTGTTTCATTCAAATAAAAGGCAATATTTGATGAATATATTGGTTTTCATATCATTTTTGTCAACTTTCACTTCCCGCTAAAGCGGAAACGCCATATTTGTTTACATTTCGGGAACCTAATAAACCTCGTGAAACAGATTGGAAGGTCTCCCCCAGGAAAGCATCTTATGCCCCGATATTTCAGTATCGATCAATAGCCCTTGCACCATGCCTATTGGTTAGTATTAAAACCTTTCAAAACAAAAGAATATTAGTGAATTGAATGTTACAACTTCAAGCATCAAGATTGAATTCTTTGAATTGACAGGCTGAAATGAAGATCTTCAAAACTGATGAGGTCATAAAGCCAACTCCTGATAATTTTAAAAGGGGCCTTATTTTGACAGAACAAAATGTTTTTATGTCAGCTGCACTGAAAACCGAAATGACAAATAAGTGACAAAAAAAAGTTAGCATTACTGTGCCTGAGATGACTACCCTAATGACCAGTGTTTATTTGTTTAAAACTCGTCAAGTATATCTAGTCATAAACTTGTCAGTGAACAACTTTTATTAGTCATTAGTTTGTCATATATTAGTCAGAAAAGTCGCCTCTGATTAACTAATGACAAGTTAATGACTAATTAATGACTAGCATACACTTGCTAGTTGTTAGTCAGAGATGCCTATTTTCTGACTAATATATGACAAACATATACTTGTCTGTGCCAAAGGTAGTCATTTCAGGCACAGTAAAAAGTTTGTCCAAAGATAGTCAAACATATTAGTCAATAGTATGTCATATATCAGTCACCACATAGTCACAAAATAGTCATCTCTGACTAACTAATGATCAGTATATTTGACTATTTTATGACAAACTTTTTACTGTGCCTGAAATGACTACCTTTTCCACATTGACAACTGTATGTTTGTCAAATATTAGTCACAAACTAGTTACCTCTGAAAAACTGAAGACAAATATATTTGACAATTTTATGACAAACTTTGTACCGTGCCTGAAACGACTACCTTTTACTTATGCACAAATGAATGTTTGTCATACATTAGTCACAAAGTAGTCACATCTGACTGATGTACACTTGTTAGTTTTTTTCAGAGGTGACTCTTTTATGATTAATATATCACACTCATTTGTCAATAAGTAAAAGGTATAGTCTTTTCAGGCACGGTATCAAGTTTGTCATAAAATTGTCAAATATATTTGCCTTTAGTTAGCCAAAAGTGACTAGATTATGACTAATGCATGCAAACATAGTTGTTACACAATATATAGGAAAGGTAGTCATTTCAGGCAGAGTGAAAAGTTGTCATAAAAGTCAAATATACTGGTCAGTCAGGGGTCAGTATCTGAAAAGTAGACCATAGGCACAGTAAAAGCTTGTCATAAAATTAAATTGCTAAATATAAAGTTATTTTGTCAGGTGAGTATTTGACGACAAAGTATGTAAATTTCTCACTAATTCACTCGAAATTGCTCCATCTTTTTACTGTTACGGAGATATTTCCAATTTTTTATTTTCAGCTAAAATCCAAGATGGTCACCAAAATTTGCAAAAATTAAAATTTTATCCTTTTGTATAGGCTACTTCACTACTACCCTCCAGGTTAAAAATGCACTCGAAATTGCTCTCTTATATACAGTTTCCAAGATATTTTAAATTTTTATTTTCAACTAAAATCCACGATGGCCGCCAAAATTTATGAAAATTGAAATTTTACCCTTATGTATAGGATACTTTTCCACTACCCTATGGATCTCTATCTCTTACAGTTTCCAAGCAATGGTTCAATTTTTTCTTACCACTAAACTACAAGATGGCCTCCAAAAGTGGCGAAAATCACTTTTGAATAGAATACTTCTCTAGTACCTTCTGGGTAAAATATTTTCGAGCGTACCTTAATAGCTCTTACTCGCTTACCCACAGAGCTAACAGTGCCAAATGCAATACCAAGCAAGCCAAATGTATGCCTAACTTTAGCAAAATAACTTGAATCATTTTCTTTTAAATGCACAGAAATCAACAATAATAAGTTTTGCTATCCTCTTTTGACCTCGATGAAGGGGTCCAAGGTCAAATTCGACAACATCAGAAAATTCGCAGGACATGATTTCCTGTAGGTTGATTTCACATTGCAAACCTCTAGGACCAACAATAAGTGAGTTATAAGCACTTTTAAGTTTGGCTATCCTCGTTTGACCTTGAAGAGGGGGCCCAAGGTCAAATCTGTCCACACCAGAAGATTTCCAGCCCATGATTTCCTAGAGGTTGGTTTACCATCCCAGACCTGAAGGACCAATAATAAGTGAGTTATAAGCTCTTATAAGTTTGGCCATCCTCTTTTGACCTTGAAGGAGGGGCCCAAGGTCAAATTTGACCACACCATAAGATTCCGAGCCCATGATTTCCAAAAGGTTGGCTTACTATCCCAAACCTCTGGGACCAATATAAGCGAGTTATAAGCACTTTTAAGTTTGGCTATCCTCGTTTGACCTTGAAGGAGGGATCCAAGGTCAAATCTGTCAACACAAAAAGATTTCCAACCCATGATTGCCTGTAGGTTGGTTTACCATCCCAAACCTCTAGAACCAATAATAAGCAAGTTATAAGCACTTTAAAGTTTGGCTATCCTTGTTTGACCTTGAAGGAGGGGCCCCAGGTCAAATCTGACCACACCATAAGATTCCGGGCCCATGATTTCCCATTGGTTGGTTTACCATCCCAAACCTCTAGGACGAATATAAGCGAGTTATAAGCACTTTTAAGTTTGGCTATCCTTGTTTAACCTTGAAGGATGGGTCCAAGGTCAGATCTGACAACATCAGAAAATTCACAGGACATGATTTCCTGTAGGTTGGTTTCACATTGCAAACTTCTAGGACCAATAATAAGGGAGTTATAACCACTTTTAGGTTTTGCTATCCTCATTTGACCTTGAAGGCGGGATCCAAGGTTAAATCTGACCAAACCAGAAGATTCCCAGCCCCTGATTTCCTATAAGTCGGTTTACCATCCCAAACCTGTACGACCAATAATAAGGGAGTTATAACCACTTTTAAGTTTGACTATCCTCATTTGACCCTGAAAGAGGGGCCCAAGGTCAAATCTGACAACATCAGAAAATTCGCAGGACATGATTGCCTGTAGGTTGGTTTCACATTGCAAACCTCTAGGACCAACAATAAGTGAGTTATGAGCACTTTTAAGTTTGGCTATCCTCATTTGACCTTGAAGAGGGGGCCCAAGGTCAAATCTGTCCACACCAGAAGATTTCCAGCCCATGATTTCCTAGAGGTTGGTTCACCATCCCAAACCTCAAGGACCAATAACCAGTGAGTTATAAGCACTTTTAAGTTTGGCTATCCTCATTTGACCTTGAAGGAGGGGCTCAAGGTCAAATCTGACCAAACCAGAAGATTCCCAGCCCCTGATTTCCTATAAGTCGGTTTACCATCCCAAAGCTGTACGACCAATAATAAGGGAGTTATAACCACTTTTAAGTTTGACTATCCTCATTTGACCCTGAAAGAGGGGCCCAAGGTCAAATCTGACAACATCAGAAAATTCGCAGGACATGATTGCCTGTAGGTTGGTTTCACATTGCAAACCTCTAGGACCAACAATAAGTGAGTTATGAGCACTTTTAAGTTTGGCTATCCTCGTTTGACTTTGAAGAGGGGGCCCAAGGTCAAATCTGTCCACACCAGAAGATTTCCAGCCCATGATTTCCTAGAGGTTGGTTCACCATCCCAAACCTCAAGGACCAATAACCAGTGAGTTATAAGCACTTTTAAGTTTGGCTATCCTCATATGACCTTGAAGGAGGGGCTCAAGGTCAAATCTGACCAAACCAGAAGATTCCCAGCCCCTGATTTCCTATAAGTCGGTTTACCATCCCAAAGCTGTACGACCAATAATAAGGGAGTTATAACCACTTTTAAGTTTGACTATCCTCATTTGACCCTGAAAGAGGGGCCCAAGGTCAAATCTGACAACATCAGAAAATTCGCAGGACATGATTGCCTTTAGGTTGGTTTCACATTGCAAACCTCTAGGACCAACAATAAGTGAGTTATGAGCACTTTTAAGTTTGGCTATCCTCGTTTGACCTTGAAGAGGGGGCCCAAGGTCAAATCTGTCCACACCAGAAGATTTCCAGCCCATGATTTCCTAGAGGTTGGTTCACCATCCCAAACCTCAAGGACCAATAACCAGTGAGTTATAAGCACTTTTAAGTTTGGCTATCCTCATTTGACCTTGAAGGAGGGGCTCAAGGTCAAATCTGACCACACCAAATGATTTCCAGCCTATGATTTCCTGTAGGTTGGTTTACCATCCCAAACCTGTACAACCAATAATATGCAAGTTATAAGCACTTTTAAGTTTGGCTATCCTCGTTTGATCTTGAAGGAGGGGCCCAAGGTGAAATCTGACCACACCAAATGATTTCCAGCACATGATTTCCTGTAGGTTGGTTTCACATTGCAAAACTGTAGGACCAATAATAAGTGAGATATAGACACTTTTAAAGTCCGCTATGTGGGTTACTTTGGCATTCCGTGGATGACCTTGAATTAAGAGCTTCCAGGTCAAATGTCTGTAAGCTTGTAGAAGGCATGTATATCTGTTATACATATCAGCTATGAAGAGATTCAGCCTTCTACCTATGACAACCAGCCAGTAGAAAAAGGTATATAATTTTCAAAGAAATGCCCCCGGCGGCCATTTCAGTCCCAGAGAATCTTACCCCCCAATGAAGATTTCCTGCAAATTTAGTGTAGTTTTCTTCTGAGAGGTTTAATACAAAAATATCTCTATACGCAGCGCGTAGTGAACACAAAACCAAAGTATCCACCGAATGCCTCCGGCAGATATAATAATATGTTAGATTTTATATACCACATCTAAAACCTGAGATAGTTTAGGTAGCATATATATAATGGTGAAAGTAATAAAATTGACAATAGCATCAGAGATGCCTGTACCCCAAAGCCTGGGGAAATAGTTTTCAACACCATGAGATATAGAAGTAGTGAAACAGTACACAGATTGGGACAATTTCAGATCAGTGTCAGCATCTAAATAATGTTTAAGTAGAGAAAATAACATCTAACAGAAAGAAACTGCATGTAAAGATTAAGTATTAAAACAAGACAATTGAAGTAAACTAAAAATTATGAAGCTTTAAGATTTTTGCCATTTTGATATTCATTTGTATGGTCAAATTATGGTTTGTATGTTTTGAATATTACCCATACATACAGATGTGGCAATACATGCTTTTATGTAGAGTTGGGGCAAAGCCTGTGGCCCACTTGATACAATATCATCCGTTGCAGTGGGAAGTTGCAAAAGTAAAACGGTTAATGAATTCTAATATGACTTTAACAGTGTTTAATCTTTATCAAGAGACCCCCAAGTTGCAACAACCAAGATTCAATTAAAAAGATATAAGAGAGATATAAGAGAGATAAAATAGTATCACATATCCCCATAGATAGATAAATAGCATCAGATAGGCAAGATCAAAGGTCAAATCCAGGTCACACCCCCGATCAATGTCCCTACCGAGTATCAACTTCCTATACCATACAGTTTCCGAGATATGGCCCGGACAAGATTCTATAGGTCAAGGTCACTATGGCAAGGTCAAATTAAGGTCACACCATGATATTTTACATCTACACACCATAGTCTGTATTAAGTACCAACTCCTACACTGTACGGTTTCCGAGATATAGTCCCGACAAGATTTTATAGGTCACTATGGGAAGGTCAAATCAAGGTCACACCATGATGTTGCACCCCTACACCCCCTAGCCAATATCCCTTTCAAGTATCAACTTCCTACATCTTACAGTTTCTGAGATATAGCCCGGACAAGATTTTCAAACTCAAGGTCACTACGGCAAGTTGAAAGGTCAAATCAAGGTCACACCATGATGCTGCACATTTACACCCCCTAACCAATATCCCTACCAAGTATCAACTACATGCACCTTATGGTTTCTGAGATACAGGCCGGACTTCCCGTCGCCTGCTCGCCTTCCCATCCGGACACCATGGGTGAAAACAATACCAAAGATCTCTAATATCCGAATGGTCAAAAATTACAGTTTTCGAGATAAATGACATTTTCAATTTCCGCCAACATTCAAGATGGCCGACAAAATTCTGGAATTTCAACTTTTCACAAGTACTATATCTAAGGTCTCTAGTACCCAAAGGGTCCAAACATTGCTCGAAATCACTTTATCTCTGAGGGTTTTTGAGATAAATGACAGTTTTAATTTCCATCAAAATTCAAGGTGGCAGACAAAATCTCGTTCCCAAGATAAATGCATTTTTGCATTTTACGCAGAAATTCAAGATGGCCAAGAAAGGTCAGGAAAGTGATTTTGTGAAAAGCCACCAGTAGACTCAGCAGATACCATGCAGGTCAAAAATTTCATCGAAATCACTATCTCGAACGGCTTGCCAGATAAACATGTTTTGCATTTTACGCAGAAATTCAAGATGGCCACCAAAAAATGGCGGGAAAGTGATTTTTGAAAAATGTGGCCAGTACACTCTGCAGATACCCTGTGGGTCCAAAATTTTTGTCGAAATCGCTCTATCTCACACCGTTTCCGAGGTGAATGCTCTTTTACGCAGAAATTCAAGAGGGTTGCCAAAAGTGGCGGGAAAGCGATTTTTGCGAAAAAGTTGCCAGTAGACTCTGCATATGTCCTGTGTGCTGAAAAATTTTGTCGAAATCGCTCTATCTTGCACAGTTAAGGAGATAGAAGCAAATTCGTGTTTTGCAGTTTTAGCAAAAAATTCAAAACGGCCGCCATTTTTGAAGAGAGTAAAATCTTTTGAGATTGCAAGGAGTAGTTTGCTAAGCGATCCTGTGGGTCGAAAATTTCGACAAAATCACTCTATCTTGCATGGTTAAGGAGATTTTAAAGCAAATTTGTGTTTTTGCTTTTTTGGCGAAAATTGGAAAATTCAAAATGGCCGCCAGTTTTGGGGAGAGGAAATTTTTTTGAAAATTGCCAAGAGTGCATTGCTTAGATAACCTGTGGGTTGAAATTTCGACGAAATCACTCTATCTCGCATGGTTAAGGGGTTAGAAGCAAATTACTGGTTTTGCATTTTTGGAGGAAATTCGAAAATTCAAAATGGCTGCCATTTTTGGGGGAGGAAATTTTTTTGAAAATTGCCAAGAGTGCATTGCTTAGATAACCTGTGGGTTGAAATTTCGACAAAATCACTCTATCTCGCATGGTTAAGGGGTTAGAAGCAAATTACTGGTTTTGCATTTTTGGAGGAAATTCGAAAATTCAAAATGGCTGCCATTTTTGGGGGAGGAAAATTTTTTGAAAATTACCAAGTGTACATTACTTAGATAACCTGTGGGTCAAAAATTTTGACGAAATTGCTCTATCACACACAGTTTAGGAGATTAGTAGCTATTACTCAGGAGGTTAAAGCTATTACCATCAACAACAATACCAAGCAGGTAATTGACCCTATTAACCTTCACACCAAATTTTACAAAGATGGGTTAAATATGTTTCTTTTAAAAGAGTGAAAACAGAAATGCAATTCAGAGTAGGCTTAAAGTAGCAAAGCAACTATTACTCAGATAGCTACAAAGCTATCATCAACCAAAAGCTACCGTGGCCAAACTATTGACCCTATTATCCTTCATATAAATTTTTGTGAAGATAGAAAACATTGCTTCATTAAAATGTCCAGAAAAAAGTCAACTCAAAATATTACAATAGCTATATAGCACAGTAGCTATTACTCAGTTAGCTATAAAGGTATTATCACCAAAAGCAATCCCAAGCAAGCTACTGATCCAATAATCCTCCATCCCAAATTTTGTGAACATAGTTGAAATACTTTTCCTTTAAAATGCTTAAAATAAAAAAGGCTACTCAAAGAAGCTAAGTAGCTATTAATCAGTCAGTTATATAGCTATTATCACTAAAAGCAATCCCAAGCAAGTTATTGCTCTATTGCTCATACCAAATTTGGTAAAAATATGTCAAATATTTTTCCTTAAAATGCCCGGAAACAAAAGAAGTACACAAAAGTAGCTAAGTAGCTATTAATCAGTTAGCTATAGACCTATCTTCACCAAAAGCAATCCCATGCAAGCTATTAACCCAATAAACACCCATACCAAATGTGGTAAAGATAGGATAAATACTTTCCCTTGAAATGACCGGAAACCAAGCGTGACGGACGGCGGACGCGGGATGATGGAAAAAGCAAAAATAATATGTCCAATGGGGTGGACATAATAAAAAAGACTGAGAGACTCTCAGAGCAAACTGTTACAGTATGTTGCATACCTACACCCCAAACCAATGTCCTTACTACATAATCCAGGGGTAGCAATCAATCAAACCAACATGAAAACAAATAAGCGCTCCCAAAACCTACTTAATAATTGTTGGAAACCCTGATTATAGTCCAGGTAACAAGCTAAGTACACTCAAAATAGAATATGGGTAGCTGGGGTTAAAAAGGGGAATCAAACCCAGGCCTCCCAGTGAAATTTTTTGTTACAAGAATGGCAAAAAAATATTCAGACATGACTTTTAAAAAATATTTGTCTTTGAGCAATATGTCTCAAATAATGGATAATTGTATCCACAGGAGGCATCCGGTGGATACTTTGGTTTAGCATTCGCTACGCCGCCGCCGCAGCTCGTAGAGATTTTCGGCGTTAACACTCTCAGAGAAAAACTACACCAGCTAGGTTCACCAAATTTGCAGGATATCTTCATTAGGGGTAAACTTCTCTGGGACTGAAATTAGCCTCATTCTGAAAAACAAGATGGCCGCCGCTACATTTTTCTACTGGCTGGTTCTCATAGGTAGAAGGTTGAATCTCTTCATAGGTGATATTTATAACAGATATAACAGGATAGCCAAACTTAAAAGTGCTTGTAACTCACTTATTATTGTTCCTAGAGGCTTCCAATGTGAAACCAAGTAATGGGAAACCAGGTATCCGGCCAACGTCCAAGAAAAATGGACAAAATAATAATGGCTCGGTGCCTTAGTACTGTAGGTGAACCCCATAGTGAAATACTGCATGCTCCCCATCTTTTCTTTAACATAAAACTTAACTTAAAAGTGCTTATAACTCGCTTATTATTGGTCCTAGAGGTTTGGGATGGTAAACCAACATATAGGAAATCATGGGCTGGGAATCTTTTGCTGTGTTCAGCTTTGACCTTGGGCATCTCCCTCAAGGTCAAACAATGGTTCACTGGCTTTGATGAGTTGTCTTTCTGGTGGATATAAATTTGCATCAGTTCTCCGATGCGTAGGTTTAGTTTTATTTGATTCCAACAGGCATATATTCCTGTATATAAGCTGCATGCATGAATCGTGCATTAGTTTGCAAGCAATTGCTGTGTAGACAAGGACAGAAGTTGTTTCTGATGACTTCTTTCAACAAGGACTCATTTTGTGCTTTAATTTATATTTTTAACCCTTAAAATGGTCAAATATGGAAGCAGATAGGGGCTAAATATTTTATATCGACAGGCCAATGTCCTGTATGGTATATAAGCTACAGCACGAGTCCTTAATTCTTTACAACGTGAACCCAGAAATGGACTTAAAGTTGTAAAATATGACAAAAATACTCGTCTGATCTGTGAATTGTCACAAAATAAGATTCTATGCTATAAAATAAAGAAACTGATGTAGTTTCAGTATCCAACGACAAGTATATCCACAGAAATAATAATTTTCTTTCCTTGCAATAAAAGACACGTATTCCATTATTTGCAGACAACTCAAAAAGAGGAAGTGGATGGCTACATCACTACTGGGGTCACCTGGATTCCAAGGCATCTCGTCACTATTATTGGTCCACTTGGACATTGGCCGAATGCCTGCGGCCTCCCGAGTAAGCATTCAGTTCCACATGGTAAGCTATTGTAGCGCAATAAAATTTACGTTTCTGCAAATGGAAATATTGTTTCTTTCATCCCGAATTTCTCACAGAGGCAGTTTTCTCGTGAGACCGTGAATTGGCTTATGGCTGATTATAATTTTAAAGCAATAAGTTCATTAAAATTTGTCAACTGACAAACCTTGCCTAGTATAACGAACATCTGACAAACATTAATTTGACACAGATTGACAATGGCAGGGGAAGGTATAGTCAGTTGACAAACTTTGGTCTTTTCCGTGACTAAGTTGTGACAACTAAAATTCATGTGGCCTAATCAACTACAACTATTGCCCCAAATTAAACTGACAATTGAAATAAATAATATAAAGAAGATATATATTGTTATCTTACCCATTCTGGGTAAACTTTTGGGTAAATTCTGTCCAAATCTTTACTTGAAAACCTGCAGCCCACTTCATGAACGTCCCAACTTTCCTGCGCGCATCAGGTGATCACCAAACATTCAGGAATTGACTGAGAGAAAAATAAAAACAAACTACGATAAATACTTTGACTGCGGTTTTCAGTGCAGGTAACTGTAAGTAGGTCAACTACAATAGGTGTGTGGTACCTATGATTGGTATGCACCCATTAGCCACTGATTATGTTTCCAAGGCAATAATTTTAATGAAATTTGTCACCTGACAAACCTTTAACAGTATGACAAATCTCTGACGAACATTGATTTGACTGTAGAATAACAATGACACAGGAAGTTAGTCAATTGACAAACTTTGCTTTATTTCGCAACTAATTTGTGACAACTAAAATACATACATGGTCAACTACAAAAGTAACACTAAATTAAACTAACAGTTGAAACATATAGCATAAAGAAGATAAAAATTGATATGCTACCCATTCCAAATAAGTCTATGCATCTATTTCTTTCCAAATTTTTGGAAAACAATCAGCAGCAAGTCACTTTATTATGATGGGTGACAATAGAGGATTCTATCCAACTCACATTTACAACTGTCTGTAAATTGCCTATTTCTCAATTTCAGCTTCAAATATTCATTTTAATTCAACCTATACCTCAAGTAGCAATTAATATTAGCTATTACTTTACTGTATATGCAGATATTTTGTTTAAAACATACCTACTTCATAAACTCCCTTCTGTAATTCCTCTTCAACCATGCCACGTGGGTAATACTAAAAACGAAATATAAACAAACATTAATCGGTGACAATTCGAGAGACAAATAAATTACAAACGTTAATTCGACCGCGGTTTTCAGTGTGTCTTGTCAGTCAGCTGACATTATGTTGACACTCTGTGGCATCTGCATCTGCATGAGCAACTTCTTCTCCAAAAGATACCATAACTATCAAGGATGAAAACTTGTTCAAGGCATGCAGATCTGTTCATTTGTTTTCCAGCGCCATTACAAGTGAGGTACCCCCACCTAAAGTGTGAAAATGTCAACACTTTCTCACAAGTTTCTCATTGACTATTTCAGGGATTTTTCCCTTATCTTGCATATATGTACTAGGCCACTCCCTTGTGTGAGTATTAGGGCATGATCTTTCTTATTTATTTTTTTTTCCAACATGTTAGTTTTACATGAATCAAAGATATGACAAACGTACTTGAAATGTTAACATAACAAAAAATCATTAAAACCCCAATTTCATCTCTGTAATGAAACAAATAGTAAATGCAAATTATCATTGTCAAATCATTATTACGTCAAATAGAAATAAGTTTTACTAAACTGAACAATTCAAACTACTTAATTACTTATTAGATATTAAAGTAACTACAAAATTAAACATGGACCACAATCTTGAAAACTTCTCAAATTCACAGTTAGTTTTGGCTATAGGTACATTTGCTCATTATGAGTCTTTTGAAAGAAATTTTGAAATTCTATAATATTTAGCCGTCTTTTTTCTTTGGCACATTTGAAAATAAAGTACTTTGCTATTATAAGTATAAATTTTTTATTAAACGACAGCTTATTTCTAAACATAAATTAATTGGAGATATCTTTTGTAGCCATAATGTTAAGTTATTCCAGAATGATTTAACTAAATGACATTCACAGAATAAATGAATAATATCTTCAATACAGTTGTTACAAAAATTACAATAAGGATCTTCTGTAATCTTCAGTTTTGTCAGGTAAACTCTTGTACCTAAAATTCTATTTAACAACCTGTATTGAAACCAAACAAATTTGTGATCCTTAATTGTTTTAAAACAAATGATATTATAACACTGCCAATTGCTGGTGCTTATTTCTGGAATTTGATACTCCATTTCGACCTAAGTGCGTTGTTATCATAGTTCTGGTTTATTATTCTATAGAATTTATTTGATTTAGCATTACCACAAACAAACTTCAAATAATAAGGGAGAAAGGGCTTTTTAATTTGGAAGTTTTCAATATTTGAATATTTTGAAATTTCTCTTTGAATATATTGAAATTTCTCTAGATTTAATCTGACCCTATAATAATCCAGGAAATTAATTGATAAATCAAAGTGTGTTTGAATATCTGTCAAAGTCATCAAATTACCGTCTTCTTGTATAATATACACTGGAAATAATACACCTTTGGCTGCCCAATTTGCAAAATACATATTTTCTTGACTAATGTTTTTATTGTACCACAAAGGTACTCCTAATTTGTCAATGTCATTGATTGGTGCAACAGTTCTAAGAAAAATATCCCAAGAAAAGAATACATCTTTCTAAAAAGGATTTTGCAAGGACAAAGCAATTATTTTTGACCATTGAGATCCTAGTAAGAATGCACCTTTATAATCCATGATTTCTGATATAAAAACCTTCCAAGGGGGATATACTTGTTTGAATAGCTTTTGTAACCAGGACAATTTCAACGAAACAATGAAATGGTGAATATCTACCATTCTTAAACCTCCATACTTGTAATCACTTTTTTTAGTCTTATGACTATTTTTTTCAGGTTTAAAATAGTGAGAATGGTGTTTAAATTCCTTAAGTAAGTTTCTGGAGGAGAAGGTAAAGTAGTAAATAAGTGAATGAAGTTGCTCAAAATAAGTGTTTTTAAAACAGTAATTTTGCCTAGAGGTGTTAGAGAATGCCTACTCCACTGGCTTAAAATTTTGTTTATTTTTTCTATAAGAGGATTGAAATTCAACTTTGACATATTATTAAGGTCGACTGAGAATGTTACCCCAAGCAAGCGAAACTCTGCTGTATTCCACTCTAAACTATATTTTGTTTCAATTTTATCTTGTGAATACCTTTTTTTCCCAGCCATACTAGTTTAGTCTTCTCAGTATTAAGTTTTAAACCCGAAATATTTCCAAATATTTCTAGTGTGTTCTTGGCTGCCAACAGGGACTCTTTGCTACCGTCCAAAATTAAAGTTGTGTCGTCAGCAAATTGACTTATCTTGAAGGAGTGTTTATTAACTGTTATACCTCTGACTTTTTTATTATTAACAATCATTAGAAATAGTACTTGTGCACAGAGTAGAAATAAGTAAGGTGATATAGGGTCACCTTGTCTGCACCCTCTTTCAATAATAAAACTGTCAGATAGAAAGCCCATTAGGAGGATATAAGCATGTATTATCTCGAGTCAAACGATATTCAAGGGCTACTTATGCTCATAGATTTTGAGAAGGCCTTTGACTCTGTTTCTTGGTCTTTTCTCTATTCAGTTCTCAATTTTTTTTAATTTGGCCCAAGCTTTAAAACATGGATCAAAACTTTTAACTTTAACATTCATTATATCATAGATAAGGCTTGTGCTATCACCTATAAATCTCCCGCTGATAAAGCCTGATTGTGACCTTGAAATTAATGTATCTAGCACAGTCTTTAATCGGTCGGCAATAGCTGAAGAGGCTATTTTATATGGTACTGAAAGAAGAGAGATAGGCCTCCAATTTTTCAAGTATTCTCTTGGTTTGTCGCCCTTTGGTATGCAACTTATAATACAAGTTCTTAAGGATGGTGAAAATTCCCCCTTTTTATATGCATAATTTAGTAAACACAGAATTATTACTTTAAGGTCGGACCAAAAGAATTTTAAAAATTCAGAAGGAAAACCATCAATACCTGGACATTATTGTTTTGCATTTGCTTTAAGGCCTGTCCTATTTCTTCCATCATCAAGTTACCTTCTAAAGTGTCTGACTCCTGCTTGGTTTGGGTTTTTTAAGAACTCATTATGTTGTATATCTTGGCTACCCTGTTTTTGTGAAAATAAATCGAGGTAAAATTTTCTAACCTGTAATACATCTGATCTGTAATACATTCACCATCTTTAAGCTTGATGCATTTAATAGTCTTTTCAATAAAATTATGTTTTTCTAATGTGCAGAAAAATCTAGAGGGTTTTTCACCTTCTTTAAGCCACTGAATTCTGGCTCATGTGGCAACTCCTTGCATTAGTTTCTTGCCTTATGTCCTCAAGTTCTTGCTTTTTATCTTCCAATAGGCCTGACATGCCCATATTAAGTCCAGATTTTTCAATATATTCTATGTCAGACATGAGTTTTTTTCTGTAGCTTCTCTATTTTTTTCCATACTGAGGAGTATTTAATAGTCTCACCTTTCAGTCTCAAAAGAAAGGTTTCAAGAAATAAGTCATCTGCGATAGTTAATTGTAAATTGCCAAAGGAGGCAGAGTTCAAGTACTCATATGTATAAACAGGAACAGCATATTTAACAATTTCATCTTTAATAACTGACTTAACTTTTTTAAAATATTCTTGTTCATAGAGCAATTTGCAATTAAATTTCCAAATTCCCTTTCCTTTGTTGAATTTATTGATTAGTAAATTAATTTCAATTACAGAGTGATCGCTTCTATAACTTGGATTGATTGATATATTAGATATAAGATCTGTTAAACTATGTGATATTAAGAAATAATCTAGTTGAGCAAACTGTAAAGGATTTTTACGCTTCCAAATATATTATTCAGTTTCAGGATTTAAGTGGCGAAAAGCATCTTTCAAATTATAAGTGCTCTTCATGTCCAATACGGCATGCCTTGATTGAGGGTTGTTAACACATTTATAATTGTATGTATCCTTTTTTGGATCAAGGGCCAGATTGAAATCGCCACATATGACAACATAATCTTGTTCATTAGACTCTAAAATGGCTAAAATTTCATTATACCAGAGTGGACAATCTCTATTTGGCGTGTATATAGAGATTAACCTCATAGAGAAGTTACTAATTTTCAAATCAACAAAGGCAATCCTTCCATTGGCATCTTTGAACTCTGAAACTATTTGATATTCAAAATTGTTATTTAAAAGAATGCAAACACCTCTCGAATTAGAAGCATAGCTACTCAGGACACAATCACCATTCCAGATTTGTCTAATTTTACTTTCGTTTGACTTTTTCCAGTGAGTGTCTTGGAGGCAAATAATACCTGCATTTGGTTCTTTCAAATAATTTAAAACATGAAGACATTTTTTTGAGTCCTGGAGATCCTGACAATTTGCCGACAACACCTTTACTTTAATACCTTCAACCATGTAGCTGTAAGAACCTGTTGGCACCATATAAAAAAAAGTTAATTCTAATAATAATATTCATAATATTTCTTTGACGTTGCACAAGCAATCTAGATAGTGGTCCACAATACAGTGTTCTACTAAGTTTGTCAGAAGTGAGAAGGTTAAAATAGAACAGAGCAAAAATAACATTTAGTTGACTTGAAATTATTATGTTGGAAATTTTTTTTTGTGATAGAAAATATGTACAATATATACAATGGAAAAGAAAATTATGCAAACCATATGTTGTGAAAAAGCCGAGACTTGAAATAACACAGAATATTTGTGCCTTTAACAGTACCACCTAGAAAAACAAGGGAGCAATTGAAACGTTCTGATGAGATTTTAAAGCTCATGGATGGAAGAGCTAGGTGTACTCTGTGGGCAATAATACAAGTCTGCTATATATTATATTTTAGAACTGCGCACAAGGCTTTGTTTAGGTTACATTCATATAAGTAAATAATCGACTGGTGGGTACAAGTGCACTCTGAACTACAAATTGGCTTTCAATGTGTAATGTGTATACAAAATAATCATATACATAAGTATAAAAAAAAAATTTTTAAAAACATTTAAAGCCATTTTTCCACCAGTAAATAATAAGTAAAGTTACAGCAGTGTTCATACAATATCAATTGCTAAATAGGTATCTTTTGTTAAGGAACTCATATGTACATAGATTGGATGAGATATCAGTATTGATACTACTTATCATTAGTTGCAGTAGTTATCCTGATTCATTTATTGTCTACAGTTAAACCTTATAAATAATACAAAGGTCAGAGAGGAGATTTGAAGTTGCAGGTTGTTTATCACTTAAAACAAATTAACAACAAACCTTTTTAATCACATAGTTTTTGTACATAAATAATTAGAGAGAAGTTTTTGGAGTTGCAGGTCACGTTCAACAGCGAGGGCATGTGAGTACTTGTAATGGAAGAGTGAACAGTTTATATGTTATTACAGATCTTGTCAATTAACTGAAAACCTGTTGTTTAACATTTAAAACAAATTAACAACAACCTTTTTAATCTCATGGTTTATGCACATAAATGATTACTGAATAGTTATACATTGGAATATAAAATTCATATTTGTTATGTGTCATATGTCTGGAATCAATCACAGGCATTTGATTTATTTATCACTCATTTATTTATCAGGCATTTATCACTCAAAATGAAAGAGCAAACAAGATAAACACACAGAGAACGGAACATGAAAGTTCCAGTTTAAGTGGTGCGCCTCGTCTTTTGTTCAACCAACTAATAACTGAAACTTTAGCATTTAAGGAAAAAGGTATACAAATATTTTGAGTGCTGTATTAGATGGTATGTAAGTGACCATACATAATCTGTAACAAAGCTATTTTACAAACTGTTTTAAAATGGACCATATTTCTGCTGTATTAAAATGATACATAACTAATCACACAATAACTGTTCAGAAAATGTGGTCTCTTAATCAAAGCACAAAACAATTGATGTTGATCAAAGCACAAGGGAAATAGATAACAATTTGAAAAAAAGTAGCAACCCACTAAAAAATTTTAGATCAGCACCTTAGAGTCTATTACTATTATAATAGTTGCACACTTATTTTCACTTAAAAAGGAACTAAAAGCTTATAGTTTGGTAAATTAAGCAAAACCAAAAAGGTATGTGACTATACAGATGTGTGTATGTATGTCACTTGATGATTTTACAGCAAATTTCACAGAAGATACTAACATTTAACAGTCACTGTTTATTTCAGGGTAATTGACTATCGCAACAAATTTCACAGAAGATGTTTAACTGTTTATTTTAGGGTAATTGACTATAACAAGAAAAAGGTCTTTCAATTGATAGTTCATTTTGACAAGTAGTCTTTCAATTGATAGTTCATTCATTTAGACGGGTAGTCACACACTTCTCTTGCTGCAGCCTCAATATATTCGAATCTTTTAGGTCCTAAATTTTGTCCACCAAACCATCTTGATACAACAACCAATTTGTTCACAAGGTTTTTGTTTTGTAAGATCTTCAAAATTCTCCTCCCTGCATCTCACTCCCCATCATCCTCATAATGCTCTGTGATTTTACCATCGGACAAAACCCTGTAAGCATAGGTGTTGTGGGTAGCTCTTTCTACACGAGTGTCCATAGACATTACTTGTAGAGATGGTGCAATGTCCTCAACTGACGTAGCATCAGATATATGGCCTTGAAAAGTGCTATCCTGAATCAACTTGGGGGTTCCATTTCTAAACTTTAGTTTTGAAATGTTTTCAATCATGTTATTTTTATCTTTCATCTTAGTTATTTTCTTATGAATTTTTAAAATAATTTTTAGTTCATTAAAATTTATGAAATCATGCACTAAATCACTTATAACTTGAAAAGTATTGCATTTAGAGCATTTTGTTAAATATGTTATTCAGCTACTTTTTCCATAGCTACAACATGGTAAGTAACATGGATGTCTATCCCAATAGCTAAGTGAGTAATAGCTACTTTTTGACTTTTTAGTAAATTCCATAATGATTAAAATCACTGGTAACTTGAAGACTATTGCATTTAGAGAAATTTGTATAAATATGTTATTCAGCTACTTTTGGGTCAGCTATAACATAGTAAAATTGCAGACCTGTAGCTCATTGTATAGCTGATTAATAGCTACTTTGAGGTTATCACTGTTGTAAATTATTTGTAACTTGAAAACGATTGCATTTTGAGAATTTTGTTTAAATATGTTTTCATGTACTTTTGAATCATCTATAACATAATAAAATTGCAGACCTGTAGCTCATCATGGAATAGCTGAGCAATAGCTATGTTCAGGTTCTCACTGTTAAGTAAATCAGTTGTAACTTAGAAACTATTGCATTTACAGTATTTTCTTTAAATAAGTTATTCATCTACATTTCTGTGAGCTATAATATAGTGAAGTTACAGACCTGAAGCTCATTGCATAGCTGAGCTATAGCTATTTTCAGAGTATAGCTGTTGAGTAAATCAATTATAATTTGAAAACTATTGCGTTTAGAGTATTTTGTTTTAAACATGTTATTCACATACTTTTTGGTCAGCTATAACATAGTAATATTGCAGACCTGTAGCTCATTGTATAGCTGAATAATAGCTACTTTGAGGTTATCACTTTTGAGTAAATCCTTTGTATCTTGAAAACTATTGCATAAAGAGAATTTTATTTAAATAATTTATTCATACACTTTTGAATCAGCTATAATATAGTAAAATTACAGACCTGTAGCTCATTGCATAGCTGAGCAGTAGCTACTTTCAGGTTCTCACTGTTGAGTAAATGAGTTGTAACTTAAAAACTATTGCATTTACAGTATATTCTTTGTATATGTTATTCACTTACTTTTCTGTGAGCTATAATATAGTGAAGTTGCAGACCTGTAGCTCATTTCATAGCTGAGTTATAGCTACTTTCAGAGTATAGATGTTGAGTAAATCTGTTGTAACTTGAAAACTATTGCATTTAAAGTATTCATTTTACATATTTTATTCACCTACTTTTGAGTCACCTATCACATAGTGAAATTGCAGATCTGCAGTTCATTGCGTAGTTGAGCTATAGCCACTTTCATATTCTCACGGTTGATTATATCAGTTGTAACTTGCTAACTATTGCATTTACACTATTTTCTTTAAATGTGTTATTCACCTATTTTAGGCCAGCTATGCCATAGTAAAATTGTTGCGCTTTAACTCATGGCATCGCTGAGCTAAAGTTACTTTGAGATTCTCACTGCTGAGTAAATCAGTTGTAACTGAAAAAATATTGCATTAAGAGTATTTTGTTTAAATGTGTTTTCCACCTACATTTTACTCCTTAACAGTTAATTTGGTACTTTACTTCTGAAAACCATTTACAGGGCACAACTTTTGTGTCATTTTCTTCTTTCACTTCTACTCTGAAACTCAAAACACAGTCAGCTGACAAAGAGTCCAGTCATGGGCACTGATTGCTTGTTTTGAAAATTAGCAGTGAAAAGTAAAATTTAAATCATTTACTTTGACTCATTAGAGGTAATGTAAAACTAATCACTGTATAAGTATTGCTTACTCAGTGCTCAAGCGTTAACTCATCAGTGCTAAGTTGTTAACAGCATATCTTTCATCAGTGCTAAATGGTAATCTTGGTGTTTATTAAGTGACATTTTACAATCTGCAAATTATATTATTCCAAATAAAAATAATAATAACTATCCCAATTAGCTCTTTTGGGAATCCTTTGTCGAAGCTACTTTTGTAGACAAAATAATTTTCTAAAGATAAATACTGCTATATATCGCAATTTAGTGTTAAGCAATGATATGATACAGGTTTGATGATGTGTAACAGTACTTTACATATATTTCACAAGGTGGGTTACAACTTAAATATGTGGGTGTGTATCCATGAAATACTGGAAACAATTTGTGATGAAAAACATATGGCTAGTCAAGGTTTTTTGTAGTTTCATTACCACAGGGATGTATTTATCAGTGATAAACCGGAATTGATCAGTAATAAGTTGGAATTTCATCAGTGCTGATGCACTCTCACTGTTATGGGTTAATTACAGGGGCTGGGGATGCTTGCATTTCTTCTGACACTCTTGAGAAAAGGGTTTGAAGAGGTCAAGTGCTTCACATGTAATGTTGGCACACTTTTTGCTGAGCTTCTTAATTATATGATCTTGCCCACCATGGCCTGTGGCAAAATGGGGATGCTTGATGGTGTCCTAGGTGTCCTCAATGGTGACATAGTAGATAGGTTTATCATCAGGCTTCTCTCTCTTTTTTATGAGCTTCTCCACATCTCCACACTGTACAAACTCATACCTGAAGGTAAAGGACACATTTAGTCCTTATGAGTAACACAATAGTAATAGGATTAATGTAAGTTACATGATTTATATGATAACATGATTGGCATATAAAAGTATTGAATAAAAAACATTAATATTATTTCCGACAGGTTTAACATGAATATGTAAGGAACAAATACAGAAATATTACTTTCAAATGTCAGCATTACATTTAAATCAATATAGTCTAATAGTTATCCAATGTTTAAAGTATACTTACTTTGAAAGTAATAGTATATCCATTTCTGGATTTCTTTTGGATACAACTGGCGACTACTTTGAGTTTATCAATCATTGTAGAATATTGCTCCTTTGGAACTAAAACTTTCTTATACAAGCTTCACACTTCTTGAAAAGCTCATTTTAAAATCTGTCTTGAAAACTTTCTGCCATCTTAAAAATCAAAGAATGTGCCAATTTGCTTATCAATGGTTTTTTAGCTAATATGGTTTGTCAAAACAACTGTAGTGATATTTAAAGACAAAATAGTGCTCAGGAGTGAGTTATAACTCAATAAAATCTTTTCTGTGTTTTACACATATAAGTATCTTGTGATTGTCAGGGATCAAATATGCAAGTACCGTTCATCTGGGGTACCATTGTCTAGAAAACTCAACTAACTTGCAAACAGGATTAACATCAAAGGTACCTCTATTCAGCATGTTTAGCTAACCTGATGGTCACACAATTTATCTATTTAAATTAGCAAGATAATTCTAAAAATATACTAAGTTGATTTTCAGGGATCAGTAAAGGCTGCATATGCATTGTTGTTATGAGAACATTAAAACAAAATTATATGAAAAACATACAACATCACCATATATACTCAATGGATTGCAACAGCATTAATTCTGTATGTCTTTTGAGAGAAAAGACAATGTTATATTACTCAAAAGTAAAAAACTAACACTTTTGGCATTTTCATACAATAATACAGTAAATGCAACATTAAATATATCTATTAAGAGATAAAAAAAATAATATTAATAAACTGATGATTGCACAGACTGTCTGAAATCTCAAATGTTTGTTTAGGCAATCTGTGTAACACTGAACCTTGTATTTCAGCCAATATGCAAAATGCCTAGCTGTTTCGCGAAATGCCTAAACAGCTAACCCAGCAGGCACACGCCTTGAAATGTCGTTGATTTAGAGTTGAAAACAGGTCCTGACGTTGAAATGCACATTACAAACTACTAAATCTGTCAGTTTTCTGACATGAAAAAGTAGTGATATTTTGACCAGAAATCATGGTGATTTTTGGTTGAAAAACTGACACTGACACAATTTCAACACTATTTCTAAGCTGGATTTCTGACTGGAAAAAGTAGTGATTCTTCATAAAAAAATCACCACTAAATCAAGTTAGTTTTTTCGACATGAAATCTTAGTCATGTTACTGAACAGAAAACAGGTTGAATGTTGGGAAATGAATGACTGGTGATCGTTGATTGAAAATTCTTTTTGTAGAGGGTGATATAGTGATTAAGTCCAACTTTTTGAAAGAACTATTATTGCAATTGTTTTTGAATTTGTAGGTATTTGTAAAGCAAAGACTAATTTTTAAAGATTATAAAAATGATAAAGATTATGTGTGCATGTACTTTTACATTTTTATCCATTCTCCTTATTAATTAACTGATGCATCCAAATATAATTTTTATAATTATATTTTGATTAATGCAATTCCCGATAATTAAAAAAAACATTATGAAGTCAAACTTATCTTAAATAAAAAAAGATAAATTCAAACTTATTAATTAGAATTTGTTTCTCAAATTCTCCTATACACAGAGCTAGTTTTCAGTTTACAAGTTTGCACTGAAAACTTCTCTATACAGAGAACCAAAGCAAAAACATTTATCACGCAACAGTGAAGTTGGGGGGGGGGTTCCTGGTTTTTTTGTTATCTGTATCCTGCTACACAGAACATTGGACCTGTGACTAAAGTAATTAGATAACACAGCAGGGGTGGAGTTGGGGGTTTACCCTTGCTCAATTGCATGCATGGTGTTTACTAGCCTTGCCACAGGCGTTTATATGTATAATATAGACACAACTGTTTGATTGCATTAGAAGTATTCTTCATAATGCTCTCATACATATACTTAGCCTAGCTTGCTGAGGAGAGCCTCCCAGACTAGAAAGGCCTATGATACAGTGTGCATTATAGCAAAAAATATTTCACATTTGCATTATGGTTGAGACAGCCTGGAAGGCCAGGCTAGGTGTTTACTTCTTTAAGTCTGTTTTTGTGGTCAGAACTGACAACTAATTAAGGTGGGGAGTAATGGGTGGATTTCTACAAATGTGGCTTTTCTTGTGTTTTTTTCAGTTTATATGACAAAGTTGTATGAGACACAAGAGTAGTGGTATACAAGCAAAATACCACTATTCACAAGCATCTGAACCGAGCATTGTGGCTTTGCTACATGATTATAGTTTTTTTATAATTACAATATAATTATAGCCAACTTAATAAAACATTTAAGAGGAACTGATTGGATAAAATACTGAAGATACAAATAATGCCACAATTGTTTGTTTTTTACAAAGAAAATTTTTTTTTTAAATTTCACAAAAAGAATTTCAATTGAAGACATTGAATAATACTTGCCGTATTAAAAACATAAAAATGGATATCTATAGTTGGATAATATGGAGTTACATATCTTGAGCAATTATAATTATATTTGATGCAAAATTATGTATCATTACAATGTCATCAGAAATAGAATATTGAATATACAATGATTCATGAATACATGTCATCTTGGAAAGAATTAATTACTTTGAAGTTGTAAAGTGTAAACTATGCATATGGATAGTTATTGTATAATATTATTAAGAAGCTATAATTATGACACACAAGCTACAATGACTCAAATAAAGAAGACAATGTAAATAACCTGATTTTACCCATTGAATTGAACCCTATTTCATGCATTGGATCAAACCAAAACCTGTTTGCAAAATCTACATGTATTTCAACCAGATTTCACACATAAATACAACAAGATTTCAACAGTTGGTTTCAACATGATTTCACTGGTTGGATCCAACCAAAAACAGTTTGCAAAATCTATGCGTATTTCAACCTGATTTCACCCATTGAATTCAACCAGATTTCAACAGTTGGTTTCAACATGATTTCACCGGTTGGATCCAACTAGAAACGGTTTGCAAAATCTACAGGTATTTCAACCAGATTTCACCGTTGGATTCAACCTGATTTCAAAGTTGCGTGCCTGCTGGGTAGGCATTTCGTGAAATGACTGAAATGTTCAGTCATTATGCATGCCTGATTACACAGATTGCCTGTAACATATACATTAATCAAACTGAGGGTAACAGCACTGTACATGGAAAATAAGTGTATCAAAACCATGCATGCAGGATATTTTCCTGATAATTGATTAAACTCATTTTCATTTTTCAAGTTGGGAGGGGGACTTTGAACATAGGACACCCTTCCACCTGTATCTGTTACTGGTTCCCATTAAAATAAAAAAACAACTAGTGTAAAGCAGATAAATTCTCATGTTGCATATAAATTTAAGCAAATATATACTTCCCACAAATATTTTTTTCATTCATACAGCAATTAGATTTACCTAAATTTCTGAATTGTATGTATGCCAAGAAAAGGACAAAAAAGCATGGAAACATGAAAGAATTAAAATTGTCTTCTCTAGGGCTATTCGAGTGATCTTAATATGAGTGATCTGAAATGTGACATGTATCAATTTACTTGCAAATGATCTAAGCGATCTGAGTAAGCCCATGGAAGAAAAATTTCACGGGAGAAAAATGACACGGGACACCGTACCTTTAAGGCGTGGCTTTCTGACGTCATTCAATAATAAGGTCGGGTCACATACGGAAGAGGAAATCAACAGAAAAGTTCTGTGAAAAACACAGTCACGTCCTTATTATATTTACAAATATCAGTCTTGCGAAGTATAGCGTGTTTTATTTTAGTACAGTACTGTTCGGTTTATACGTACTGTTCATTTTAAAATGGCTTTTAGCACTAGTAGACTTTGTATGTGGTGGTTGTTTGCCTGTGTTTATTTGTCAACAGTCCACATTGGATACTGTCAGGACAATGGAGGGGAGAGTGAAACACCCACTGGAAGGGAAAGGGAACCCATTGAAGAAGGAATGGATCCGTTGTACAAAATGACAGTTACATTTTTGGATGTTGTGCAACCGGAATCAAAGGGAAATCTTCTGGAACTAGTATTTGGTAAATATTTACTGGCTACTGTACACGGGTGTCATTAATGTTAGACGTCATTAATGTTAGACAATGCTATAAAAAGGTAGCTAAACACATTTAATGTGATACATATACACTGATACATGTAAACAAGGGTTTACTCATTCAATTTCTTAATAATTTAAGGAAGTAACATAAAACCAGACAATATAATAACAACTTGTCTAGTGGTGGTGGACCAATTCACGCCCGGGTACCAATTCAGGCCCACCCTCAATTTTCTTGAAGATTTATCATTTTTCATAGACGTGGTGTTTACCACATCATAGATAATCATCAAATTGATCATATACATTTGTAATTTATTGTTTAACTGTGATTGTTTTGGATAAATTTAGGGGTGGGCCTGAATTGGTACCCGGGCGTGAATTGGTCCACCACCACTAACATTAATGACGTCTAACATTAATGACACCTGTGTACTGTACGTACTAGTACTGAGTAGAATCGTATTTAAAAGGTGAATCTACAACCTTCTCTGTTGATATATACTATTTTCAGGTCTATGTTCAAGCTATTTCGGAATGATACTGAGTATACCGAGTTGTCAGAATTACATGCTTCCCATTTCAAAAGTAATCCATGTACTGGTAATTGGTTTATCCTGAAATGTTGCACAAAAGCGGCGATTCCATCGTTGCTTAGACATATACGTAGTGGCAATGTTAGTTTAACTTGAGAGAAGTGAGGAGAGAGAGTTGGTGATGGTGCAATATAACAATGATTGTCAAAGGGAAGTGATGGTGGCCAGGATGTTTTTTTATTGATGAAATATTACTAGAAAACCCCAAACGAGGGCCTCCTGTATCGGGTCCATTATAAAACCCGGAATTGGAATCGGAATTTTTTCCGGAATAGCACCTCTTACCGCACCTCCATCCTGATTGGCTGTTGGAAGTATGGGGGCGGGGCTTCAATCCTACACATCTTTACATACACCCTGAGTATAGCAGCCTAAGTTAGGGTCATGTTATTTGGAAATTTACAGTTTTACATTATTCCATCTAATTTCAGAATAACAAATACCCTACTTTGAAATGTAGTTACTCCTTTAAAGTTGGAATATTGGAATTATATCCACTATAATATACATTGGATTTTTATCCGGAATAGCACCTCTTATACCTCTTTACCGCACCTCCATCCATATTAATGAGTTGGGTGCTATGGCCGTGAGATCTGTAGTTTAAACAATTGGATCTTCGTCTAAACGTCCATTTTATAAAATATTGCAAGGAAATCCAGTAGAAATAGCCACCGCACCCCTTATTCCAACACCGCACCTTGCATAGAAATCCAAGAGGAAAGCTGTGTCGTGATATCTTCTCATGAATATTAATGAGTTGGGTGCTATGGCCGTGAGATCTGTAGTTTAAACAATTGGATCTTCGTCTAAACGTCCATTTTATAAAATATTGCAAGGAAATCCAGTAGAAATAGCCACCGCACCCCTTATTCCAACACCGCACCTCGCCGCACCTCACCGCACCCTTTTACCGCACCTCGTATTTCAACACCGCACCTCGACGCACCTGTTTTTGGAATTCCGGAAAATATAACGTACCCCTGTATCGGCATTAACATTATGTACAATTCCATGGTTTTAATGTATTTATATTCAAGCAACCTTTCTATTACATTAAGTTTGTGGCACAGGTTACCAAATTCTAGCATTCATAGCTGCTTGAGGGTCAAATAACATGGACTAGTACACATAGCACCCAAATCATACATATTAATGAGGAAATATGAGGCCCCCAGTGGGGGTTTTCTAGGAATATTTTATGAATTAAAAAGCCATCCTGGCCAACAACACTTGCCTTTGACAATCACTCTTGGCCATATCCCCTACCTCATTACCGTCATTTTGGGGCCCCCAGTGGAGGCGTTTCGACCTGGCAATAATTATCCCCCTCATTGCTGCTATCGCCATTTTGTCAAATTCCAAGTTAGATAGAAGTCTGAATATACACAGGTGGCCTACTAGGGTTAGCATGAAGAGGGTTCATTTTTTTTGTGGTGTGTATACAGCAACAAAAACATGATACTTAAAAGCCACATGTACAAATGTAATGGCAGAAATATCTTACAAGCAATTTATCCCTAACTTGCTTCTTCAAACTGCAGTGGCATTAAAGCTTTGAATGATCTCCACAAAATGTTTATGAAGTTGGTTTTTGTGTTAAAATTACACCTCCAATATTTAGAATATTACAATATCAATCATTTCACTGTGTTGTTATGTTCATTGAAAACTGTTACAAAAAATGAATTTAAAATATCAATATGATAATAAAAAATAAAATAAAGAATATTCTAGCCATATTATATCATGTTATTGCAGCTATTCTAGTGAAGAATAGTGTAAAAATGTTAAGTTAAATGTTTAAATTACTGAATTTAACAGGTATTAAAACCAGTGTTGCTTCTTGGACAAGTTTTATGCGGGATCGTGCTAATTCGCCTACAAATGCAGATTTTCTGGGAGTCTGTGGCGGGAAAATTATATGAGAATGTGTAGTTCACAAGGCGATGCAGGAAATATATAAAGCGAAAAGACGACAGATCTAGAAAATCGAAACACTGCACAGATCTAGAGTTTGTCAAGGGTTTGGTTTCTTCCATCCCAACATATTTTGGATAATGCTTGTTGAGATTACGCGTATTTGATTGGGATCACTTCGTTCACTTGAATCATGATCTAAGTGATCAGTCTCCCTTGTAGGATCACTTGGTGTAATGATTATAGTTACATGAGGGATCCCAATTGAATAGAAAAGATCACTTCAGATAACTTAAATCACTTAAAATCATTGTGAATTCGAATACACATAATGTGGCTTCATGATTGTTTATGAAATTGTGAAAGAACTCAAAAATAATGTGTGCTACAAACACTATTTACGTATATTACACCCAAAAATATAAAATGAAGCATACAGTGGATTGTTACTTCAAAAATGGAGACAAGAAAAAAATGATATTGACAGTCAGGATTGTAGCAACAATGGGTTTTACTTATTACATGTACTAGGCTTGGATTTTAGTTTTATTGCACCAGACTATCAACCAACATTTACTTTTGTACATAGCTGTTCATAGTTGGCCTTGATCAGTAACAGAAGTCTGCTGGTAAAAAATGACTAAATAAATAGAAAAAGTGTTTTTCATTAGTTTAAACTTATCATGAAATCGTCCCCCAGATTTTTTTAGCCCCTCCCCCACATTTTGTGCAGTGTTGGGGGATCACCCCACCTTTTGAAATTCCTAGAACAACACTGAAACCAGTAAAACTGATATGTTGCAACATGACTTTGTATTGTGAATAATTTCCCGAGCTTTGTGATACAAGCATACAGCATTATGTTATTCCTGTCAAAATTCCTGAAAATCAACCCACGTCATGAATTGACGCACTTCATGTTAACCCCTGTAGTCAATGTCAATGCTGTTCTTAATATTCAGGTTTAAAATTCCAATTACTTTTTTGATTGTACTTACTTTTGATGAACCAGGCGAGCAAAAGTGATTTATGACTCCTACTATTTGTATTAATTTTTTAATATTTACTTTAAAGCAATATAGTTTGAAAAATGCCAGTCAACCTCCTTTTTGTAGATATTTTGAACTATATGGAGTCCCCTGATAGATGATTTTTGTACTCTGGGACCCAGAGTCTGGGTAATAGATATGTTGCACCTCAGAGTTTGCTGTTAGCAGAAATTAATTGCTATAAAAGTTTAATTAGAAATAGATTTTATCCTTGATTACTAACAACATTTGCCTTATTCACCTACTTTTGGGTCAGCTATAACATAGTAAAATTGCATTGCATAGCTTAGCAATAGCTATTTGGAGATTCTCGTGTTGAGTAAATCACTTATAACTTGAAAACTATTGCATTTATAGTATTTTGTTGAAATAGGTTATTCATCTACTTTTGGGTGAGCTACAACATAGTAAGGTTGTAAACCTGTGGCTCATTGCATAGCTGAGTAATAGGTTTTTTGAGATTTTCACTGTTGAGTAAATCACTTGTAACTTGAAAACTATTGTATTTAGATTGTATTCACCTACTTTTGGCTAAGCTATAACTTGGTAAGATTGTAGACCTGTAGCAGATTGCATAACTGAGCAGTGAGCAATAACAATAGTAAAATAACTTCTGTCTCCCTTATCAGTGGTCCTTGAACTTTGAAATGTGAAAACAACCTATAGGAAGTCAAGTCCTGTGAATCTTTCGCAAGTGTCGAATTTGGCCTTGAACTCCTGCTTCAAGGTCAGGTGGGGTCATCATTCTAAAGATGCCTTTTATTTCCTTAATTTTCCAAATTTGGTTGCCATTTTGAAATTTTAGCGAAAATTGAAGACCCTGGAAAAAATGCGTATGAAAATTTTTTAATTATTATAGAGTAACTTCAAGAAAATTTTGGAACCTTTGGGTGCTATAGACCCTGGATGTAATGCCTCTGAAAAATTTTTTATTTTCCAAATTCTAGCCACCATCTTGAATTTTGGTGGACATGGAAAATGTTGATCTCAAAAACCGTTAAAGGGGACAGGGGTTGTTTCTCCGGGCATTGGGTCTCGAAATTTTGTAGTCAGTAAAGTTTTAGTCAAACATTTTAAAGTTTTTTATATGTTGTAGCCTCATAGGTACCTGTCCCTAATGATCAGTAAGTGTGTCATACTTTCCCCCATGTCTACTACAGTCCATTCATTTTTTGACAATCCACAAATGTGAAAGAAACACAAGTTTTACAAAGACTAAATGATAATACTTATTGTGTTTCTATTTTTACAGAATATAAAAAGTAATATATTTCATATGATTTGATGTGAAGAAGTGATACACTTAAATTTTTTTAATTAGTCAAAACCCTTACATTTTTCTGTTTTGTAGATAGTAATACAACCAGTGAGGACCTTAGCAATTGGCAGATGGTAAGATCCCAGTTTTATATATCTAAAGGGAGGTCTGGAATGAGATATGAGTGTAAATTTTTCCAGTCAGACAGATCATTACGTGGTTATGGTATTGGACATTCATGAGTGTTGTAGTCTTCTCGAGTGTTCCTGATGTTTTGGAAGTGAATTGGCTGTCTTGCTATAATATCTAAATCAAGTCAACTGAACTTCAGCAAATCTATTACAAATATACTTAGTTTCAAATCTTTATTAATTGCAATACATGACTTTGGAAAGGTTTAGACAGTTGAGGTTTGAGATATAAGATTAAGATGTAAAATGTGTGAGATTATGGGAATGATATCTTCCTCAACCAAATCATTGCAGAAGGTAAACTAAAGCAGTAGTATCTCAAAAATAAAGCTTTTTCATGTACCTTCATAAAGTGCCTGTGAATATCTAATAAACATAGAAATATATAACTTTTATGTGTTCATGTTTACCTCTAGTTCTTAAACTTAAGTATGTGTATTAGAACTTTATCCAATCACAACAGGATAATGCCAGGTTGAAATGAGACAACAACTTGGGAAATGCCTTTTAGATGCTGAGATGTGGGATTTCCCACAAAGATCAGATGGAGTATTTCTGTCAAAATGGGATATTTTGAAAATCTGCTAAATCAGCTGCTACTGTTAAAGAAGGCATTATGCATGTGAGATGCGCTTCATACAAAATGAGAGTATTAGATATTAGCAAACCAGTTGGCTCCAGTTTGTCACCAATAGATGTGTGTGACTGCAATTAGGCCTGTTAAGGAGTACTCGAGTACTCGTTAAAGATTAGATTACTAAATTATTTGGAGTACAAAATAAATAAAAGAGTACCCTTTTACACTCAAATAGTGGCCTTTTATAAACCATTCTTGATAAAAGTGACATAAACTGGGTAAATTTCTGTTAATTTTCAGGGGAAAATGGCAGATTTTGATGTATTTATCGCTAAAAAGAGTACTCGTTTAGAGTAGAGTAATGGTGAGAGAGTACTCGAGTACAAAATTTTCTACTCGTGGCAGCCCTAACTGCAATACAAATAAATTGCATATTGTTTGTGTAATAGTTTTAAATATTGATTTTGATAGCAAAGCTTAAAATGTGATTCCTGCAATAACTAGGATATATTTTGCACCATGTGTATGCGTACGTGCGTGCGTGCATGGGTCACGCAGTTTTCTCTGAAACTACTACAGTTACACATTTTTGGTAAATTACTTGTCCTAATGAATTTTTACGCTCTTCAAAATTTTTTTGGTTTGGTGAACTTTGGCCTACTTTTGAGTGAGTAATAGCACTTTTACCTAATATAATTATATGGCTTATAACTCTCAAACTATTGCATTTAGAGTATTTTGTTGCAATATGTTGTTCGGCTACTTTCTCCACAGCTACAACATGGTCAGTAGTTTGGAAGTGTATCTCCATAGCTAAGTGAGTAATAGCTACTTTTGTCAATTTTTAATGATAACCATAATGAGTAAATGGCTTATATCTTCAAAAGTATTGCAGCTACACAATTTCTCTGAAATATATTGTTCATCTACTTTTTTGTGAACTGTAACATATTTCAGTTTCACAACTGTTGCTCAGTGTAGAAGTGAGTAATGGCTACTTTATTGCTACTTTTAGTGAAAATGTGAAAAATCACAAATATCTCGCAAACCATAAGAGATAGAGCAATTTCGAACGAATTTTTGACCCACAGGGTGGTACAACAATGTCCTATGCTAAGGGAATTGGTGAACTTTGGCCTACTTTTGAGTGAGTAATAGCACTTTTACCTAATGTAATTATATGGCTTATAACTCTCAAACTATTGCATTTAGAGTATTTTGTTGCAATATGTTGTTCAGCTATTTTCTCCACAGCTACAACATGGTCAGTAGTTTGGAAGTGTATCTCCATAGCTAAGTGAGTAATAGCTACTTTGTCAATTTTTAATGATAATCATAATGAGTAAATGGCTTATATCTTCAAAAGTATTGCAGCTACATAATTTCTTTCAAATATGTTGTTCATCTACTTTTTTGTGAACTGTAACATATTGAAGTTTCAAACTGTTGCTCAATACATACAAGTGAGTAATGGCTACTTTATTGCTACTTTTAGTGAAAATGTGAAAAATCACAAATATCTCACAAACCATAAGAGCAAAATGAGTAAATGCTAATTATCTCTAAAAGTATTGCGGATACCCAATTTTTATCAAATAACTCATTCATCTACTTTTGGGAGAGCTTTCACATGGTAAAGTTCCAGACCCGTAGGTAATTACTCACCTACTCACAAATATCTCACAAACCATAAGAGCAAAATGAGTAAATGCGAATTATCTCTAAAAGTATTGCAGATAGCCAATTTTTATCAAATAACTCATTCATCTAGTTTTGAGAGAGCTTTCACATGGCGAAGTTTCAGACACGTAGATAATTACTCACCTATTCAAAATGAGTAAATGCAAATTATCTCTTTAAAGTATTGCAGATAGCTAATTTTTCTCAAATAACTCATTCACCTACTTTTGGAAGAGCTTTCACATGGTGAAGTTTCAGAGCCATAGCTAATTACTCACCTACTCAAAATGAGTAAATGCGAATTATCTCTATTAAGTATTGTGGATAGCCAATTTTTCTCAAATAACTCATTCACCTACTTTGGGGAGAGCTTTCACTTGGTGAAGTTTCAGACCCGTAGCTAATTATTCACCTACTCAAAATGGGTAAATGCTAATTAAGCGGCCCGTTAGGGACGCTTATTTGTTTTCACCGAAGTTCGACTGATCACTACCGCCGCCGCCGCAGGATTATGGTCTCACTTGAATAACTTCTTAGCCTTTCATATTTTTCTTTCCTTGTTACCTTTCTTTAAAGCTATTGGGCGGGAAAAATTTTTGGGATACTTTGCGCAGACCTTAAGCTTTACTTAAGGTAACCTTAAGCATAACTCCAAAACACCCTGTCATCGCGTTTTGGAAAAAAGCACACACACCTGTGCTATAAAATTTATCACGTACATTCTAGACCAAATTTCCAAGGTCAGAAAGGATTTTCTCATCAATCGGACCATAGATGCCTGAATGGGAGGCGTTTTATTTTCGTAAATTTTTTAAAAATGGGTACTTGGTCTGTATCTCAAAAACGGTGAGGATTTCGGCGTTTTGTTGGAATAACTTATTCAGCTACTTTTTGATAATCTTTCACATGCCGAAGTTTTAGCCCTGTATCTGCAATCTTAAGGTCGCCTAGGTCGCCTTAATGTCAAAAAAGGGGGTTTTAGTCCTCCAGTTCACATAGTTTTTCACTTTTTTCAGCCAAACTTGCCACATATATTAAGATTTGCCAAAGGAATATCCTGACTTTATGGTGACCTTAAACTCAAAATGTTAATGGACCTATGGCCTGCTTAAAGTCATCAAATTGGAATAAAATCCTCTGGCTCCTTTTTTTTTCCATTTTTTTATATCGAAATTATCACTGGTATTAAACTAGATAAAAATAATACTTATGGTCACCTTAAACTCTCAGTATGAATGGAGTTGTAGCCACCTTAAACTGAAATAAGGAGGTTTTCAGCCTCCAAGTATCTTATTGTCCGACTGACCTCAGTTAAACTTTGCACACATATAAAGGATGGCAAACCAAAGGTTATCCTGACTTTATGGTGACCTTAAACTGTTAATATAATTTTGACCCCCCTAACGTCATAAAATTTGAGTAAAGCCGTCTGGCTCCTTTCTTTTTCCATATCTAACATATATTGATATTGAAGGGACGTTCTCATATTATGGTCACCTTAAAGTTGCAATATGAATGAAGTTATGGTCACCTTACAGTGAAAAAGGAAGTTTCAGCCTCCAGCTATCTGATTGTTCAACTGACCTGAGCTAAACTTTATGCTCGGTTAAAATTTCTACACTTTTAAAGATGACAATAGGGACATTCTTTGCTTTCCACCTTGGAGTTCCAATACAAGTATAGTCATGGCCATCTTGATGTGAAAATGAGGGTTTTCCGCCCCTAACTGATTTACTGTTCAGTAACATCACTTTAACTTGACATTGATTATACTTAAGTAACACTTTGTATAACATTTAACTTAAAATTCCTGTACTTAAGAGGCTTTGGCTGTCTTAACACGATAAATATATACTTCTTGCTCCCTCCTCATTTATTTTAGCACTTTTTAAAACCACACCTGGCATATGTATACTTCAAAAATATTTATGCTCACTTTAACATGACATTGATTATACTTAAGTAAGATTTTGTATAACGTTTCACTTAAAATTCCTGTACTTAAGAGCCTTTGGCCATCTTTACATGATAAATATATACTTCTTGCTCCCTCCTCATTTATTTTAACACTTTTTAAAACCTCACTTGGCATATGTATACTTAAAAAATATTTATGCTATCTGGCAAACCTAATCTCTTAGTGTTTATGATGTTATGACATCTTCGGGGCCACGGTGGCAGAGTGGTAGCACTCTCGCCTCCCACCTCTGAGGCCAGGGTTCGATCCCCGTCAAGGCCTTATGTGGGAAAGCTGGTAGTTGCTTGCCGTTGGTCGGCAGTTTACAGTACAGAACCCTAGCGAACTCTATGTACTGGTTTCCTCTGCCCTTCCAACTACCCGTCGTGATATGATCTGTACAGTGTTGAAAGCGACGTAAAACCCCAAATAAATAAATAAAATAAATAAAGTTATGACATCTTCAAAGACAAAAATGAGGTATTTATGATGCACTGATGTGGTTATTAACATATTACAACTGATCAGTGTTGGAATTGTGGGGATATAACTTTTTCTTTTTGGAAAAAAGCTTTAATTTATTCAACTCAGAAGAAGTTGAGGATGTAGGTACTTGTTCGGAATTCACTTGTTCACATAGACTATGTAAATTGGTCAAATTTATAGATTTGACTTCTTTCAGAATATAAGATGACTGTAAAAAAAGCACTCTCCCATAAACAGTTTTTCTTGTAGAGTATTTTATGTAGCTCCAACTAAATGGAAATGAATGAGTTGTCTCTTTCTGCTTCCTCCTCAAACTCTGTATTTGCTTTGGTGTGATATCTATCTAGAGTTACATTCATGGAAAGTCTTTCTAACCAGAAAGAACCCCCCCCCCCCAACTCTCCTTTAGTGCACTAACATGCAGGTGAAAAAAGATTTGCCTCTATATGTGGGAGGTGGGGGGTGGATGGAGGGAGAGTGGGTATTAGTGTGGTTTAGATGATAGATAGAGATATAAATATATGTGTGTGTGTGCACTTCATGGAAACAAAAAAGTCTAGCTGTTTATGCTGTTCTTTAGAATGTGTATTGTTTTCTTTTACTTTCTTCCATTTTGTGTTACACTTGTACATTTAATAAAATTAAGCTCAAGTTGGAAATGAATTTTGGAAATTTTAATGCATTAATATTCCTCAGATCATGCACTAAATCACTTATAACTTGAAAAGTCTTGTGTTTAGAACATTTTGTTCAAATATGTTATTTTTCCGTAACCTTAAGCATTTTTCATAAAAACCGGTCATCGCTTTTTGGGAAAAAGCGCACACACCTGTGCTATAAAATTGATCACGTACATTCTACCCCAAATTTAGAAGGTCGGAAAGGATTTTCTCATCAATTAGACCATAGACATCTGAATGGTAGGCGTTTTGTTTTCGTAAATTTTGTAAAAATGGGTACTTGGTCCGTATCTCAGAAATGGTCAGGATTTCGGCGTTTTGTTGCAATAACTTATTCAGCTGCTTTTGGATAATCTTTCACATGCCGAAGTTTCAGCCCTGTATCTCCAATCTTAGGTCACCTTTATGTCAAAAAAGGGAGGTTTAGCCGTAGTAAAGTTTCAGATCTGTAGCTCCTTGCATAATTAAGTAATTGCTGTGAAACCTAAACATTCTACTGCAGTAAATAATCTGTTCCTTACATCTGCATTTTATTTCAGTGACTCTTTCTTCTATTCTCATCTGCTCCATCCCGCATTCCCCTCACTTAAATAAAAATGCCTCTCTGTATGGGGGATTTCTCATGTCTTGCTTATACAGTATTTTATAGAGCTCCAGCTAATTGAAAATGAATAAGTTGCCCCTTTCCTTCTTTCTGCTACTGCACTACTCTGTAGTGCTGGGAGATCGCTTGGATTTTCCGTGTCGATGTTCGTATCGGACATTTGTAACCAAACTTCGAACATTGCCGATTATGGAGTCGAAGTGTTAAAAAGACAGATAAAATATTAATATTATATTATATGAAGCAAAATACACACAAATTACCACAAATATGACCAAAATATAATCTAAAAGCCATTCACAGACGTCTCCCTCACTAACAGACTATGCTTGATGTATCCTCACTTGTGATTGGCTGATTTTATTATTACCTTGACAACAGTTGGAAAACCCCAAGGTGTTTCTATTTACTTTATTTTTATTGCATTCACGGCTAGTTTTGTGATTTTAACTGGTGGATATTTCAGATTTTTACAAAATATTATTAAGGTTAGCATTTTATTGTGACCAAAAGGCTGCAAAGAAATGGATTTAGCAAATATCGGTTTTACTTAAATTTTACCGGTCATTGATTGGCAATGAGCCAGCGAGCGATAATACCGAAGTTTGCGAACATCGTCCCAGCACTACTACTCTGTATTGGCTTGTGTGTTCTATCTATCTGGGAGGGACATTCATATAAAGCCCCTCCTCCACTCACTTAAGCCCTGCTGTGCTTCCTCTGTTACATAATGCGTCTGCTATTTTACCTCTTCCCTGGCCTCTTTTAAACAAAAGCTTATGTTTGTTTACAAGGTTTGGTTTGTGATTTTCAGTGTGCAACAAAAAGCACTCTTATCAATATCTTGAGTGTTTTATACCTTTGCAATTATGAATTGTGTGGAAACTCATTCCTTCTTTATGACACTACAGTGCTTCGAACATAACTTACAATTTGTACCCTTTTGTTTTTATGTCAGCTGACTTGTCAGTCAGCTGACATTATGTCGTCACTCTGCGGCGTGGGCGTACGCGTACGCGTGAACAACTTCTTCTCCAAAACTACAAGGCCTAGAGACATGCTGTTTTTTTTAAAAGATACCTTATCTATCGAGGATGAAAAATTGTTCAAGGCATGCAAATCTGTCTGTTCGTGTGTTTGCTAGAGACGTTACAAGGGAGGTACCCCCACCAAAAGTGTGAAAATTTCAACACTTTATCACAAGTTTCTCAGTGACTATTGCAGGGATTTCTCTCATATCTTGCATATATGTACTAGGCCAGAGGTAGATTCTCTTGTGTGAGTATGAGACCTGGATCTGTCTTAGTTTTTTTTAAATAAATTTTTTTAATAATTTTTAATGCATTAAAATTCATGAAATCATGCACTAAATCACTTATAACTTGAAAAGTGTTACATTTAGAGCATTTTGTTAAAATATGTTATTCAGCTACTTTTTTCATAGCTACAACATGGTGAGTAACTTGGGTGTCTGTCTCAATAGCTAAGTGAGTAATAGCTACTTTTGGGCTTTTCAGTAACTACCATCTTGAGTAAAATCACTTGTAACTTGAAAACTATTGCATTTAGAAAATTTCATATAAATATGTTATTCAGCTACTTTTGGGTCAGCTATAACATAGTAAAATTACAGACCTATAGCTCATGGCATAGCTGAGCAATAGCTATTTTCAGGTTATCACTGTTGAGTAAATCACTTATAACTTGAAAAGTATTGCATTTAGAGTATTTTGTTTCAATATGTTATTCACCTATTTTGGGGTCAGCTATAACATAGTAAAATTTCAGACCTGTAGCTCATGGCATAGCTGAGTAATAGCTACTTTTAGGTTATCACTGTTGAGTACATCACTTATAACTTGAAAACTATTGCATTTAGAGTATTTTGTGTAAATATGTTATTCACCAATTTTGTGGTCAGCTATAACATAGTAAAATTTCAGACCTGTAGCTCATGGCATAGCTGAGTAATAGCTACTTTGAGGTTATCACTGTTGAGTAAATCATTTATAACTTGAAAACTATTGCATTTACAGAAATTTGTGTAAATGCATTATTCAGCTACTTTTGGGTCAGCTATAACATAGTGAAATTACAGACCTGTAGCTCATGGCACAACTGAGCAATAGCTATTTTCAGGTACTGACTGTTGAGTAAATCAATTGTAACTTGAAAAATATTGCATGTACAGTGTTTTGCTTAAATATGTTGTTCACCTACTTTGGGTCAGCTGTAACATCGTAATATTTCAGACATGTAGCTCATGGCATAGCTGAGTAATAGCTACTTTTAGGTTATCACTGTTGAGTAAATCACTTATAACTTGAAAACTATTGCATTTACAGAAATTTGAGTAAATACGTTATTCAGCTACTTTTGGGTCAGCTATAACATAGTGAAATTACAGACCTGTAGCTCATGGCACAACTGAGCAATAGCTATTTTCAGGTACTGTATGTTGAGAAAATCAGTTGTAACTTGAAAAATATTGCATTTGGAGTATTATGTTAAAATACATGTATGTTGTTCACCTACTTTTTTGTCAGCTATAATATAGTGAAATTACAGACCTATAGCTCATGGCATAGCTGAGTAATAGCTACTTTTAGGTTATCACTGTTGAGTAAATCACTTATAACTTGAAAACTATTGCATTTAGAGTATTTTGTTTCAATATGTTATTCACCTATTTTGGGGTCAGCTATAACATAGTAAAATTTCAGACCTGGAGCTCATGGCATAGCTGAGTAATAGCTACTTTTAGGTTATCACTGTTGAGTACATCACTTATAACTTGAAAACTATTGCATTTACAGTATTTTGTTTCAATTCACCTCTTTTGGGGTCAGCTATTACATAGTAAAATTTCAGACCTGTAGCTCATGGCATAGCTGAGTAATAGCTACTTTGAGGTTATCACTGTTGAGTAAATCATTTATAACTTGAAAACTATTGCATTTACAGAAATTTGTGTAAATATGTTATTCAGCTACTTTTGGGTCAGCTATAACATAGTGAAATTACAGACCTGTAGCTCATGGCACAACTGAGCAATAGCTATTTTCAGGTACTGACTGTTGAGTAAATCAATTGTAACTTGAAAAATATTGCATTTGGAGTATTTTGTTAAAATATGTTGTTCACCTACTTTTGGGTCAGCTATAACATAGTGAAATTACAGACCTATAGCTCATGGCATAGCTGAGCAATAGCTATTTTCAGGTTCTCACTATTAAATCAGTTGTAACTTGAAAACTATTGCATTTACAGTATTTTGCTTAAATATGTTGTTCACCTACTTTTGGGTCCGCTATAACATAGTAAAATTTCAGACCTGTAGCTCATTGCATAGCTGAGTAATAGCTACTTTGAGGTTCTCACTCTTGAGTAAATCAGTTGTAACTTGAAAACTATTACATTTAGAGTATTTTGTTTAAATATGTTGTTCACATAATTTTTGGTCAGTTATATCATAGTGAAATTGCAGACCTCTATGTCATGCTATAGCTGAGCAATAGCTACTTTCAGGTTCTCACTATTGAGTAAATCATTGTATCCACTGGATAGCCGCAGTGTGTAGAGAGATTTCACCATTACCGCTCTAATGAAAAAAATATTATAGCTAGCCTTCTCAAGTTTGCAGAATATATTAATAACCATAAAATGTTGCCTGGGAATATTTTTGAAAAACAAGATGGCCGCCAGGGATGTTTATTCGACTTTAAACAAGGACTTTTGTTGGCCCTCTAGAGGAAAGGGTATTATAGGTAGAGATCTCAAATTCGCAGGATATGTTCCTCATTATAAAATCTTGACTGGGAATATTTTTGGCCTCATTTTGAAAAACAAGATGGCCGCCACAGGTGTTTCTTTGTCAGTCATGAAAAGTGCTTATATCTCCCTTATTATTGGTCCTAGAGGTTTGGGATGGCAAACCAACCTGTAGGAAATCATGGGCTGGGAATCTTTTGGTGTGGTCAGATTTGACCTTTGACCACTCCTTCAAGGTCAAACGAGGATAGCCAAACTTAAAAGTGCTTATAACTCACTTATTATTGGTCCTAGAGGTTTGGGATGGTAAACAGACATATAGGAAATCATGGGCTGGGAATCTATTGATGTGGTCCGATTTTACCTTGGACCTCTTCTTCAAGGTCAAACGAGGATAGCCAAACTTTAAAGTGCTTATAACTCGCTTATTATTGGTCTTAGAGGTTTGGGATGGTAAAACAATATATAGAAAATCATGGGCTGGGATTCTTTTGGTGTGGTCAGATTTGACCTTGGACCCCTCCTTCAAGGTCAGTTGAGGATAACCAAACTTAAAATTGCTTATAACTCGCTTGTTATTGGTCCTACAGGTTTGGGATGGTAAACCAACCTACAGGAAATCATGGGCTGGGAATCATTTGGTGTGGTCGGATTTGACCTTGTACCCCTCCTTCAAGGTCAAACAAAGATAGCAAAACTTACAAGTGCCTATAAATCGCTTATTATTGGTTCTAGAGGTTTGGGATGGTAAACCATCCTATAGGAAATCATGGGCTGGGAATGTTTTTATGTGGTTGGATTTGACCTTGGACCCCTTCTTCAAGGTGGAACGAGGATATTGCATTTGCAGTATTTCTTTAAATATGTTTTAAGCTACTCTTTACACTTAAACAGTTACCTTGTTACTTTCCTTCATAATACCATTTGCAGGGCACAACTTTTTTGTCCTTTTCTTCTGTCAGGTTCAGAATTTCTTTTGAACATGCTGTTCAATTACCATTTACTGTACTTCCGTACAGCACTTTCCCTGATACTTATGCTTTCCTCTCATTATTACCTTCACAAATCAAAAACACTCAGTCAGCTGACACAGTGCCCGTTCACGGGCACTCTCCTCTTGTTTTAATCCTGAAAGCCTTTGTCCTTTTCTACTTTTTCAAATAAAGGTCTTTGCCTTTAAAGGTCTTTGTCTAAAATGACTGGGTAAAGAGGGTGTTTCACTAATATATTCTATTCAACAATTTCCTGATTGGTCAAAAGGGTTATTGGTGTGCAGGTTGCAAAGAAATATACCAAGTCCCAATATAAACAGTGTGCGCAGAAATCATTGTAACTTTTATTAAGCGTCCCGCAAGGGACGCTTGTTTGTGTATGGGAGAGCTTCAGGCTCCGGCGGCTCCGCCGGCTCCGCATTTTGTTTTCGTTATAACTCTGTAACCGTTAGGCGGATTCTTTTCAAATTTGGCAGGTTTAGGCAGTAGCCTTGGGGAATTTTTTTGAATATGCTGCAGTGACATTTCAACCAATCAGAGAGGTCACATGACCAAAAATGTCTTTTTTCGATGGGGAAGCTTGTCCGGATGATAACTTGAAAGGAATTTTATCAATTCACCTGAAACTTGGCAAATACATTCATTCTATTAAAATCTGGAAATCATTAGATTTTGGCGTTGATTGGTCAAGAAATGGCCGAGTAATTAATGATTAATTAATCATTACGAATTTTCCAAATAAGGAAAACACAAAAATGCTTATATCTCGAAAACCGTGCTAGATAGAGCGATTTCGACGAAATTTTTGACGCGCAGGGTATCTCTGCGGAGTAGTTTTCCCAATTTTCAAAAAATTTTGTCTCGCCCAAAATGGCGGCCATTTTGAATTTTCGAAATTTTCGCAAAAATTGCAAAACACAAAAATGCTTATATCTCAAAAACCATGCTAGATAGAGCAATTTCGACAAAATTTTTGACCCGCAGGATATCTCTGCGGAGTACTTTTCCCAATTTTCAAAAAATTTTTGTCTCGCCAAAAATGGCGGCCATTTTGAATTTTCGAAATTTTCGCAAAAATTGCAAAACACAAAAATGCTTATATCTCGAAAAGCGTGCTAGATAGAGCGATTTCGACGAAATTTTTGACTCGCAGGGTATCTCTGCAGAGTAGTTATCCCAATTTCGAAAAAAATTTTGTCTCGCCAAAAATGGCGGCCATTTTGAATTTTCGAATTTTTCGCAAAAAATTGCAAAACATAAAAATGCTTATATCTCGAAAACCCTGCTAGATAGAGCGATATCGACGAAATTTTTGACCCACAGGGTATATGTGCAGAGTAGCCATGCCAATTTTCAAAAAAATTTTGTCTCGCCAAAAATGGCGGCCATTTTGAATTTTCGAATTTTTCGCAAAAATTGCAAAACATAAAAATGCTTATATCTCAAAAACCGTGCTAGATAGAGCGATTTCGACGAAATTTTTGACCCGCAGGGTATCTCTGCAGAGTAGCCATGCCAATTTTCAAACAAAAAATTTCTCGCAAAAAATCGCGGCCATTTTGAATTTTCGAATTTTTCGCAAAATTGCAAAACACAAAAATGCTTATATCTCGAAAACCGTGCTAGATAGAGCGATTTCGACGAAATTTTTGACCCATAGGGTATCTCTGCAGAGTAGCCATGCCAATTTTCAAAAAAATTTTGTCCTGCCAAAAATGGCGGCCATTTTGAATTTTCGAATTTTTGCGCAAAAATTGCAAAACACAAAAATGCTAATATTTCGAAAACTGTGCTACATAGAGCGATTTCGACGAAATTTTTTATCTTCAGGGTATCTCTGCAGAGCAGCTATCCCAAAGAGCTTTCACTTGGTGAAGTTTCAGACCCATAGCTAATTGCTCACCTACTCAAAAAGAGTAAATGCGAATTACCTCTAAAAGTATTGCAGATGGCCAATTTTTCTCAAATAACTCATTCACCTACTTTTGGAAGAGCTTTCACATGGTGAAGTTTCAGACCCATAGCCAATTACTCACCTACTCAAAATGAGTAAATGCGAATTATCTCTAAAAGTATTGCAGATAGCCAATTTTTCTCAAATAACTCATTCACCTACTTTTGGGAGAGCTTTCACATGGTCAAGTTTCAGACCCATAGCTAATTATTTACCTACTCAAAATGAGTAAATGCTAATTATCTGTAAAAGTATTGCGGATACCCAATTTTTATCTCCCGCCCGGCTCGCCGGAGGGAGATTATAATTTGCACCATGTGCGTGTGTACGTGCGTGCGTGCGTGTGTCACGCAGTTTTCTCTGAAACTACTACAGTTACACATTTTTGGTAAATCACAAGTCCTAATGAATTTTTTTGCTCTTCAATATTTTTGGGGTTTGGTGAACTTTGGCCTACTTTTGAGTGAGTAATAGCTATTTTAGCTAATATAATTATATGGCTTATAACTCTGAAACTATTGCATTTACAGTATTTTGTTCTAATATGTTGTTCAGCTACTTTCTCCACAGCTACAACATGGTCAGTAGTTTGGAAGTGTATCTCCATAGCTAAGTGAGTAATAGCTACTTTGTCAATTTTTAATTATAACCATAATGAGTAAATGGCTTATATCTTCATAAGTATTGCAGCTACACAATTTTGTTCCAATAAGTTGTTCACCTACTTTCTCCACAGCTACAACATGGTCGGTAGTTTGCAAGTGTATCTCCATAGCTAAGTCAGTAATAGCTACTTTTTCAATTTTTAATGATAACCATAATGAGTAAATGGCTTATATCTTCAAAAGTATTGCAGCTACACAATTTTGTTCCAATATGTTGTTCGGCTACTTTCTCCTCTGCTACAACATGGTCAGTAGTTTGGAAGTGTATCTCCGTAGCTAAGTGAGTAATAGCTACTTTTTCAGTTTTTAATGATAACCATAATGAGTAATGGCTTATATCTTCGAAAGTATTGCAGCTACACCATTTTGTTCCAATATGTTGTTCAGCTACTTTCTCCACTGCTACAACATGGCCAGTGGTTTGGAAGTGTATCTCTATAGCTAAGTGAGTAATAGCTACTTTTTCAATTTTTAATGATAACCATAATGAGTAAATTGCTTATATCTTCAAAAGTATTGCAGCTACACAATTTCTCTCAAATATGTTGTTCATGTACTTTTTTGTGAACTGTAACATATTTAAGTTTCACAACTGTTGCTCAATGTACAAGTGAGTAATGGCTACTTTATTGCTACTTTTAGTGAAAATGTGAAAAATCAGAAATATCTCTCAAACTGTAAGATATCGAGAAATTTCGAGCAAATTTTTGACCCACAGGGTAGTACCAGAGTATCCTATTGCTAAGGGGGGAAAAGTTTGGTGAACTTTGGCCTACTTTTGAGTGAGTAATAGCACTTTTACCTAATATAATTATATGACTTATAACTGTCAATGAGTAAATGGCTTATATCTTCAAAAGTATTGCAGCTACACAATTTTGTTCCAATATGATGTTCAGCTACTTTCTCCACAGCTACAACATGATCAGTAATTTGGAAGTGTATCTCCATAGCTAAGTGAGTAATAGCTAATTTTTCAATTTTTAATGATAACCATAATGAGTAAATTGCTTATATCTTCAAAAGTATTGCAGCTACACAATTTCTCTCAAATATGTTGTTCATGTACTTTTTTGTGAACTGTAACATATTTAAGTTTCACAACTGTTGCTCGATGTACAAGTGAGTAATGGCTACTTTATTGCTACTTTTAGTGAAAATGTGAAAAATCAGAAATATATCTCAAACCGTAACATATACAGCAATTTCGAGCAAATTTTTGACCCACGGGGTAGTACTAGAGTATCCTATTGCTAAGGGGGGAAAGGTTTGGTGAACTTTGGCCTACTTTTGAGTGAGTAATAGCGCTTTTACCTAATATAATTATAATAATTATATGACTTTTAACTGTCAATGAGTAAATGGCTTATATCTTCAAAAGTATTGCAGCTACACAATTTTGTTCCAATATGATGTTCAGCTACTTTCTCCACAGCTACAACATGGTCAGTAATTTGGAAGTGTATCTCCATAGCTAAGTGAGTAATAGCTACTTTTTCAATTTTTAATGATAACCGTAATGAGTAAATGGCTTATATCTTCAAAAGTATTGCAGCTACACAATTTCTCTCAAATATGTTGTTCATGTACTTTTTTGTGAACTGTAACATATTTCAGTTTCACAACTGTTGCTCAATGTACAAGTGAGTAATGGTTACTTTATTGCTACTTTTAGTGAAAATGTGAAAAATCACAAATATCTCTCAAACTGTAAGAGATAGAGAAATTTCGAGGAAATTTTTGAACCACAGGGTAGTACTAGAGTATCCTATGCTAAGGGGAAAATGGTTTGGTGAACTTTGGCCTACTTACTCACCTCCTCAAAATGAGTAAATGCGAATTATCTCTAAAAGTATTGCAGTTAGCCAATTTTTCTCAAATAACTCATTCACCTACTTTTGGGAGAGCTTTCACTTGGTTAAGTTTCAAACGCGTAGCTAGTTACTCACCTACTCGAAATGAGTAAATGCTAATTATGTCTAAAAGTATTGCAGATTGCCAATTTTTCTCAAATAACTCATTCATATACTTTAGGAAGAGCTTTCACTTAGTGAGGTTTCAGACCCCTAGCTAAATTCTCACCTACTCAGAATGAGTAAATGCGAATTATCTCTAAAAGTATAGAAGATAGCCAATTTTTCTCAAATAACTCATTCACCTATTTTTGCGAGAGCTTTCACTTGGTGAAGTGTCAGACCTGTAGCTAATTTCTCACCTACTCAAAATGAGTAAATGCTAAATATCTCGAAAAGTATTGCAGATAGCCAATTTTTCTGAAATAACTCAATCATCTACTTTTGGAAGAGCTTTCACATGGTGAAGTTTCAGACCCATAGCTAATTACTCACCTACTCAAAATGAGTAAATGCGAATTCTCTCTAAAAGTATTGCAGATAGCCAATTTTTCTCAAATAACTCATTCACCTACTTTTGGGAGAGCTTTCACTTGGTGAAGTTTCAGACCCGTAGCTAATTACTCACCTACTCAAAATGAGTAAATGCTAATTATCTCTAAAAGCATTGCAGATAGCCAATTTTTCTCAAATAACTCATTCATCTACTTTTGGAAGAGCTTTCACATGGTGAAGTTTCAGACCCATAGCTAACTACTCACCTACTCAAAATGAGTAAATGCGAATTCTCTCTAAAAGTATTGCAGATAGCCAATTAATCTGAAATAACTCATTCACCTACTTTTGGAAGAGCTTTCACTTGGTGAAGTTTCAGACCCGTAGCTAATTACTCACCTACTCAAAATGAGTAAATGCTAATTATCTCTAAAAGTATTGCAGATAGCCAATTTTTCTCAAATAACTCATTCATCTACTTTTGGGAGAGCTTTCACTTGGTGAAGTGTCAGACCTGTAGCTAATTTCTCACCTACTCAAAATGAGTAAATGCTAAATATCTCTAAAAGTATTGCAGATAGCCAATTTTTCTCAAATAACTCATTCATTTACTTTTGGAAGAGCTTTCACATGGTGAAGTTTCAGACCCATAGCTAATTACTCGCCTACTCAAAATGAGTAAATGCGAATTATCTCTAAAAGTATTGCAGATAGCCAATTTTTCTCAAATAACTCATTCATCTACTTTTGGAAGAGCTTTCACTTGGTGAAGTTTCAGACCCATAGCTAATTACTCACCTACTCAAAATGAGTAAATGCGAATTATCTCTAAAAGAATTGCAGATACACAATTTTTCTCAAATAAGTCATTCATCTACTTTTGGGAGAGCTTTCACTTAGTGAAGTTTCACGCCCGTAGCTAACTACTCACCTACTCAAAATGAGTAAATGCAAATTATCTCTAAAAGTATTGCAGATAGCCAATTTTTCTCAAATAACTCATTCATCTACTTTTGGAAGAGCTTTCACATGGTGAAGTTTCAGACCCATAGCTAATTTCTCACCTACTCAAAATGAGTAAATGCGAATTATCTCTAAAAGTATAGGAGATAGCCAATTTTTCTCAAATAACTCATTCATCTACTTTTGGGAGAGCTTTCACTTGGTGAAGTTTCAGACCTGTAGCTAATTTCTCACCCGCTCAAAATGAGTAAATACTAATTATCTCTAAAAGTATTGCAGATGGCCAATTTTTCTCAAATAACTCATTCATCTACTTTTGGAAGAGCTTTCACATGGTGAAGTTTCAGACCCATAGCTAATTACTCGCCTACTCAAAATGAGTAAATGCGAATTATCTCTAAAAGTATTGCAGATAGCCAATTTTTCTGAAATAACTCATTCATCTACTTTTGGAAGAGCTTTCACATGGTGAAGTTTCAGACCCATAGCTAATTACTCACCTACTCAAAATGAGTAAATGCGAATTCTCTCTAAAAGTATTGCAGATAGCCAATTTTTCTCAAATAACTCATTCACCTACTTTTGGGAGAGCTTTCACTTGGTGAAGTTTCAGACCCATAGCTAATTACTCACCTACTCAAAATGAGTAAATGCGAATTATCTCTAAAAGTATTGCAGATAGCCAATTTTTCTCAAATAACTCGTTCATCTACTTTTGGGAGAGCTTTCACTTGGTGAAGTTTCAGACCTGTAGCTAATTTCTCACCCGCTCAAAATGAGTAAATACTAATTATCTCTAAAAGTATTGCAGATAGCCAATTTTTATCTCCCGCCCGGCTCGCCGGAGGGAGATTATAATTTGCACCATGTGCGTGTGTACGTGCGTGCGTGCGTGCGTGTGTCACGCAGTTTTCTCTGAAACTACTACAGTTACACATTTTTGGTAAATCACAAGTCCTAATGAATTTTTTTGCTCTTCAATATTTTTGGGGTTTGGTGAACTTTGGCCTACTTTTGAGTGAGTAATAGCTATTTTAGCTAATATAATTATATGGCTTATAACTCTGAAACTATTGCATTTACAGTATTTTGTTCTAATATGTTGTTCAGCTACTTTCTCCACAGCTACAACATGGTCAGTAGTTTGGAAGTGTATCTCCATAGCTAAGTGAGTAATAGCTACTTTGTCAATTTTTAATTATAACCATAATGAGTAAATGGCTTATATCTTCATAAGTATTGCAGCTACACAATTTTGTTCCAATATGTTGTTCAGCTACTTTCTCCACAGCTACAACATGGTCAGTAGTTTGGAAGTGTATCTCCATAGCTAAGTGAGTAATAGCTACTTTTTTAGTTTTTAATGATAACCATAATGAGTAAATGGCTTATATCTTCAAAAGTATTGCAGCTACACAATTTTGTTCCAATATATTGTTCAGCTACTTTCTCCACTGCTACAACATGGCCAGTGGTTTGGAAGTGTATCTCTATAGCTAAGTGAGTAATAGCTACTTTTTCAATTTTTAATGATAACCATAATGAGTAAATTGCTTATATCTTCAAAAGTATTGCAGCTACACAATTTCTCTCAAATATGTTGTTCATGTACTTTTTTGTGAACTGTAACATATTTAAGTTTCACAATTGTTGCTCAATGTACAAGTGAGTAATGGCTACTTTATTGCTACTTTTAGTGAAAATGTGAAAAATCAGAAATATCTCTCAAACTGTAAGATATAGAGCAATTTCGAGCAAATTTTTGACCCACAGGGTAGTACTACAGTATCCTATTGCTAAGGGGGAAAAAGTTTGGTGAACTTTGGCCTACTTTTGAGTGAGTAATAGCGCTTTTACCTAATATAATTATATGACTTATAACTGTCAATGAGTAAATGGCTTATATCTTCAAAAGTATTGCGGCTACACAATTTTGTTCCAATATGTTCAGCTACTTTCTCCACAGCTACAACATGGTCAGTAATTTGGAAGTGTATCTCCATAGCTGAGTGAGTAATAGCTACTTTTTCAATTTTTAATGATAACCATAATGAGTATATGGCTTATATCTTCAAAAGTATTGCAGCTACACAATTTCTCTCAAATATGTTGTTCATGTACTTTTTTGTGAACTGTAACGTATTTAAGTTTCACAACTGTTGCTCAATGTACAAGTGGCCTACTTTTGAGTGAGTAATAGCGCTTTTACCTAATATAATTATATGACTTATAACTGTCAATGAGTAAATGGCTTATATCTTCAAAAGTATTGCAGCTACACAATTTCTCTCAAATATGTTGTTCATGTACTTTTTTGTGAACTGTAACGTATTTAAGTTTCACAACTGTTGCTCAATGTACAAGTGGCCTACTTTATTGCTACTTTTAGTGAAAATGTGAAAAATCAGAAATATCTCTCAAACTGTAAGAGATAGAGAAATTTCGAGCAAACTTTTTGAACCACAGGGTAGTACTAGAGTATCCTATGCTAAGGGGAAAATGGTTTGGTGAACTTTGGCCTACTTACTCACCTCCTCAAAATGAGTAAATGCGAATTATCTCTAAAAGTATTGCAGGTAGCCAATTTTTCTCAAATAACTCATTCACCTACTTTTGGGAGAGCTTTCACTTGGTTAAGTTTCAGACGCGTAGCTAGTTACTCACCTACTCAAAATGAGTAAATGCTAATTATGTCTAAAAGTATTGCAGATAGCCAATTTTTCTCAAATAACTCATTCATATACTTTTGGAAGACCTTTCACTTAGTGAGGTTTCAGACCCCTAGCTAATTTCTCACCTACTCAAAATGAGTAAATGCGAATTATCTCTAAAAGTATAGAAGATAGCCAACTTTTCTCAAATAACTCCTTCACCTACTTTTGCGAGAGCTTTCACTTGGTGAAGTGTCAGACCTGTAGCTAATTTCTCACCTACTCAAAATGAGTAAATGCTAAATATCTCTAAAAGTATTGCAGATAGCCAATTTTTCTCAAATAACTCATTCATCTACTTTTGGAAGAGCTTTCACATGGTGAAGTTTCAGACCCATAGCTAATTACTCGCCTACTCAAAATGAGTAAATGCGAATTATCTCTAAAAGTATTGCAGATAGCCAATTTTTCTCAAATAACTCATTCATCTACTTTTGGAAGAGCTTTCACATGGTGAAGTTTCAGACCCATAGCTAATTACTCACCTACTCAAAATGAGTAAATGCGAATTCTCTCTAAAAGTATTGCAGATAGCCAATTTTTCTCAAATAACTCATTCACCTACTTTTGGGAGAGCTTTCACTTGGTGAAGTTTCAGACCTGTAGCTAATAACTCACCTACTCAAAATGAGTAAATGCTAATTATCTCTAAAAGTATTGCAGATAGCCAATTTTTCTCAAATAACTCATTCATCTACTTTTGGAAGAGCTTTCACATGGTGAAGTTTCAGACCCATAGCTCATTACTCACCTACTCAAAATGAGTAAATGCGAATTCTCTCTAAAAGTATTGCAGATAGCCAATTTTTCTCAAATAACTCATTCACCTACTTTTGGAAGAGCTTTCACTTGGTGAAGTTTCAGACCCCTAGCTAATTACTCACCTACTCAAAATGAGTAAATTCTAATTATCTCTAAAAGTATTGCAGATAGCCAATTTTTCTCGAATAACTCATTCATCTACTTTTGGGAGAGCTTTCACTTGGTGAAGTGTCAGACCTGTAGCTAATTTCTCACCTACTCAAAATGAGTAAATGCTAAATATCTCTAAAAGTATTGCAGATAGCCAATTTTTCTCAAATAACTCATTCATTTACTTTTGGAAGAGCTTTCACATGGTGAAGTTTCAGACCTGTAGCTAATTACTCGCCTACTCAAAATGAGTAAATGCGAATTATCTCTAAAAGTATTGCAGATAGCCAATTTTTCTCAAATAACTCATTCATCTACTTTTGGAAGAGCTTTCACATGGTGAAGTTTCAGACCCATAGCTAATTACTCACCTACTCAAAATGAGTAAATGCGAATTCTCTCTAAAAGTATTGCAGATAGCCAATTTTTCTCAAATAACTCATTCATCTACTTTTGGGAGAGCTTTCACTTGGTGAAGTTTCAGACCCGTAGGTAATTACTCACCTACTCAAAATGACTAGATGCGAATTATCTCTAAAAGAATTGCAGATACCCAATTTTTCTCAAATAAGTCATTCATCTACTTTTGGGAGAGCTTTCACTTGGTGAAGTTTCACACCCGTAGCTAATTACTCACCTACTCAAAATGAGTAAATGCAAATTATCTCTAAAAGTATTGCAGATAGCCAATTTTTCTCAAATAACTCATTCATCTACTTTTGGAAGAGCTTTCACATGGTGAAGTTTCAGACCCATAGCTAATTTCTCACCTACTCAAAATGAGTAAATGCGAATTATCTCTAAAAGTATAGGAGATAGCCAATTTTTCTCAAATAACTCATTCATCTACTTTTGGGAGAGCTTTCACTTGGTGAAGTTTCAGACCTGTAGCTAATTTCTCACCCGCTCAAAATGAGTAAATACTAATTATCTCTAAAAGTATTGCAGATAGCCAATTTTTCTCAAATAACTCATTCATCTACTTTTGGAAGAGCTTTCACATTGTGAAGTTTCAGACCCGTAGCTACTTACTCGCCTACTCAAAATGAGTAAATGCGAATTCTCTCTAAAAGTATTGCAGATAGCCAATTTTTCTCAAATAACTCATTCATCTACTTTTGGAAGAGCTTTCACATGGCAAAGTTTCAGACCCATAGGTAATAACTCACCTACTCAAAATAAGTAAATGCGAATTATCTCTAAGAGTATTGCATATAGCCTATTTTTCTCAAATAACTCATTCACCTACTTTTGGGACAGCTTTCACATGGTGAAGTTTCAGACCTGTAGCTAATTACTCACCTACTCAAAATGAGTAACTGCGAATTATCTCTAAAAGTATTGCAGCTAGCCAATTTTTCTCAAATAACTCATTCATCTACTTTTAGGAGAGCTTTCACTTGGTGAAGTTTCAGACCTGTAGCTAATTACTCACCTACTCAAAATGAGTAAATGCGAATTATCTCTGAAAGTATTGCAGATAGTCAATTTTTCTCAAATAACTCATTCATCTACTTTTGGAAGAGCTGTCACATGGTGAAGTTTCAGACCCATAGCTAATTACTCACCTACTCAAAATGAGTAAATGAGAATTATCTCTAAAAGTATTGCAGATAGCCAATTTTTCTCAAATAACTCATTCATCTACTTTTGAAAGAGCTTTCACATGGTGAAGTTTCAGATCCGTAGGTAATTACTCACCTACTCAAAATGAGTAAATGCTAATTATCTCTAAAAGTATTGTGGGTACCCAATTTTTATCAAATAACTCATTCATCTACTTTTGGAAGAGCTTTCACATGGTGAAGTTCCAAACCTGTAGGTAATTACTCACCTACTCAAAATGAGTAAATGCGAATTATCTCTAAAAGTATTGCAGATAGCCAGTATTTTTCAAATAACTCACTTCACCTATATTTTGGGAGAACTTTCAATTAGTGAATTTTCAGATCCATATCTAATTACTCACCTACTCAAAATGAGTAATTGCCTATTATCGCTAAAAGTATTGCAGATAGCCAGTATTTCTCAAATAACTCATTCACCTACATTTTGGAGATATTTCACATGCTAAAGTTTTTTTATGAATTATTAAAATAATTTTTAATGCATTAAAATTAATGAAATCATGCACTAAATCGATTATAACTTGAAAAGTATTGTATTTAGAGCATTTTGTTAAAATATGTTATTCACCTACTTTTTCCCACAGCAACAACATGGTGAGTAACTTGGGTGTCTATCTCAATAGATAAGTGAGTAATAGCTACTTTTGGATTTTTCACTAACTTCCATCATGAGTGAAATCACTTGTAACTTGAAAACTATTGCATTTAGACCTTCAGGGTAGTACAAAAGTGTCCTATGCAAAGGGGAAAGATTTCAATTTTCGCCACTTTTGGCGGCCATCTTGGATTTTAGCGGAAAAAAATGAAAAAGTGTGAATATCTCGAAAACCATAAGAGATAGAGCGATTTCGAGCGAATTTTGGACCTGCAAGGTAGTACAAGAATGTCCTGTGCAAAGGGGTAAAATTTCAATTTTCACCACTTTTGGCAGCCATCTTGGATTTTTGCGGAAAATGGAAAAGTGTGAATATCTCTAAAACCGTAAGAGATAGAGCGATTTCAAGCGAATTTTTGACCAGAAGGGTAGCACAAGAGTGTCCTGTGCAAAGGGGAAAAATATCGATTTTCGCCACTTTTGGCGGCCATTTTGGATTTTTGCGGAAAATAGAAAAGTGTCAATATCTCGAAAACCGTAAGAGATAGAGCGATTTCGAGCAAATTTTTGACCTGCAGGGTGGTACAAGAGTCTCCTGTGCAAAGGGGGAAAATTTCAATTTTCGCCACTTTTGGCGGCCATCTTAGATTTTTGCGGAAAATGAAAAAGTGTCAATATCTCAAAAACCATAAGAGATCAAGCGATTTCGAGCGAATTTTTGACCCGCAGGGTGATACAAGAGTGTCCTGTCCAAAGGGGTAAAATTTCATTTTTCGCCACTTTCGGCGGCCATCTTGGATTTTTGCTGAAAATAGAAAAGTGTCAATATCTCGAAAAGCGTAACAGATACAGCGATTTCAAGCGAATTTTCGACCTGCAGGATGGTACAACAGTGTCCTATGCAAAGGGGAAAAATTTCAATGTAGTATTTCTTCCCCTGCGGTACTCGGCGGGAGATACATACCGCGGCAGTGGTCTTATTATCAAATAACTCATTCATCTACTTGTGGGAGACCTTTCACATGGTGAAGTTTCAGACCCATAGCTAATTACTCACCTACTCAAAATGAGTAAATGCGAATTATCTCTAAAAGTATTGCAGATAGCCAATTTTTCTCAAATAACTCATTCACCTACTTTTGGGAGAGCTTTCACTTGGTGAAGTTTCAGACCCATAGCTAATTACTCACCTACTCAAAATGAGTAAATGCGAATTATCTCTAAAAGTATTGCAGATAGCCAATTTTTCTCAAATAACTCATTCACCTACTTTTGGGAGAGCTTTCACTTGGTGAAGTTTCAGACCCATAGCTAATTACTCACCTACTCAAAATGAGTAAATGCGAATTATCTCTAAAAGTATTGCAGATAGCCAATTTTTGTCAAATTAATCATTCACCTACTTTTGGGAGAGCTTTCACTTGGTGAAGTTTCAGACCCATAGCTAATTACTCACCTACTCAAAATGAGTAAATGCGAATTATCTCTAAAAGTATTGCAGATAGCCAATTTTTCTCAAATAACTCATTCACCTACTTTTGGGAGAGGTTTCACTTGGTGAAGTTTCAGACCCATAGCTAATTACTCACCTACTCAAAATGAGTAAATGCGAATTATCTCTAAAAGTATTGCAGATAGCCAATTTTTCTCAAATAACTCATTCACCTACTTTTGGGAGAGCTTTCACTTGGTGAAGTTTCAGACCCATAGCTAATTACTCACCTACTCAAAATGAGTAAATGCGAATTATCTCTAAAAGTATTGCAGATAGCCAATTTTTCTCAAGTAACTCATTCACCTACTTTTGGGAGAGGTTTCACTTGGTGAAGTTTCAGACCCATAGCTAATTACTCACCTACTCAAAATGAGTAAATGCAAATTATCTCTAAAAGTATTGCAGATAGCCAATTTTTCTCAAATAACTCATTCACCTACTTTTGGGAGAGCTTTCACTTGGTGAAGTTCCAGACCCATAGCTAATTACTCACCTACTCAAAATGAGTAAATGCGAATTATCTCTAAAAGTATTGCAGATAGCCAATTTTTCTCAAATTAATCATTCACCTACTTTTGGGAGAGCTTTCACTTGGTGAAGTTTCAGACCCATAGCTAATTACTCATCTACTCAAAATGAGTAAATGCAAATTATCTCTAAAAGTATTGCAGATAGCCAATTTTTCTCAAATAACTCATTCACCTACTTTTGGGAGAGCTTTCACTTGGTGAAGTTTCAGACCCATAGCTAATTACTCACCTACTCAAAATGAGTAAATGCGAATTATCTCTAAAAGTATTGCAGATAGCCAATTTTTCTCAAATAACTCATTCACCTACTTTTGGCAGAGCTTTCACTTGGTGAAGTTTCAGACCCATAGCTAATTATTCACCTACTCAAATTGAGTAAATGCGAATTATCTCTAAAAGTATTGCAGATAGCCAATTTTTCTCAAATAACTCATTCACCTACTTTTGGGAGAGCTTTCACTTGGTGAAGTTTCAGACCCATAGCTAATTACTCACCTACTCAAAATGAGTAAATGCTAATTATCTCTAAAAGTATTGCAGATAGCCAATTTTTCTCAAATAACTCATTCACCTACTTTTGGGAGAGCTTTCACTTGGTGAAGTTTCAGACCCATAGCTAATTACTCACCTACTCAAAATGAGTAAATGCGAATTATCTCTAAAAGTATAGGAGATAGCCAATTTTTCTCAAATAACTCATTCACCTACTTTTGGGAGAGCTTTCACTTGGTGAAGTTTCAGACCCATAGCTAATTACTCACCTACTCAAAATGAGTAAATGCGAATTATCTCTAAAAGTATTGCAGATAGCCAATTTTTGTCAAATTAATCATTCACCTACTTTTGGGAGAGCTTTCACTTGGTGAAGTTTCAGACCCATAGCTAATTACTCACCTACTCAAAATGAGTAAATGCGAATTATCTCTAAAAGTATTGCAGATAGCCAATTTTTCTCAAATAACTCATTCATCTACTTTTGGGAGAGCTTTCACGCTGTGAAGTTTCAGACCCATAGCTAATTACTCACCTACTCAAAATGAGTAAATGCGAATTATCTCTAAAAGTATTGCAGATAGCCAATTTTTCTCAAATAACTCATTCACCTACTTTTGGGAGAGCTTTCACTTGGTGAAGTTTCAGACCCATAGCTAATTACTCACCTACTCAAAATGAGTAAATGCGAATTATCTCTAAAAGTATTGCAGATAGCCAATTTTTCTCAAGTAACTCATTCACCTACTTTTGGGAGAGGTTTCACTTGGTGAAGTTTCAGACCCATAGCTAATTACTCACCTACTCAAAATGAGTAAATGCAAATTATCTCTAAAAGTATTGCAGATAGCCAATTTTTCTCAAATAACTCATTCACCTACTTTTGGGAGAGCTTTCACTTGGTGAAGTTCCAAACCCATAGCTAATTGCTCACCTACTCAAAATGAGTAAATGCGAATTATCTCTAAAAGTATTGCAGATAGCCAATTTTTCTCAAATTAATCATTCACCTACTTTTGGGAGAGCTTTCACTTGGTGAAGTTTCAGACCCATAGCTAATTACTCATCTACTCAAAATGAGTAAATGCAAATTATCTCTAAAAGTATTGCAGATAGCCAATTTTTCTCAAATAACTCATTCACCTACTTTTGGGAGAGCTTTCACTTGGTGAAGTTTCAGACCCATAGCTAATTACTCACCTACTCAAAATGAGTAAATGCGAATTATCTCTAAAAGTATTGCAGATAGCCAATTTTTCTCAAATAACTCATTCACCTACTTTTGGCAGAGCTTTCACTCGGTGAAGTTTCAGACCCATAGCTAATTATTCACCTACTCAAATTGAGTAAATGCGAATTATCTCTAAAAGTATTGCAGATAGCCAATTTTTCTCAAATAACTCATTCACCTACTTTTGAGAGAGCTTTCACTCTGTGAAGTTTCAGACCCATAGCTATTTATTCACCTACTCAAAATGAGTAAATGCTAATTATCTGTAAAAGTATTGCGGATACCCAATTTTTATCAAATACTCATTCATCTACTTGTGGGAGAGCTTTCACATGGTGAAGTTTCAGACCCATAGCTAATTACTCACCTACTCAAAATGAGTAAATGCGAATTATCTCTAAAAGTATTGCAGATAGCCAATTTTTCTCAAATAACTCATTCACCTACTTTTGGGAGAGCTTTCACTTGGTGAAGTTTCAGACCCATAGATAATTATTCACCTACTCAAAATGAGTAAATGTGAATTATCTCTTAATAGTATTGCAGATAGCCAATTTTTCTCAAATAACTCATTCACCTACTTTTGGAAGACCTGTCACACACGAAAATGAAAAATTGTGAATATCTCGGAAAAGCTATTTCTTCTGCTTTAATGCTCGGCGGGAGATACACACCACGGCAGTGGTCTTGACAAAAATTTTTGTCTCCCCAAAAATGGTGGCCATTTTGAATTTTCAAAGTTTTTGCAAAACACAAAAATGCTTATATCTCGAAAACCGTGCTATATGGAGCGAACTCAACAAAATTTTGGACCTGCTGGGTATCTCTGCAGAGTAGCCATGCCAATTTTCAAAATATTTTTGTCTCGCCAAATATAGCGGACATTTTTAATTTTTTTATTTTTTGCAAAACACGAAAATGCTTATATCTTGAAAACCGTGCTAGATAGAGCAGACTGCGCTGACTTTGGTTGCCACAACAGTATAAGGCTAGAAACGAAGCATTTTCTTAATACTTTAGCACTCACCTTTATATCCTTTTCGGGACACTTTGTTTTTGCTATGCAAAAACATTATCTTTTTTTTTTGCGAGCGATCCTCTAGTTATACACTTTCTTTCTATATTTTCAACTTGTAAACATGTTACATATGAAACCTATAACGTATAATATCAAAAACATGTTAATTTCAAATATGTACAGTCAAAACCAGAACATACAATATCACAAAGTACAAATTACAAATATCTTCTTGAAAGGGTATCCCTTCAGCTGTACTCTGGACCAGTTTAAAAGCAGGATTTATGGCTGTAAGGTTCCTTGCTGAAATAGTTGTGGCCTTTATGGCTTACAATATGGATTCTTATCAAATTACAACATAGGTTAACCCCTCTGTAAGGAGGTGATTGCAGTTAGATGCACTAGGAGGGGCAGAAATGTAATTACAAGAAAAACACAACACGTGTCATAATGGAAACCGGGGATGAACAGCCAGGCAAAAGAGTGAGAAGCACCAGCAAAACCTTACAAGAGAAACTTACGTACCTTTGTACAGCTAAGCAAAATGGGTAAAAGACTGTGAATTTTTGACAGGCATTGGCGACTATAAGACTCAAGTGGAAAAATGAAGATGCCTCTGAAGTTGTAATGTGAACCTGTAGTGTTATACTTGAAAGAACTTTTTTTTCTTAGGAGGTATTTTTCCTGGTCACAAATTATTCAGGAGGCATTCATTCTAGGAGGTATATTTCCTAGGAGACATATTTTCTAGGAGGCATTTTTTCCGCGCATCGGACATACATTCTTTTGAGAAGTAAATTTCACACCTACAATTTCTCTTCTGCCAAGCTGTGGTCGTTCTTTCATTTGTTAAATATAGTAACATACACAATGCAATAAACGTTACATTTTCTATTCCTTATCATGCATATCTTGACATCTTTTACAGATTACTTTGCACTTTTTCATCAGGGCCGCTTCATTTTTGTCAGCAAAAACATTTTTCTAGTTATCTCTAAAACTATTGCGGAGACCCAGTTTTATCTCCCGCCGGGCTTTAGCCCGGGAGGGAGATTATGAAATGATGTCTGTGTGTGCGTGCATGCATGCGTGCATGCGTTAATTAGTCACGCAGATTTCTCCAAAACTACTACAGCTACAGATTTTTTGTAAATTAATTGTCCCAATGAATTTTCATGCCCTTGAAAATTTTTTTGGTTTTATTGACTTAGGCCTAAAGATAAGTGAGTAATAGCAATCTTAGCTACTTTGAGTAAAGGGCTCATAACTCAAAAACTATTGCAGTAACAACTTTTTCTTCAAATATGTTGTTCAGCTACTTTGTCCTTAGCTATAAGATGGTACATAGTTTGGGGTCCCATTGCATGCCATAAGTGAGTAATAGCTATTTTCTCATTTGTAGCTAAATAACAGAAGAAGTAAATGTCAAATATCTTCAAAAGTATTGAAGTTAGGGAAATCTTTTCAAATATGTTGTCCATCTTCTTTTTGGTAAGCTATCACATACTAAAGTTTCAGACTTGTTGCACCTTGGATAGCTGAGTAATAGCTACTTTGAAATTCTGACTGTTGAGTAAAGCGATTGTAACTCCAAAACTATTGCAGTTAGAGTATTTTCCTAAAATATGTTGTTCAGCTACTTTGTTCTTAGCTATAAGATGGTACATAGTTTGGGGTTCTATTGCATGCCATAAGTGAGTAATAGCTATTTTCTCATTTGTAGCTAAATAACAGAAGAAGTAAATGTCAAATATCTTCAAAAGTATTAAAGTTGGGGAAATCTTTTCAAATATGTTGTCCATCTACTTTTTGGTAAGCTATGACATAGTAAAGTTTCAGACTTGTTGCACCTTGGATAGCTGAGTAATAGCTACTTTGAAATTCTGACTGTTGAGTAAAGCCATTGTAACTCCAAAACTATTGCACTTAGAGTGTTTTCCTAAAATGTGTTGTTCAGCTACTTTGTTCTTAGCTATAAGATGGTACATAGTTTGGGGTTCTGTTGCATGCCATAAGTGAGTAATAGCTATTTTCTCATTTGTAGCTAAATAACAGAAGAAGTAAAAGTCAAATATCTTCAAAAGTATTAAAGTTAGGGAAATCTTTTCAAATATGTTGTCCATCTACTTTTTGGTAAGCTATGACATAGTAAAGTTTCAGACTTGTTGCACCTTGGATAGCTGAGTAATAGCTACTTTGAAATTCTGACTGTTGAGTAAAGCTATTGTAACTAAAAAAGTATTGCAGTTAGAGTGTTTTCCTAAAATGTGTTGTTCAGCTACTTTGTTCTTAGCTATAAGATGGTACATAGTTTGGGGTTCTATTGCTTGCCATAAGTGAGTAATAGCTATTTCCTCATTTGTAGCTAAATAACAGAAGAAGTAAATGTCAAATATCTTCAAAAGTATTAAAGTTAGGGAAATCTTTTCAAATATGTTGTCCATCTACTTTTTGGTAAGCTATGACATTGTAAAGTTTCAGACCTGTTGCACCTTGGATAGCTGAGTAATAGCTACTTTGAAATTCTGACTGTTGAGTAAAGCCATTGTAACTCCAAAACTATTGCAGTTGGAGTATTTTCCTAAAATATGTTGTTCAGCTACTTTGTTCTTAGCTATAAGATGGTACATAGTTTGGGGTTCTATTGCTTGCCATAAGTGAGTAATAGCTATTTTATCATTTGTAGCTAAATAACAGAAGAAGTAAATGTCAAATATCTTCAAAGGTATTGAAGTTACGGAAATCTTTTCAAATATGTTGTCCATCTACTTTTTGGTAAGCTATAACATAGTAAAGTTTCAGACCTGTTGCACCTTGGGTAGCTGAGTTATAGCTACTTTGAAATTCTGACTGTTGAGTAAAGCCATTGTAACTCAAAAACTACTGCAGTTAGAGTATTTTCATAAAATATGTTGTTCAGCTACTTTGTCCTTAGCTATAAGATGGTACATAGTTTGGGGTTCTATTGCATGCCATAAGTGAGTAATAGCTATTTTGTTATTTGTAGCAAAATCATGACATAAGTAAATGTCAAATATCTTCAAAAGTATTAAAGTTAGGGAATTCTTTTCAAATATGTTATCCATCTACTTTTTCATAAGCTATCACATAGTAAAGTTTCAGATCTGTTGCACATTGGATAGCTGAGTAATAGCTAATTTGAAATTCTACAGTTGAGTAAATCCATTGTAACTCCAAAACTATTGCAGTTACAATATTTTCATAAAATATGTTGTTTACCTACTTTGTCCTTAGCTATAAGATGGCATGTAGTTTGGGGTTCTATTGCATGCCATAAGTGAGTAATAGCTATTTTCTTATTAGCAAAATAATGACATAAGTAAATGTCAAATATCTTCAGAAGTATTAAAGTTACGGAATTCTTTTCAAATATGTCATTCATCTACTTTTTTGTAAGCTATCACATAGTAAAGTTTCAGACCTGTTGCACATTGCATAGCTAAGTAATAGCTACTTTGAAATTGTGACTGTTGAGTAAATCCATTGTAACTCCAAAACTATTGCAGTTACAGCTTTTTCTTCAAATATGTTGTTCAGCTACTTTGTCCTTAGCTATAAGCTGGCATGTAGTTTGGGGTTCTATTGCATGCCATAAGTGAGTAATAGCTATTTTCGTATTAGTAGCAAAATAATGACATAAGTAAATGTCAAATATCTTCAGAAGTATTAAAGTTACGGAATTCTTTTCAAATATGTTATTCATCTACTTTTTTGTAAGCTATCACATAGTAAAGTTTCAGACCTGTTGCACATTGCATAGCTAAGTAATAGCTACTTTGAAATTGTGACTGTTGAGTAAATCCATTGTAACTCCAAAACTATTGCAGTTACAGCTTTTTCTTCAAATATGTTGTTCAGCTACTTTGTCCTTAACTATAAGATGGTATATATTTTGGGGTTGTATTGCATGCCATAAGTGAGTAATAGCTATTTTCTTATTTGTAGCAAAATAACAACATAAGTAAATGTCAAATATCTTCAAAAGTATTAAAGTTAGGGAAATATTTTCAAATATGTTATTCATCTAGTTTTTGATAACCTATCACATAGTAAAGTTTCAGACCTGTTGCACATTGGATAGCCGAGTAATACCTACTTTGAAATTGTGACTGTAGGGTAAATGCATATAGTTTGGGGTTCTATTGCATGCCATAAGTGAGTAATAGCTATTTTCTTATTTGTGGCAAAATAATGACATAATTTTTCTCAAATAACTGCTTCATCTACTTTTGGGAGAGCTTTCACACGGTGAAGTTTAAGACCCGTAGCTAATTATTCACCTACTCAAAATGAGTAAATGTGAATTATCCCTAAAAGTATTGGGGATATCCAATTTTTCTTAAATAACTCATTCACCTACTTTTGGAAGAGCTTTCACTTGGTGAAGTTTCAGACCCGTAGCTAATTATTCACCTACTCAAAATGAGTAAATGCTAATTATCTCTAAAAGTATTGTGGATATCCAATTTTTATCAAATTATTCGTTCATCTACTTTTGGGAGAGCTTTCACATGGTGAAGTTCCAGACCCGTAGCTAATTACTCACCTACTCAAAATGAGTAAATATGAATTATCTGTAAAAGTATTGCAGATATCCAATTTCTCTCAAATAACTCATTCACCTACTTTTGGGAGAGCTTTCACTTGGTGAGGTTTCAGAACCGTAGCTAATTAAGCGTCCCTTGAAAAGGGGACGCTTATTGGTTTCACCCCCGGTTTTCAGTCAGCCGCCGCCGCCGCTGCCGCCGCCGCCGCCGCCGCATTATCGTCTCCCTTGAATATCTCCCTTGTTATTAGGCCTATCCAAATGATATGTGGCAGTGTTCTTCTATAGCCGTGGGGAAATTTTTTGACAGGCATAAATTTGACCTTTGACCTTTATTAAGGTCACATTATCAAAAATTCAAAAAAAAATTTACTTCCTTTTCACTAGATTTCCTCAGAAAGTACTGGGTGTGGGTCAACCAAATTTGGTATGCACATTCCTGAGGGAAGAATCTAGGCGCCAGTCGATATTGGGATCAATCGGGCCATAATTGACCGATTGACGGGCGATTGATTATAAGTTCATAAAAATTTTGCTAAGATTAAGCCTTGAACTCGCTTATTATTGGTCGTAGAGGTTTGGGATGGTATACCAACATATAGGAAATCATGTGCTGGGAATCTTCTGGTGTGGTCAGATTTGACCTTGGGCCCCTCGTTCAAGGTCAAGCGAGGATAGGCAAAGTTTAAAGTGCTTATAACTCGCTTATTATTGGTCCTAGAGGTTTGGGATGGTATACCAACATATAGGAAACCATGGGCTGGGAATCTTTTGGTGTGGTCAGATTTGACCTTGGACGTCTCCTTCAAGGTCAAACGGGGATAGCCAAACTGGAAAGTGCTTATAACTCGCTTATTATTGGTCCCAGAGGTTTGGGATGGTATACCAACATATAGGAAATCATGTGCTGGGAATCTTCTGGTGTGGTCGCATTTGACCTTGGGCCCCCCCTTCAAGGTCAAACGAGCATAGCCAAACTTAAAAGTGTTTATAACTCGCTTATTATTGGTCCTAGAGGTTTGGGATGGTATACCAACATATAGGAAATCATGGGCTGGGAATCTTCTGGTGTGGTCGGATTTGACCTTGGGCCCCTCGTTCAAGGTCAAAAGAGCATAGCCAAACTTAAAAGTGCTTATAACTCGCTTATTATTGGTCCTAGAGGTTTGTGATGGTATACCAACATATAGGAAATCATGTGCTGGGAATCTTCTGGTGTGGTCGCATTTGACCTTGGGCCCCCCCTTCAAGGTCAAACGAGGATAGCCAAACTGAAAAGTGCTTATAACTCGCTTATTATTGGTCCTAGAGGTTTGGGATGGTATACCAACATATAGGAAATCATGTGCTGGGAATCTTCTGGTGTGGTCGCATTTGACCTTGGGCCCCCCCTTCAAGGTCAAACGAGGATAGCCAAACTGAAAAGTGCTTATAACTCGCTTATTATTGGTCCTAGAGGTTTTGGATGGTATACCAACATATAGGAAATCATGGGCTGGGAATCTTCTGGTGTGGTTAGATTTGACCTTGGGCCTCTCCTTCAAGGTCAAACGAGGATAGCCAAACTGAAAAGTGCTTATAACTGGCTTATTATTAGTCCTAGAGGTTTGGGATGGTATACCATCATATACGAAATCATGGGCTGGGAATCTTTTGGTGTGGTCGGATTTGACCTTGGGCCTCTCCTTCAAGGTCAAAAGAGGATAGCCAAACATACAAATGCTTATAACTTGCTTATTATTGGTCCTAGAGCTTTGGGATGGTAAACCAACATGTAGGAAATCATGGGCTAGGAATCCTCTGGTGTGGTCCGATTTGACCTTGGGCCCCTCCTTCAAGGTCAAACAAGCATAGCCAAACTTAAAAGTGCTTATAACTCGCTTATTATTGGTCCTAGAGGTTTGGGATGGTAAACCAACATGTAGGAAATCATGGGCTAGGAATCCTCTGGTGTGGTCCGATTTGACCTTGGGCCCCCCTTCAAGGTCAAACAAGCATAGCCAAACTTAAAAGTGCTTATAACTCGCTTATTATTGGTCCTAGAGGTTTGGGATGGTATAGCAACATATAGGAAATCATGTGCAGGGAATCTTCTGGTGTGGTCAGATTTGACCTTGGCCCTCTCCTTCAAGGTCAAACGAGGATAGGCAAAGTTTAAAGTGCTTATAACTCGCTTATTATTGGCCCTAGAGGTTTGGGATGGTATACCAACACATAGGAAATCATGGGCAGGGAATCTTTTGGTGTGGTTAGATTTGACCTTGGGCCTCTCCTTCAAGGTCAAACGAGGATAACCAAACTGAAAAGTGCTTATAACTCACTTATTATTAGTCCTAGAGGTTTGTGATGGTATACCAACATATAGGAAATCATGGGCTGGGAACCCTCTGGTGTGGTCAGATTTGACCTTGGGCCTCTCGTTAAAGGTCAAACGAGGATAGCCAAACTTAAAAGTGCTTATAACTCGCTTATTATTGGTCCTAGAGGTTTGTGATGGTAAACCAACATATAGGAAATCATGTGCTGGGAATCATCTGGTGTGGTCGCATTTGACCTAGGGCCCCTCCTTCAAGGTCAAATGAGGATAGCCAAACTTAAAAGTGCTTATAACTCGCTTATTATTGGTCCTAGAGGTTTGGGATGGTATACCAACATATAGGAAATCATGTGCAGGGAATCTTTTGGTGTGGTCAGATTTGACTTTGGGCCTCTCCTTCAAGGTCAAACGAGGATAGGCAAACTTAAAAGTGCTTATAACTCGCTTATTATTAGTCCTAGAGGTTTGTGATGGTATACCAACATATAGGAAATCATGGGCTGGGAACCCTCTGGTGTGGTCGGATTTGACCTTGGGCCTCTCGTTAAAGGTCAAACGAGGATAGCCAAACTTAAAGTGCTTATAACTCGCTTATTATTGGTCCTAGAGGTTTGTGATGGTAAACCAACATCGCATTTGATGTTGGCCCCCTCGTTCAAGGTCCAACGAGCATACCCAAGCTTAAAAGTGCTTATAACTCGCTTGTTATTGGTCCTAGATGTTGCAGAAACACCATATATTACTTTGTTTTCTTCTTTTTATATTTGTAAAAAGGACTTCATAATCTTTGATTAAAGGTCATAGGAAACATTGTCAGATCATTCATCAACAATAACATATGCATATGAAAGTTCAATTTTTGTAAAAATAAGATGCGTCTGGACAAGGTTACACGGTATATCCAGTCACTTTGTTACTGTTTTTTCAAGATTTGCACAACTGTCGCCATCTGTTTTTATGAATTTTATTTGTCTATAAAACATCATTCTGGCGCTGTAAGTTTCTGAAATAGCCTGGAGAACATCTTTTATATTTGTTTCAGATAAAAAAAGATTTAGAGAGGTATATAAGCAAGTTGGATAAAAATCAAAAACAATGCAGTCAACCAGGTTCAACTGTGAGATGAGTTTTGATAGTTATTTTTTAATTTTGAAAACTAATTATTGCTAGGGGATGAAATAAATACAACATAAATGTCTTTAGAACTGGGCCTCAAGCAAGGATAATCACAAAAGTTCCCCAAATTAGTTCAGAAGTTTCCCATCGAGGCTGTAAACAATGCTTTCATCATAGTATACAGAATGCCGCTACCAAACTATAGTATATAGTGTTGATAAAAATTTCCACCAAACACATTTAATTTTCTCAGTCTCAACAAAGGCTTAAAAATTTAGAAAAAAAAAATGTAACCAGCTAATTTCCAAAACTTAAAATTATCCAAACTTATGGTCAAAAAGTACTGAACTACTATCTGCAGGAAAGACCACTATATAATGAATTGTTTCATGAACTGATAATATAAAAGACTTTTATTAAAAGTTAGAACTTTAAGGATTCTTTCAAATAAATTTAATAAATTTGACTACAACATCATGCTTTGATAAATTATTTATGCAAGTGAAAACAAATTGTATATTTTGATTTCACTTTACATCATACTTTATCTTGATAGAAGTACCGGTGATAAAAGGCAAAAAACAGTATTCAGTACATTTTAATGACAACTTTTGAATTTATCAACAGATCCTTAGTTTTATGTAGATATTTCACTAGTGAAAGGCTACTTTCCCATCACAGTTTAAGAACCTTTAACAAAATAGGAGGAGGTAATATCTCATACAAATGTTTACGCTTTCTGCATTCCAAGACAGGCCTATTTATAGCAAATCTGTGTTTGTTTGAACTGTTAAGGCCCTTGCACATTTACGCGGCACGCTGTGGAGCGGTACTATTTTTACTACATGCTAAGCAGGCAAATTTTTTTTACTTTGTACATTTGGGCGATTTTTCCCAGCGGTTTTCACTGGTGGAGTAAAAAGCCAACATATTGTTTTTCCTCGTAGAAGATCTAGAAGATGATTGATGACGTCACAGGCTCATAAGGAAGTTCTGTTTAGTTGGAGATCTAATGTATACATTTACAAACTGAAGGAAGATAACGAGTTTCTTTGCCAGGAAAAAGCCCACTAGCCTTTATTTTTTCCAGATGCTGTATTTTTTCTCAGGTTTTACATAATTTTTAACCACTTAAGCTCATTGTACACTAGCGCGGCGCGGCTAAATAAAATAGAAATAAAGGAAGTAGTTCAATGCATATACACCTATATTTCTAATGCTATTTATGCCTCTTGTACCATATATTTTTTTAATATAAACCACATTTTCATTCTGGGTGTTTGTCTACTGAATTAAGTTAACTTCACAATTTTTGTGAAAAACATTTCCTATGGCCTTTAACGATGACTGTATTTTATGTAATTTATGTAATTTTATGTAATTACTTTTACATGACAATATGGACACATTCTTTCTGTGTAAAGATATACACATCCATGCCAACTTAATACAGTGGATTCAACCTTTTGTTTTTCCACTCAATGAGAATTTGGAGAAAAGACACTGTTGTATATACTGCCTTGCTACCAATTATCGCCGGGTACCAATTATCGCCGGGTACCAATTATCGCCAGACAGAATTCAAATGGATATAACTTCACCAAAGTAGCATCCCAAGCCTAGCAAATAAGGTAAAACTATAACCAAAGTGAGTGGAACAAATACACAACAAAGAGCTTTCAAAATATATAACCATAACTGAAATATGAACGTTTTATTTTCTGGTGGCGATAATTGGTAGCCGGCGATAGTTGGTAGCAAGGCAGTATACTTCAAGGATGGAAAAAAGCATGTAGCCTTGTTCAGGTGCACAGATTGTTTCATTTTAAATCACCATTTTAATCACCTTTTCAATATAAGACCAATTTGTGGCATTGTCTGATGGAATATTGGTGATGGATGTGCCCAAGATGAATACAAATAATATTTGACAAGTCCCAATAATAACAGACATTGCATCATATTCATTTTATTTTTAAAGCTGTAAAACTGTTTTTGAAATAAGTAAGGTTAATTGCTGGTGGTTTATATTTGCCGTAATCTTGATCAACCATCCTAACCTGTAATGACTAATTTAAAAGTGTTTATAACTTGTTTATTATTGGTCCTACAGGTTAGCAATGTGAAACCAGTGTACAGTAAATCATGGGTTGGGAATCTTCTGATGTGATCAGATTTCACTTTGGGCCTTTCCTTCAAGGTCAAAAGAGGATAGCCAAAGTTAAAGGTGTTCTTAGCTTGCTTATTATTGGTCCTAGGGTTTGCAATATGAAATCAACCTATGGGAAACCATAGCTAGGAATAATCTGATGTGGATAGATTTGGCTTTGAGCCCTGTTTTGAGTTATACAGTTATAAGTAGAGACTTTGGGAAAGGCTAAGACAGTTGTAAAGTAAATGCAGTTTATGGGAATGATCACCTCTTGAACTCTAACATCCTTTTATAAAGGTAAACAGCAGTAGTTTAATCTTGTGAAGAAAACCACATTATGGAGGAATACATCTCATAATAGGATACAAATAGTAACAACTTGATATAATACACAGCACAATGAAAATATTCAGAAAGTTTTTTTTTAATATCCTTGTTCCAGCTCCAATGGAGGTAAAAGGTGACTTACTTAGTAATTCGACATTTTTCAAAGATCAATGGGAAAATTACAAAGTTACCACTGGACTAAGAGAGAAATCAAAGAATGTAAGGTTTGCAAGTTTAAGATCTGTTATAGGTAGACTTGCTCCAAGTCTTTGTATTTATATCCATCAGCAACTACAACAGTTAAATTTAAACTGGACACTTACAAGAGTTCATTATAGCACAAGCATTCTCGAGTATGGGGGATAGTCTCTGAAAAAAACGGGCTGGTTGTTTCTCCAAAGATCATACAGTACCCATATATTACACAAAAGACAAAAGGACTTGGTGAAAGTCTATGTTATGGGTAGACATAGTTTTAGAATCTTAGTAAATATGCAAAGATATAGCAAAGTGCATAAAGGCACTTTAGGTCAAATAACTAAAGTTATTTCAAAGCAACCCAAAATGAGATTTACAAACAGTACAAGTTCTACTCAATTAAAATGTGGATCACTGGGTTAACAGACTGAGACAACTTTTAAAGTCTTGCAACTTTGAAGCAATGATTGACAGTTTGTGGAGAGACTGAGTGGTTATGGGGATGAAATACAAGGCCGCAGGAGCACAGATGTTTAGATAGAAAGTAGCCAATGTAAATGCAGCAGTTGACATGCTGAGAGCTAGTGAAGTAGCTGCTCAACACATAAAAGAGGTTGAGCAAGGGACATTTAACGAAGTGGTATCACTCTGCATTGTCCGGTATGCATCCACATCCTCGTGAACAACTTCTCCATAAGTACATGGCCCAGAGGCATGCTGTTACATTTAAAATATACCTTGTCTGTCGAGGATGACAAATTGTTCCAAGGCATACAGACCCGTCTGTTCGTCTGTTCCCCATTGCCATTACAAGAAAGGTACCCCCATCCAAAGTGTGAAAATTTCAACATTTCATTACAATTTTTCTCCTTGACTATGGAAGGGATTTATCTCTTAACTTGGATATATGTACTAGTCTGCAAGTAGATTCCCTTGCGTGAGTATGAGGCCCGGATCTTTGTTAATTATTTTTAATGAATTTTTAAAATAATTTTTAATGCATTGAAATTCACGAAATCATGCACTAAATCACTTCTAACTTAAAAAGTATTGCATTTACAGTATTTTGTTAAAGTATATTATTTAGCTACTTTATCCTTAGCTACAACATGGTGAGTAACTTTGGAACCTTTCCCAATGGCTAAGTGAGTATTAACTACTTCCTGACTTTTCAGTGGCTTCCATAATGAGTAAAGCGCTTGTAAGTTAAAAGCTATTGCATTTACAGAATTGTGTTTATGTTAATCGCCTACTTTTGGGTGAGCTGCAACAGTTACATTGTAGACCTGTAGCTCATTGCATAGCTGAGCAATAGCTACTTTCAGGTTCTCACTTTTGAGTAAGTTGGTTGTAACTTGAAAACTATTACATTTAGAGTTTTTTTTTAATTTGTTATTCATCAACTTTAGGGTCACCTATAGCAGTGACTCTGCGAAACTTTAGCTCATTAACTAGCTGAGCAGTAATATTTTCAGGTTTTCACTGTTGAGTAAATCACTTGTAACTTCAAAACTATTTCATTTCTAGAATTTTCTTTAAATATATTATGCACCTACTTTTAGGCAGCTATAAGATAGTTACATTTGCAGACCCATAGCTCATTTCATAACTGGGCAACTTGTGTCTCCTTTTATGCTTTCACTTCTACTTTGTAACTCAAACCACAGTCACCTGATGCAAAACCCATTCACGGGCACTGATTGCTTGTTTGGTTTTACGGTTGCTCTTATGATCCTAACATAGTCGTTTCAGTAGAATTTCTCTTCACTAATAACATTTACCTCTTTACAGTGCTCCTTTAGAACTTTACATAGACTTTACAAGCTGTAGGGACGCTTTGTTTTTGTGTACAAAAACTTTTGTCTAGTTATTCACCTACTCAAAATGAGTAAATGTGAATTATCTCTAAAAGTATTGCGGATATCCAATTTTTATCAAATAACTCATTCATCTACTTTTGGGAGGGCTTTCACATGGTGAAGTTCCAGACCCGTAGCTAATTACTCACCTACTGAAAATGAGTAAATGTGAATTATCTCTAAAAGTATTGCAGATAGCCAATTTTTCTCAAATAACTCATTCACCTACTTTTGGGAGAGCTTTCACTTGGTGAATTTTCAGAGACGTAGCTAATTATTCACCTCCTCAAAATGAGTAAATGCGAATTATCTCTAAAAGTATTGCAGATAACCAATTTTTCTCAAATAACTCCACCTACTTTTGGGAGAGCTTTCACTTGGCGAAGTTTCACACCCGTAGTTAATTATTCACCTACTCAAAATGAGTAAATGTGAATTATCTCTACAAGTATTGCAGATAGCCAGTATTTCTGAAATAACTCATTCACATACATTTTGGAGAGCTTTCAATTAGTGAATTTTCAGATCCGTAGCTAATTACTCACCTACTCCAAATGAGTAACTGCCTATTATCACTAAAAGTATTGCAGATAGCCAATATTTCTCAAATAACTCATTCACCTACATTTTGGAGAGCTTTCACATGCTAAATTTTTTTAATGAATTTTTTAAATAATTTTTAATGCATTAAAATTCATGAAATCATGCACTAAATCAATTATAACTTGAAAAGTATTACATTTAGAGCACCTTGTTAAAATATGTTATCTTTAGTACATCTAATTTATATGGCGGGAGATAAATGCATGTGTCAGGATGCTTGTTTATCAAATAACTCATTCTTCTATTTTTGAGAGAGCTTTCGCATGGTGAAGTTTCAGACCCGTAGCTAATTATTCACCTACTCAAAATGAGTAAATGCGAATTATCTCTATAAGTGTTGCGGATAGCCAATTTTTCTCAAATAACTCATTCACCTACTTTTGGAAGAGCTTTCACTTGGTGAAGTTTTAGACCCGTAGCTAATTATTCACCTACTCAAAATGAGTAAATGCGAATTATCTCTAAAAGTAAGGGGAAAAATTTCATTTTTGCCCACTTTTGGCGGCCATCTTAGATTTTAGCGGAAAATGAAAAATTGTGAATATCTCGGAAAAGGTATTTCTTCCCCTTTAATGCTCGGCGGGAGATACACACCGCGGCAGTGGTCTTGTTTTTATATGTTTCTAAGATCTGCTTCATATAATCGGGAGTGGAATTGGACTTCACAAATCAGTAGTTTGAATAATGCTACTGCTAGACATCTCTAACTGTAATCGCCCACCATTACTGAGATGTTCAAAAGCATCAGCTCACTATATATGTACATGTAGTCTAATCAAGCGTTCCTTGTAAAGGAGATGCTTACTAGTTTTGCCCCCTGTTTTCAGACAGTCTATGCCATTGTCATCACAGTATTTTCTTGGTTGAATATCTCCCGTAATATAGGGACTCTCAAAATTTGTGGGGTGGACATATTATTTTTTCTTTTTCCGGCATCCGCCATCCGTCACGCTTGGTTTCCCATCATTTCAAGGAAAAGTATTTATCCTATCTTTACCAAATTTGGTATGGATGTTTATTGGGTTAATAGTTTGCATGGCATTGCTTTTGGTGAAGATAGTTGTATAGCTAACTGAGTAATAGCTACTTAGCTACTTTTGTGTACTTCTTTTGTTTTCAGGCATTTTAAGGAAAAATATTTGACATATCTTTACCAATATTGGTATGAGCAATAGTTAGGTCAATAGCTTGCTTGGGATTGCTTTTAGTGATAATAGCTATATAACTGACTGAGTAATAGCTACTTAGCTACTTTGGGTAGCTTTTTTTATTTTAAGCATTTTAAAAGAAAAGTATTTTACCTATGTTCACAAAATTCGGGATGGAGGATTATTGGATCAGTAGCTGTGCTATATAGATATATTATGCTATTTTGAGTTGTCTTTCTTCTGGACATGTTAATGAAACAATGTTTTCTATCTTCACAAAAATTTATACGAAGGATAATTGGGTCAATAGTTTGGCCAGGATAGTTTTTGGTCGATGATAGCTTTGTATCTGAATAATAGCTGCTTTGCTACTTTGAGCCTACTCTGAATTGCATTTCTGTTTTTACTCTTTTAAAGGAAACATATTTAACTCATCTTTGTAAAATTTGGTGTGAAGGTTTATAGGTTCAATTGCTTGCTTGGCATTGTTGTTGATGGTAATAACTTTAACCTCCTTAGTAATAGCTACATAGCAAAAATGTAAATATGTCTATCTCCTAAGCCGTGCGAGATAGAGCGATTTCGTCGAAATTTTCGACCCACAGGGTATCTAAGCAATGTACTCGTGTCAGTTTTCAAAAAATTTTCCTCTCCCCAAGAATGGCGTCCATTTTGAATTTTCGAATTTTCGCCAAAAATGCAAAAACACTAATTTGCTTCTATCTCCTTAACCGTGCGAGATAGAGTGATTTCGTCGAAATTTTCAACCCATAGGGTATTTTAGCAAACTACTCTTTGCAATTTTCAAAAAATTTTCCTCTCCCCAAAAATGGCGGCCATTTTAAATTTTCGAATTTTCGAATCAAGATATTTGAACAAAATTAGGTATGGAAGATTGTTGGGTCAATAGCTTGCTTGGTATTGCTTTTGGGAGTTATGCTCTTTAGCTAAGTGAGTAAGAGCCACTTTGCTACGTAATTAGCTATTGAGAGTGCTATTTAGTTTTCTCTTTAGTTAAAGGAGATATCGTGGCCAAATTTTGGTAGGGAGGATTACAGGGTTCATAACTTGTCTGTTATAGTTATGGGTTGTTATAGCTCCATAACTTTGCTCTTAATAGCTAAATAGCTATCTTTTATTGTTTGTATTTAGGGGACAGGGGAAGAGAGAGTGGATCCACCGGCTCCTACATTTTCTATTGCTTATAGCTTGGCAACCACTGAGTGGATTCTCTTCAAATTTAGCATATGTATGCAGTAGCACTGGGAAATGTATTTGAATATGGTGTCACAACATTTCAACCAATCAGAGAAGTCACATGACCAAAACATGTTTTTAGGCGGGTTGCATGTAAGATTGATGTGTCCGATGTCCGTCTGTCTGTCCGTCCACATTTTCGTTTCCGGACTCTAACTCGAAAACGATTTGTCCAATCGAATTCAAACTTGACAGGGACATAGATCACCATCACAGCTAGGTTCCTTTCAAAATTGGTGTAATTCTGTCTGTTCGTTTTTCTGTTTTTTGTCCATCAAATTTCCGTTTCTGGACTCTAACTCAAAAACCATTTGTCCAATCGAATTCAAACTTGACTGGGAGATAGATCACCATCATAGCTAGGTTCCTTTTGAAAATTGGTGTAATTCCGTGTGTTCATTTGTCTGTTTTTTGTCCGTTTGTCTGTCCGTCAAAATTTCCATTTCCAGACTCTAACTCGAAAACATTTTGTCCAATCGAATTCAAACTTGACAGGGACATAGATCACCATCACAGCTAAGTTCCTTTCGAAATTGGTGTAATTCCGTCCATTTGTTTGTCTGTTTTTTGTCCGTTTGTCCGTCAACGTTTCTGTTTCCGGACTCTAACTCAAAAACGCTGTGTCCAATCGAATTCAAACTTCACAGGGAGATAGATCACCATCATAGCTAGGTTCCTTTCGAAATTGGTGTAATTCTGTCTGTTTTTTGTCCATTTGTCTGTCCATCAACATTTCTGTTTCCGGACTCTAACTCAGAAACACTGTGTCCAATCAAATTCAAACTTGACAGGGAGATAGATCACCATCATAACTAGCTTCCTTTTGAAATTGGTGTAATTCCGTCTGTTCGTCCATTTGTTCATGAACATTTCTGTTTTCGGACTCTAACTCGAAAACGCTTTGTCCAATCGAATACAAACTTGACAGGGAGATACATCACCATCTTAGCTAAGTTGCTTTCGAAATTGGTGTAATTCCATCCTTTCATTTGTCCGTTTATAGCATAGATACAATTATGCAACCTAGATTACAAGTTTTACATTTCTGAGCACGTCTAACACATTCACATTAACTGGGTGACCTAACATTTCTTTCCTTGTTTCTAAATTTAATTATAGCAGTCGCTAACCTTATTGCTGCCTGCGCAACCCGCTTTTTGGGGCATCTTTGACCCTCTTGTTTTCATTAATTTACACAATAGGGTTGGGGAGATGGAGGGTTTCTGAACAGGGAGGAGAAAATCCTAGGATATCTTCACCACCCAGGGGGCTGGAGGGTTGAGGATTTCAGTGCTACATCGGTACTTTAATGGCACAATTTTGAAGAATTTTAAACAATGTAACATAAGTACATACATTATGTAATGTTTGTATACTATTTTTCAGTGGACAAAGAGGTATGTTGGTTTCTTAGTCTGTGCTGCTGTTGGTGTTGTATTCATCATTGTGATGCCTATCGTTGGCCTCTGTTTTTGCTGTTGCCGATGTTGTGGCAGATGTGGGGGGAAACCAAAAGAAAAGCGTGGAAAAAATGACAGATGTCAGTTGATTGCATGTAGCATCATATTTGCTGTGCTGAATATATTGATATTGTGAGTATTGCCTTTTTGTTTCAACTGAATTCCAAGCTTCATTGCTTTAATTTCACTTTTGGAAAAATCAAAATATATCACCTTATCTTCAAATTACTCATTTCTTTGCAAAAACTGTGGCAAAAACCATTAATATTAAAATTGTACTCCCCATATTTAAAGGTGCAATTTTTATTGTTCCATATCTGGCATATGTGAAATATAATAATAAACCCCCATAAAATCATTCTAAATGAAAAACTTCATCTGATTAACCAATTATGTAATTACAAAAGTTAAAGCTGATCATCTTGTTGTTTCTCAACATCCTTGTTAGTTATGTGATATTGCCTGTAAAGGTAGACTATAGATAAACAGTTATATTTATTTTGTTCCACTTTTTTGTCACTGTATTGCTTTTGAGATACATGTAAAATGAGGACTGGTGGATTAACAGGGAAGTAAAATATTGTCTATTTCCACATGTGCATGGTTTTGTATGAATATAACTACTTTATTTGAGTGTAGATTTTATTCAGAGTTTGTGCTTGAATGAAGCTGAATCATATATAAGCTTACACTTCTCCTTATCCCTATTTACCCTATTTTGTGGGTGTACTACTTTTAGGCTATGGTGTAATCAGTCATATTTGTTAGTCGGTATCATCAGCCATATTTTTTTTTGAAAATAAAACCTTTTTTCTCAGAGTTATTAGAAATTTTCACAATTAATATTAAACCAGTTTATTCTATATTATATATAATTTTGAGCCTTTCTTGTTAAATTTGCTAAAATTGTTATAAGTTTGGCCATTTATCTACTGATGTTAATTTTACCTCTTGTTGTATAATTTCAATAGGATGCAACTGTTGCAATTTCACATGACTATGGTTGTTTTCACATTCTACACTCTTACTCAGGGCAAAGGTTAGAAATAAAATGGCATCAGAGATGCCTGTACCCCACAGCTTGGGGAAATAGTTTTCAACACCATGAAATAAAGATATAGTGAAACAGAACAAAGATTGGGATACTTTCAGAGCAGTGACAGTTATATAAAGCTCCAAATAATGTTTAATTGTAGAAAATAACATCTAAGAGAAAGAAAATGTATGTAAAGTTAAAGTACTAAAACAAGACAGTTCAATAGCAAGATGACAGCATTATATTTAATCAGTAAACTAAAAATGATGAAGCTGTAAAATTTATTAATTGGAGAATAGCTGTCAATAGAAATATCACAATTATATAAAAGTGCATATACTAAACAGTTGCAGCAATCCATATATATTTGTCATAAGAGAAAGATGTCTCAAATATGGCAGGTAAACACACTTTGGCATAGCGAAAAGGTCATACCATGATGCACACCTTCACCCTCTAACCAATGTCTCTACCAAGTGTCAACCTTCTGCACCTTATGGAATCAAGAAATAGCCCAGACAAGATTTTAAAACTCATGGTCACTATGACAAGGTCAAAGGTCAAATCAAGGTCACACCATGATGCTGCACACCTATATCCCCTAACCAATATCCCGACCAGGTATCAACTTCCTACACCATATGGTTTCCGAGATATAGCAGGGACAAGTTTTTAAAGGTCAAGGTCACTGGCAAGGTTAAAGGTCAAATCAAGGTCACAACATAACATTGCACACCTACACCCCTAACCAATGTCCTTACTAAGTATCAACTTTCTACACCTTACGGTTTAAGAAATATAGCCTGGACAACATTTTATAAGTCAAGGTCACTACGGCAAGGTCAAAGCCTCAGAGGTCAAATCAAGGTCACACCATTACGTTGCACACCTACACTCCCTAACCAATGTCCCTACCAAGTATCAACATCCTACATTTTATACTTTCGGAGATATAGCCCGGACAAGATTTTCAAACTCAAGGTCACCGTAGCAAAGTCAAAGGTCAAATCAAGGTCACATCATGACGTTGTGCACCTACACCCCCTAACTAATGTCCCTACCAAGTATCAACTTCCTACACCTTACGGTTTCTGAGATACAGCCCGGACAAACTTCCCGCCACCCTACCGCCCGTCCGACCGCCCGTCCGACCGCCCATCCAGACAGCATGGGTGAAAACAATACCCTGACAGCCCTTAAGGGCTGTGGGGTAAAAACTAGGGGTCTCATTATAATATAATTTATTTAAACATTTGACAGGTATTGAAGAGGTGTTATCACCTTTCGTGGGCTGTTCATTTACCGGGTAGTTTACAATTTTTTATTCAATAGAGCCAAAATGATAAAGAACTCTGTTATTCTTTCATAAAACCCAGACCGGTGACCCTGCCATTGTGTCAACTCGCCATTATTTTTACATAATTGAGAGTTAACACTACATTATTTTCTAACAGTGAAATGCGATTTAGTTCAATGAACAGTCTGCCAAGAACAAAGGGTATTTGCCAGTCATCCTCAGCACAATGCATTCAATATTAAAATGTTTTCACAACTTCTTTCGTATTAATTAGTTCAGTGGGTACATTTACAAAGTCATTTTAATTCTGCATGATATTCAGAGTGCATAGGAAAACACCTCATGGAAAAATACTACCTTGAAAAATACCTCCTTACAAATACAAAACAAGCAATTTAATTTATAAAGTTGCGTATTGTTTTAATTCTTTGCATTTTTTTACAATGTGACATTTACAATAATTATTGTCATTGTTAAAATTTAACCCAGCATACTACATTAAAAGGAGTGTTTTTAGTGGCTCAGAATGTACATTGTTGTTGATATACAATCTAAATTGTGACACATGAAAGAAGTTTTTTAACTCAAGTAAAATGAGGGAAAAGTGTGGTGCTATAATGCAGTACTGAAATGTATTACTGCTGTATTTATTTTTTATTTAAATTTTCAATGTTTTTAAGTTCAAAATATAAACTTTAATTTACCTTATTACAGTTTGTTATATACTTCTAACATGATACACTGTTTGTGGTTGAAATGAATTTTGTTCTGAACATTGCGGTATTTCTGGAATGTGGAGTACGCATTCTTTCTATGAGGATTTTTTTCCAGGAGACAGTCTTTCCGGGAGGCATTTTTCCTTTATTCAAAATTTAGAGACAAAGAAGCACAAAAAAAAATAAAACTCTTGAGAAACCCTAAAATTTCAACACAAAATAAAACAAGTAATTCTGCAGTTTTTAGTACTTTGCTTGAAACCAAAAATAATAGCTTACTGTCTTAAAATAAGCACAGATCAATATAGTAACATGAAACACTCACCACAACAAAGTATCCACACCATGTTATATGACCAATCTAAATTTTTTGGAAAGTGCTTTCTGTGACAGATCCATATTTTATCGATTATCATTATCCATGGTAAACTTTGTGGCAGTCAGATTATATTCAAACTTTTCAAGCTATATCAACAAAAATATTTTTCAGTAAAAGAAAACCAATGATACACATGGTTGAACAATGTTGATTGTGTATTGAAATAAAAAAGACCGTAGAACTAATTTAGTGAGAGCCACATATGGTATGCACACCAAAGAAAACATTGCAAAGGTTGTCTAGGTTGATCATTTTGTAAAATTTTGTTAAGTTATTGAATCAATAAATTGGTTTCAGTTCACGGGGTTTTATAATAGCAGGGCGTCAAGTTCCTATTTTTTCCTATTATTTCCTATTTTTTAACAAATTCCTATTTATTCCTATTTTCCAGGAAAATTCCTATTTTTTCCTATTTTTGGTGATGATAATGTATTTTAAGTCACTAAATGTTGTTGATCACATGGAAAATGACTAATTTTCTCAAATCATAATGAAGTATAAATTTTACAGCATCATTGAAAAATGAAAAATGGTTTATTATAATTGTGAATTTCACAAAATGAGTGCTGCAAAAATACCCACTGAATGCCTTTGGCATGAGAACTGACCTGTCTGGGGATATGTTGGCATCAATCTAGTTATGATTGTATCCACCGGAGAGCAGTGTGTAGAGATTTTCTTGTTACCCCTCTAGAGGCCAGGGTATTGTAGGTAGATTTCTTAAATTTTCAGGTTATATTCATAACCATAAAATCTTGGCTGGGAATATATTTTTGGCCTCATTTTGAAGAACACGGGCGTTTTTCGACTTTCAGCAAGGAGTTTTGTTGGCCCTCCAGGCCTCTAGAACAAAGGGAATTCTAGGTAGAAATCTCAAATTCGCTGGATATGTTCATCATTACAAAATCTTGATTAAAAATATTTTTTTCCTCATTTTGAAAAACGATGGCCATCACGGGCGTTTCTTTTCAGTCATGAAAAGTGCTTATATCTCCCTTATTATTGGTCCTAGAGGTTTGGAATGTCAAACCAACCTATAGGAAATCATGGGCTGCGAATCTTCTGCTGTGGTCGGATTTGACCTTGGGCTGCCTCTTCAAGGTCAAACAAGGTTAGGCAAACTTAAAAGTGCTTATAATTTGCTTATTATTGGCCCTAGAGGTTTGGGATGGTAAACCAACCTATAGGAAATCATGGGCTGTGAGTCTTCCGATGTGGTCACATTTGACCTTGGGCCCCTGCTTCAAGATCAAATGAGGGTAGCCAAACTTAAAAGTGCTTTCAACTTATTATTGAAAAATGCAGTTTTTCTTCTAAACTATGTTAGTTGGCCTTTTCTGGTGGATACATCTTGCATCTGTGGGTCCTTGGTCTAGTTTTGAACTGAGTTACATGTACATATGTAGTTCTATAGAATGTGTATTTATAAGTTTTTTGGATGTAATTCAATAAGTATGATGCTTACTTGAGATACACGTGTATTATTTTGACTATATTTTTTCCATTGTTCTAAGATAAGTGCAAAATAAAGGGAAATGTGGTGCATCATGATGGCTATAGGGGTGTTAGGAGACTATCTTGTTAAAAAAGATTCCTATTTTCACTATATTTTTTCAGTAATATTCCTAATTTATTCCTATTTTTTGACTCCCGAAATTCCTATTTTCCTATTTTCTGAGACCCACTTGTAACTTGACGCGCTGTAATAGGTAATAGCCTCGTGGCGCTTCCATTATATAAACTTAATGGCTCTTCGGCGGTTGGCCTCATAGGCCATTAAGTTTACATAATGGAGCGCCACTTGGCCATTATGCATGTTTTATAATAATTTCACTACATTGGTATGATATATAGAATTCAGACTAAAAACTTGGGAAATTTATTGGGCATTTTAAATTTGAATGACATATACTTAAGTTTATGACCCTTGGTCACTGACATTTGGTGGGGGGGGGGGCTATATTACAACTCTAATTTGCTATGATTAATAGATGGGGTGTTTCTACTTCAGTATATGTTGGGCTAAATGTCATGATACTTCATTTTGTACCAATGTATTCACTGTGCTACTTTGCTGCTTCAGTAGCCCATCCATTCATAATTGTGACCTGTTGTTATTACTTCACTTATTCACACACTATGAATAGTATTTGTGTTGCCTACTTTAAAATACATGTTTTATTGTTCTCAGAAAGATTTATAGCTGAAATCTGTAAGAGTACTTTTTGCATGGGAGTTTTGACTGATTACAGAGTAATAACAGGAAATTCACCACAATATGTGAAATTGTTTGTCTTTTGATCTGAACACTGAATCAGTTGTGTCAAAGAATTGAATCTTTTCCCGTGAATCGTGTTTCATAACACTGAATTTTAACATGCTTTTGTGTATAATTTTGTATGATGAGTCACTTTTTGGTTATTCAGTTTGCATATCATGCCTTGTGAAATTGTGTTCAGTACTTTCAGTATCAGTGGTTCTTGTTGTAACCTGTGAACTTTCTCGTGACACCAGGGAAGGTTTTATAGCATGAATAATATTCGTTGAATATCATAGATTGTGATTATGTATGTAGGGTTTAACTGTCATTTACTCCAAAAATGTTTAATTGTGTATCTGTTAAATTGTGGTTATCATTTTTGGCATGTAATGCTATTAACCTATTGACTATTCACATGCCCTCCACATAAGCGCCACCCAACCCCCCAACCCCCCCTTCAAGGGTATTCTGTATATATCAGAGTTGAACATAAGTTGACATCACTGTTGATATCATTCGTATGATTTCATAAATCATTCCAGAAGTCCTGGAGTTTATTGCATAAGGTATTTTTTTTATATTAAGTTGTTGCAATTTCTTGCATTTCTCCTGCATGTATTGTGCAGATAGATGTTTATGTTTGAAATTTTAAAACATTGAAATCCATACAAAAAGCTAAAGCTTATCTTTGATTCATTGTTTTAATAACCTTACTTTACAGGGCAGGAATGGTTTGTGCTTTTGTGACCAATGAGTTGGTGCGACAACAAACATCCCAGGCAGAAGATGCAGTTGTTCCCACACTTGTGTCAAACCTAGGACGCTTGGAGACATTTAAAGAGCAGCTTTTTTCAGTAAGTAGGACATGTATTTAGTCTGAGGATGAAAGAAACTTGGATTAACAGATTTCTCAGTAGGTATGGGATGTAACCGGTATCAGAGAAAGTTTAAGTAACAGATATCTTAGTAACTTTGTGTGGTGTATGTATGATTAGAAAATGTTTCTGCAGCAAGTTTGTAGTAAGTTTGCTGTAAAGAAGTCTCAGTAGCTTAATGGTTAACAAGTTTCTGGTATTTAATTACAGTAGAACCTCTATTATTCGACCCCATATTATCCAAATTTTCAATTGTGTGACCTCAAACTCACTCTCCCAACTCCATTTAAACCTGTTATTTTAGGCTTTCTATTATCCGACCTAATTGATACTCCCCCAAGAAGGTTGGATAATAGAGGGTCTACTGTACTTGGTTTTCACCTCTGTTGTCCTGGGATGCAATCCACCACAACATGTAGGATTTACAGATGACCTGTGCTGGCACTTTAAGTGTTAAAAAGGTCGTCAAACCCCAACTTAGACATACACTAACAATTACAGAATCTTTAAGGGAAAAGGTTTTCTTAGAAAGGTGACAAACCTATGCTTTAAGTTTAGGTTCAGCTAACCAATAATGATGCACTGCCAGCTATTGATCTCAAAAAGAGTCAGAAACAGTTTAAAAACAGCCATTTCTGCTGGTAATGCACTTGACTACCAGACTACACTGTTTAGCAGTGAATCACTGAAAACTTGTAAGTCATTACTGTGTTCAAAATACACTGGTACTAACTTATGTACCACTCCTGTATCAAAAAATTGATTGATTACCAATTTTTTAGAAGTGCATAGCAAATTTATTTTTTGTTTTTGTTGTCTATTTTAGGATTTGAATGATAAAGTAATAAAGAGAGCACTGGTAGAGATTGAAGACACAGCAGAATCATTAGAAGGTTTGCTTATACTCTTCTGTTAAATTTCTGCCAGTTTTCTGTAGGGCTGCAAGCGAGCCCGAAAATACACCTTTATTCCTCATTTTGGAATAAGGGACTCAGACTCGGTTAATTGCTTGATTATTGCAAACAAAATAAACTGCATCATATTTTTACATATTACACCTTAAAGAACAGTTAAAATGCATACACCAGGAAAGAATATTGATAATTCATTGAATTTTGGAATAAAGATGCATTTACAATGTAAAATACAGGAAATCATTTAAAAATACCATTTTTATTGTGTTAATACATCCTATCCAATTGCTTTACCTGTCGGCACGACCGGTCCCGCCAAACTACAGAAAAAGTCGTCCTGTATAACCTACCGGCAGGACCGGTCACGGAGTGTACAGTCGCCTCGTGCATACTTCCTGTCTAGACAGGATGACGTCAACGCGTCTTTTTCGTTTGGCATGTGGAGTGTACAGACGTGTTTTGCAGAGAGTGTTTAACGCGAAGATTTTTTAAAGACAACTACTGTCTTTCATCTTATTTTCATTTATAAAGAACTTTTATTGCTTCTGGAGTAGTTATGGCGTCCCCTGGACAGAAGAGAGGTTCGTGTGGCCACATTATGGCACTTTTTGATGCCCACTCCAAATGTGCACGCTGTCGTGAAAAGGGCATTGGCCAAGACCCTTGCGTTGAAAAGAAGTAGTGCCAGATATGTGACAATTTCTCTGAAGATCAGAAGAAACAACTGGCCACTCCTACCTACAGGGCACGTAAAGAACTACAGAAGAAGGCAAGCTCTCCCTCCCTAGCTGTTGATCCATCTGATGTTACTGTTTTGGGGAAGGTTGAGGGCAAGGGTGACAGTAGTTGAGATAGAGGCGAAACTCCCAGTAAGAGAGCCAAGAAGTCCTCTCACAAGTCCCCTACTAAGAAGATAACTGGCAAAACCCCAGTAGACTTTCAAGCTGACCTGAAATCCATGGATGACAAGTGGTCAGAACGTTTTGACCGGCTAGAAGCCATGTCCCTGGCCAAGAGCTTCCAAGTTCCAGTTGAACTGGTGAAGAACTCAGATGTGGTGGTGACTGACAGGCCTTTCATCCCACCAACACAGCAGTCTACCAGTGTTACTGGTGAGAAGCAGCCTTCCGGTGCAGCCAGCAAGAGGGATGTGAAGAATGCCACCCAACCTGTTGAGGTTCCTGGTGCTGTGCTAGCCACCCGGCCAGTTGAGGCTCCCGGTGCTGCACCTGTGATTCACACCACTGGTCAGGAATCTTATCTACCTACAGCAGTTTACAGACCCAAGGTTCAGCCCCCAGGTCCTGCTGCCCAGCCATCTACTACCTTCAAGCAAGGTGCCAGGTCTCTTCCCGGTTCTGCAGTCCCTGTTGAGGAACCGGCAGTGGAGTCAGATCAGTTCAGTGACCGGGCTCCCAGCTTAGCTGATGAAGGGGAGGTCTCTGAGTTAGAATCTACTGGTCCAGATCATGAACAACTCCTAGATGTGGACCAAGAACTCACTGCTGAACAGAGTTACAGGGAAACTCTGCGAGGTGTTAGGTCCTTTATGGCCTGGAATGACATTCCCGAATTTGATTCTGCTTCCAGCTCACAGGATGACAACCCTTTTACCGGGTCTAAGAGTTCTCACACCGGGAAAATGTCAGTCAAAGTACCTGTGGACGAGTGGTTATGTAGAAAGATGGAAAAACTCAACATAACTGTGCAAGAAGGTTACCTGTCCTGTACTGATGAAAATGCAGGGTTAACTAGAGATCAGTTCCTCAAACCACCTAAGACTCTGAAGTGGTACAGTATGCACTGTGAAAAGAAGGACTTTTCCAGATCCAAAGTACATACTTGGACCAACGAGCCGGCTAGATTGAACAGTACCTTCCCTAGAATAGCCAACAGATCTCTTCCTTCAGCCCCTGCCTCCAGACCCGTATCACAGGACACACTGAGGAAGTGGGAGAGAGCTGCATGTGACCAGTCTTACATGTGCAACCAGGCTGCAGCTTTTAGCCGGTGCCTCACCAAAGTGCAAGAAAATATGACTTCACAACTTAAGATTATCCAAGGGGTCACTTCCAAGGGTAAATCAGCCACAAAGATCACTCAAGCTGCAGATGAGTTAGACTTTCTTGTGACCTTTGACCGCAGCATCACACAGGCAATGGTTCGTACCATGCAAGACCTGTCAGAGAGAGTATTTGTCAACGTGGCCAACCTGACACTTGCATGTCGTGACAGTTATTTGGAGTTCATAAAGACTGGCATCAAGCAGGACACTTTAACGTCTCTCAGAACTGCCCCACTTCACCTCAGTGCATTGTTTCCTGACCACATTATAGCTAAAGCTGAGGAGGAAATACGTCACTTTGAGGACAAACGTACTTCTGGACCCTCACAAAGAAAACCTCAACGTTTCCACCCGTACTCTCAGCCCTCCAGGCAACAGCAGGAACCGGACCGGAAACAGGGTCTCCCAGCTTGGAAACAACTTGGCAGCAGAAGACGTGGTCAGAGATCTCACCGGGGAAAGGCTGCCTCTTCCTTTTCACAGCGACCGGCCAAGACACAGAAGCAATATAAATGACAATTTCTGTGCTCAGTTTGTGGCTGGGAAAGTATTTCCTGTTTGTGTGACCGGCCAAGTGAATTGTGTTGTGACCAGTGTAGACAGAGATTTGAACAGTGTACCTGTAGCCGGAAAGGACGGTCATTCTGTGACCGGAAATTTAAAGACAAGAACTCATTTACCTGTATATTGTCATGTTGCCAGTCATGTTCTTTTTGCAGGAGGGTCACCACAAAAGAAAGGTGTAAATCCCGATCTTCAAATGTCAATAAAATCTGTGAAAGGTGTTTCCTGTGTAGATCACTTGAGTTCTGTACAAAATGTCACAAATGTCCCACCTGTTGTACCAAATCTACCTGTAGGGGCCAGATTACACCAGTTTTGGGAAAACTGGGCAGCCTTAGATGTCAGCTCCAAAGTACTAGCAGTCCTCAGAGAAGGTTACACCCTACCCTTCCGACTCCAGCCAAATCTGACAAGAAATCCCACAGTAACAAGCTACTATGTAAATCCCCACAGGAACAGCTACCTGTTGGAGGCATTGCATCAGCTGTTAGACAAATATGCTATAGAATTAGTTCAAAATCCACAGTCCCTGGGCTTTTACAACCGGTTATTTCTAGTACCCAACAACTGGTGGCGACCTATTTTTGATCTGAGCAAACTGAACAACTATTTGAAAACACAGCCGTTCAAAATGGAGACCCCAGAGACTATAAGGACCTCCCTCCAGGCAGGGGAGTGGGTGACCTCCATAAACTTCAAATACGCGTACTTCCACATACCAATAAACAATCAGTCCAGGAAGTACATGCACTTTCATATCCAGGGCGAGACTTATCAGTTCAAAGCACTACCCTTTGGTCTGTCCACAGCCCCCATGGAGTTTACAGTGGTGGCCAAAGAGGTCAAATTACTAGCAATGAAAAAGGTCACTTCCAGAAAACAAACTGCACATAAACTATCTAGAGTTAAAGGCAGTCCTTCTGGCATTAAAAGAATTTCAGGCCCTCTGTACCAACAACATAGTTCTCATAGCTACAGACAACACTACAGTGGTTGCTTACATAAACAAGGAAGGGGGAATGAAGTCGGGCCCCCTTTGTGCCCTACTGTGGAGAATACTGACCTGGTGTACCAGGAAACAGGTGACTCTCAAAGCTCGACACATTCCTGGCCGTCTGAACGGGATAGCCGACAAGTTATCCAGACTGGGCCAGACTATTCAAACAGAATGGTCCCTCACCCCAGAGGTCTTCCAAGCAATATGCAACCGGTGGCACAGGCCCAAAATGGACCTGTTTGCCACCAGGTTCAACAACAAGCTCCCACAGTTTGTCTCACCGGTCCCAGACCCCCAGGCATGGGCAGTGGATGCTCTCAGCCTGTCATGGGAAGGACTGGACCCATATGCCTTCCCACCAGCAGCCATCTTGGGCAAAGTGGTGGAGAAGTTGCAGGACTACCCAAGCAACAGAGTCATACTGATTGCACCGGGATGGCCCAACATGCCCTGGTTCTGGGATCTAGTGGCAATGTCCAGTCAGATCCCACTGTGTCTGCCCAACATACCAAACCTAGTGTCTCAGCCATTCAACCAGGTTCTATACAGGAACCTATCAAATCTGAATCTACATGCCTGGCTCCTAGAGCCTCAGCAATCAAGGAGCAGGGCTTCTCTGAGGCAGTGGCAGCACGAATTGAGGCTCCTCAAAGAGGATCAACCAGATCTGTCGATGAGGCAAAGGGGACCATTTTTACAAAGTGGTGCCTCAGTAATCAGGTGGACTTCAGGGCACCACCTCTGAAAGCCATAGCTGACTTCCTCCTGTACTTGTTCCAGGACAGGAAGTTACAACCAGGCACTATTGATGGCTACAGATCAGCCATTGCTGACAAATTAGGCAATGTACCCATAAATGTCAGCAAAGATGAGAATCTCACTCGTCTCCTGGATAGTTTCCATAGAGACAGGCCCAAGGGCAGGAGGGGTATACCCTTCCTGGAACCTCTCTCTGGTGTTACACCAGCTGACCAAGTCTCCCTTTGAACCCTTAAAAGAGGCTTCACCGAAACACTTGACCTTCAAGACTGTTTTCCTGCTGGCCCTGGGTTCAGGTAAACGCAGGAGTGAGATCCATGTTTGGCTACACAAAAACATCAGGCACCAAGTAGATTGGTCCAAGGTGTCCTTATACCCCTTGCCCAGCTTTCTGTCCAAGAATCAGCTGGCCAAGGAGGGACCAGATAGTGTGGCCCCTGTGGTGATTCCAGCCCTGGCCCCCACTCTGGATAAATCACTCAAAGGTGACAGGTCATTATGTCCAGTTAGAGCCCTGCGCTATTACTTGGACAGGATCTCAGATCTCAGGCAGAACAAAGAGTTGGTCTTTGTCTCCTTCAAGAAAGGTTTTGACAAGGACATTTCTCCTGCCACTGTCTCCTCATGGATCAAACAGACTGTGATCCTATGCTATGAGCTCTCTGACCAGCAGGCCCTCACTTTACATCAGGTTAAAGCCCATGATGTAAGGGCCTTTGCTGCTTCTAAGGCATTCCAGTCTGGAATCTCCTTAGACCAAATATTATCAGCCTGCCACTGGAAACCACACAACACCTTCACACAGTTCTATCTGAAGGATGTGGCTTGGGCTGATTCAGAGCTTTTCCATTTAGGGCCAGTAGTGGCTGCTCAGCAGATCCACCAGCTGGCCCAATAATGAGGGGACATTAATTTGTAAATATGTACATATTGTATATACTGATACTTAGATAAGTATAAATCAATTAAAAAAAAAAACAAAAAACAAAACTGTGACATGCTTCCTTTGGGAGGTTTATTTCTTGGGACTGAACTCATCCCTCTCTTCCCTGAACTCAGAGCAGTTATGTTTGGAAAAAAAGGGGGGGGGGCAGTGTCGGTATACCCTCCGGTGTAACCGGATTACGGTGACCGACCATGGCCTTATAGGGTTCCCTGGCTCAGGACTACCCAGGCAAATTTTGTTACTTTGTGAGTTCACTTAAGTCCCTAGTAACTTACCCACCTTCCAAGCGGTAGTTATTCAGCAATTGTCCATTGGATAGGCTGTATTAACGCAATAAAATTGCAAATTTAATAAGTAAATTAAATTTTTAAGTTAATACCCTATCCAATGGACAGGCAAGGCCCTCCCAACCGGCCCCGCTATCAGCTTACTAGGGGTCTAATAGGTTTAGACAACGAAAAAGACGCGATGGCGTCATCCTGTCTAGACAGGAAGTATGCACAAGGCGACACCTAGCGAATGTACACTCTGTGACCTTTGGCGGGACCGGTCGCGTCAACTGGTAAAGCAATTGTCCATTGGATAGGGTATTAACTTATAAAAATTTAATTTACTTATTAAATTTGCAATTTTATATTGCTAGATTTTGAACATCTTTGAAATATGTTATATTAAAATGCCGTCTTGTAAAAAAATTGTTCCACAAACATTTAAAGTTTGCAAATTGCTTAAAATATGAAAAACTGAAAACAGAAACTCCTTATACTAGTAAAATACATAAATATATTCATATATTTAAAGAAAAATTTAATTTTGTAGAAGATTTTACATCTATTTTTAGTTGTTTTTGATGACCTGGTTCACTTTTCTTGACTCGAGTATTAAACTGAATCGTTTTGTTTCTGAGTAACCAAAGAATTGTTGCAGCCCTAGTTTTCTTTGTGAATATGTGCATTTTTAGTTTGAAATCTCCATAAATTTTAGAAGAGATGTATTTACAACTCAAGTACAAATAATGGGAAAAGTTGGCATGGTGAAAGGGCTTACGTGACTTACCAGACTTTGCTACTCCATCTTAAACAATCCCACCAAAAAAAAAAAAAAAAGAAAAAAAAAAAACCAGAAAAAGTGTATAATTATATACAGCATAAAGCTGGCTCTCTATAGACTGTATGTACACATATCTCTTAACCAAGGTGGGATTTATATCATTATTTCTTCCCCTTTTATTTTACTGGAATAAAGATACTATATTACACAGTTGTGCATTTTGGACGGGTGTTTTTTGCATAAACACATATATAAAAAATACATGTAGAGTAAGAAATCTAAAATTCACCACATATCTTTTAGGCTTTTTGAACTGAAAAATACCAATTTTTAGACAAAAAATTGTTTTCTTCATAAAATTAAATAAGGTTTTATAGGTGGCGAATTTTAGATTCCTGGCGAATTTTAGATTTCTTACTCTAATACATGAAATGTATCTCCTTTTAAACAAGTATGAAGAAGACTGAACAAACCTGTTGCCCAATATTCCATGTATTTCCCATTTCTTGGGAAAGTTATTATTTTCTGGGAAATGTTACAACCCTGTTCTTAAAAAAATGAAATAGTAGACAAAACTAATACAGACAGGTGTTTGCTATATTATAACATTTCAAACACAAGTTAAGTAAATTTCCCCTTTTGTGTGAAGATTATTTTATGTGACTGATTAGATATTATATAATAACATTATTCTATGTGTCAGTTGACAGATTTAATGAACATTCTGTTGAATTGCACCGTTACTTGCAGCTGTTCCAAGTGCAGTGACATCTGCAATCTCAAACAGTTCAGGTTATAGTGATGCCATAGAAGCATTTGAAGACCTAGTGGACCGTAAGTATGATTGAATAAAAATAGCAATGAAAAGTTACCAGTTGTCCTGTCATTACACAACCATAGTTGTTAAGAGAATCAATTATACTCCTCATTATATCCCCAGACAAAAGTCAGAGATATACTGGATTCAGCTCTGTCGCTCCATCGCTGCCGTAGAAATTTCCTTTTGTACATCATAACTCAAAAATGGATAAACATTTTACTTTTATAAGTGATCTTTGTGGAAAGTTTGAGGTCAGTAGTTTTAATTTTAAGGTCACGTTCAGACCTCTAAATATACCACAGAGACCTAATTTATAAACTTTTTGCCACTTTTAAGCCTTGTAACTGTTCAAATATATGGTTATTTCACCTGAAATCTGGGAATATATTAATATGTTCTTTTTACATGTGCCAAATACCAAGGCTTGAAGTAGATAATTAGCCTGTGTATGAGGCCCATAATTATGCCACGAGTGATCTTTCTTTGTACATTTTTTTGCCTATGATCTTTCCCATGAAAATTGGCCCAAATTTTGGAAATTTTGTCTTCCTTTAAAGGGTGACGGACACCCTTAATAGTTGGAACAAACAAACAGAGGCTTGGGGACTCAGGTGGTATTCACTAACATGGATTATGATCAGATCAAGATTAGATCAAATCAGATAGGTTCACCAAATTTGCAGGATATCTTTATTGGGGATAAGCTTCAATGGGACTAAATTAGCCTCATTCTGAAATACAAGATGGCCGCCACGGGCATTTCTTTGAAAATTATGTACTTTTTTTAATGACCGGTTCCTAGGTGGAAGGTTGAATCTCTTCATCGGAAATAAGTATAACATACATGTCCTCTACTACCCTGCAGACATTTGACCTTGAAGCTCTTAATTCAAGGTCATCCATGGAGTGCGAAAGTACCCCACATAGCGGACTTTAAAAGTGCCTATATCTCCCTTATTATTGGTCCTAGAGGTGTGGAATGTGAAGCTAACCTATAGGAAATCATGGGCTGGGAATCTTCTGATGTGGTCAGATTTGACCTTGGACCCCTCCTTCAAGGTCAAATGAGGATAGCCAAATGTAAAAGTGCTTATAACTTGCTTATTATTGGACCTAGAGGTTTGCAATGTGAAACCAACTTGGAGGAAATCATGGGCTCGGAATCTTTTGATGTGGTCAGATTTGACCTTGGGCCCCTCCTTCAAGGTCAAATGAAGGGACCACGGTGGCAGAGTGGTAACACTCTCGCCTCCCACCTCTGTCAAGTGGGAAAGCTGATAGTTGCTTGCCGTTGGTTGGCAGTTTACAGTACAAAACCCTTACTAACTGTATGTACTGGTTTCCTCTGCCCTTCCAACTACCCGTCGTGATATGACCTGTACAGTGTTGAAAGCGACATAAAACCCCAAATAAATAAATAAATAAATCAAGGTCAAATGAGGATAGCCAAACTTAAAAGTGCTTATAACTTGCTTATTGTTGGTCCGAGATGTTTGCAATGTGAAAACAACTTATAGGAAATCATGGGCTGAGAATCTTTTGATGTTGTCAGATTTGACCTTGGGCCCCTCCTTCAAGGTCAAACAAGGAGAGCCAAACTTAAAAGTGCTTATAACTCACTTATTATTGGTCCTAGAGGTTTGCAATGTCATACCAACTTACAGGAAATCATGGGCTGGGAATCTTTTAATGTGGTCAGATTTGACCTTGGGACCCGTCCTTCAAGGTCAAATGAGGATAGCCAAACATGAAACTGATGAAAGTGATTATAACTCACTTATTATTGGTCCTATTGGTCTTGGGCCCCTCCTTCAAGGTCAAACGAGGATAGCCAAACTTAAAAGTGCTTATAACTTGCTTATTGTTGGTCTGAGATGTTTGCAATGTGAAACCAACTTATAGGATATCATGGGGTGAGAATCTTTTGATGTTGTCAGATTTGACCTTGGGCCCCTCCTTCAAGGTCAATCGAGGACAGCCAAACTTAAAAGTGCTTTTAACTTGCTTATTATTGATCTTAGAGGTTTGCAATGTCAAATCAGCTTATAGGAAATCATGGGCTGGGAATCTTTTGATGTGGTCAGATTTGACCTTGGGCCCCTCCTTCAAGGTCAAACAAGGATAGCCAAACTTAAAAGTGCTTATAACTCGCTTATTATTGGTACTAGAGGTTTGCAATGTGAAACCAACTTGTAGGATATCATGGGCTGGGAATCTTCTGATGTCGTCAGATTTGAACTTGGCCCCTCCTTCAAGGTCAAATGATGGTTCACTCGCTTTTGGTGAGTTGGTTTTCCGGTGGATACCAATTTGCATAGGTTCTCTGATGCGTGGGTCTAGTTATATGTACTTTTACATAATCGTGGTATTTCCATTGACAGCTATTCTCAATAAAATTTACAGCTTCAGAATTTTTAGTTTTACTGATTAATGCTGTCATTTTGCTATTGAATTGTCTTGTTTTAATACTTTATCTTTACATACATTTTCTTTCTCTTAGATGCTATTTTCTCTACTTAAACATTATTTGTACCTTTATATAACTGACACTGCCCTGAAAGTATTCCGATTTTTGTACTGTTTCACTATTTCTATATCTCATGGTGTTGAAAACTATTTCCATCTTGCAGTACTATGTACTAAATTGCACTAAATTATAGCTTATAATGTCAACATTATATACCTTATATAGTGTGATTTAGGAAGTGCAGTTAATGTTTGATCTCTTTCAAAACTATGTGTCCCGAGATGTCATCTTTATAGTAAGCAAAATTTATATTATCTGCAGAAATCCTAACCTGTGAAGATTGTGGGTGAAGTTGTTGGCAAAAGGTCCTGTGGGTCATGGATTCAAACCCATTGTCTGGGGATACAATTTTGCTTAGCAAAATAAAAATGTTCTAAATTTAATTGCTGAAGTTTTACATAAGTGGTTGATTATGTTTTCCCCCAAATATGTCATACAGACGATGGGTCCCATGGATAATACCCAGTCAAAAGGTGTGGCGTGAGTGATGACCTGTCTGATATATGTTGGTGCTGAGTTGACCCAATCTAGTTTATAAGTTGTGTCCAGTTTTTCATATGCATTAATTTGACCTTTGGTTCTTTTAAGTTCAAACGGCCCCTTTCTTAAACTTTCTTGGATCCTACTTTCTAAATACAGTATTTGAGATGTCGCTACTGGTTTTAGAATTTTAGAATATATTTTAACCACATTTATATTTAGATGACAGGTGATTTTCAGGTCTTTAAGATTGTAAATGACTGGTTGACATTTGATTGATTTTGCATTTTTTATGTCAGCTGACTGGTCAGTCAGCTGACATTATGGCATTACTCTGAGGTGTACACATCTGCGTCCATGTAAACAACTTCTCCAAAACTACAAGACCCAGAGACATGCTGTTTTTTTTTAAAAGATACCTTATCTATCGAGGATGATAAATCGTAAAATCCATGCAGATCTGTTTGTTCCCCAGAGCCATTAGAAGAGAGGTGCTCCCACCTAAAGTCTGAAAATTTCAACACTTTATCACAATTTTCTTATTGACTATTGCAGGGATTTCTCTCATATCTTTTATATATGTACTAGGCCACCAATAGATTCCCTTGTGGGAGTATCAGGCCTGAATATTTCTTAATTATTATATCCCCAGACGAAAGTCAAAGGAAGATCCCTATTTTAAGGTGACCTTAAACTCCCAGTAAAAAAGAACTTATGGCCACCTTAAGGTCAGAAATTGGACTTTTGGCCACTTAGAGCCCTGTAGGTCACAAACTATGATGCTCAGCTGGCTGAAATTTTACGTGACAACTCATTAATATGTTCTTAGTACATGTGCCGAAAATCACGACTTTAAGTTGAGGAGAAAATTGTGTTTGAGGCCCATAAATACCCCCACTTAGGGATTTTTTGCTATATTTTTCACATATTTTGCCCTATAATTTGGAAGTGGTAATTCTGATGAGTCTCAAACTGCGCTAGGTATAACTTTGATATGTAATCCTTGTCTGTAGAAAATTTTAGGGCTGTAGGTTTACCCAAAGGGGTCGACTTAAGGTCTCAAAAGTGCCCACAGAGACCCAATTTATGCACTTTTTGCCACTTTCAAGCACTGTAGCTTTCAAACTATGTCTCTCATCTAAGTTAAATATCATCTGGGAATATATCTATGTGTTTTCTTATATGTGCCCCAACATTTAGGCCTTTAATAGACAGTTAACGTGTGTATCAGGACCATAAACACCCACCCGAGTGACCCTTATAAGACATTTTTCACATCTTTTTCCCTGTAACTTGGAAATGGTAAGTCTGAGAAGTTTCAAACTGTATTAGATATATATTCTGTGTGTAATCTTAGTATGTAACAGATTTTAAGTCTGAAGCTTTAATTTTGAAGGTCAAATTGAGGTCTCTAAAAGACTCCCAAAGACCCAATATTTGGACTTTTTGCTACTTTTAAGCCCTGTGACTGTCAAACTATGTGACTGATAGAGCTCAAATCCTATCTGGGAAGATATTAGTATGTTATTTTTATATGTGCCAAAAATTAAGGCTTTAAGAAGACATTTAACCTGTGTATGAGGACCATAAATCCCCACCCGAGTGACCATTTTTAGACATTTTTCATATATTTTTCCCTGTAACTTGGAAATGGTAAGTCTAAGAAATTTCAAACTGTATTAGATGTATATTCTATGTGTAATCTTAGTATGTGACAAATTTTAAGTCTGAAGCTTTAATTTGAAGGCCACATTTAGGTCTCTAGAAGGCCCCATAAAGACCCAGTATTTGGACTTTTTGCCAATTTTAAGGCCTGTGACTGTTAAACTATGTGACTGATAGAGCTGAAATCTCATCTGGGACTACATTATTATGTTCTTTTTACATGTGCCAAAAATCAAGGCTTCAAGTAGACATTTAACCTGTGTATGAGGACCTTAAACACCCACCTGAGTGACCCTTTTAAGACATTTTTCACATATTTTGCTCTGTAACTTGGAAATGGTAAGTCTGCGAAGTTTCAAACTTTATTAGATACATATTCTATGTGTAATCTTATTGAAAGCCACATCGAGATCTCTAAAAGGCCCACAGAGACCCAATATTTGGACTTTTTACCACCTTTAAGCCCTGTGATTGTTAATATGTGATTGATGGAGCTGAAATCCCATCTGGGAATGCATTATTATGTCCTTTTTACATATGCCGAAAATCAAGGTTTTTAGTAGACATTTAACCTGTGTATGAGGGCCATAGACACTCACCCAAGTGCCTTTTTTGACATTTTTTCCGTATTTTGCCCTGTTATTTGGAAATGCTTAGTGTGACAAGTCTTAAACTGTATTATATATAATTAAGCGTCCCTTGAAAAGGGGACGCTTATTGGTTTCACCCCCGGTTTTCAGTCAGCCGCCGCCGCCGCCGCCACCGCCGCCGCCGCCGCCGCCGCATTATCGTCTCCCTTGAATATCTCCCTTGTTATTAGGCCTATCCAAATGATATGTGGCAGTGTTCTTCTATAGGCGTGGGGAAATTTTTTGACAGGCATAAATTTAACCTTTGACCTTTATCAAGGTCACATTATCAAAAATTCAAAAAAAAATTTACTTCCTTTTCACTAGATTTCCTCAGAAAGTACTGGGTGTGGGTCAACCAAATTTGGTATGCACATTCCTGAGAAAAGAATCTAGGCGCCAGTCGATATTGGGATCAATCGGCCCATAATTAACTGATTGACGGGCGATTGATTATAAGTTCATAAAAATTTTGCTAAGATTAAGCCTTGAACTCGCTTATTATTGATCGTAGAGGTTTGGGATGGTATACCAACATATAGGAAATCATGTGCTGGGAATCTTCTGGTGTGGTCAGATTTGACCTTGGGCCCCTCGTTCAAGGTCAAGCGAGGATAGGCAAAGTTTAAAGTGCTTATAACTCGCTTATTATTGGTCCTAGAGGTTTGGGATGGTATACCAACATATAGGAAACCATGGGCTGGGAATCTTTTGGTGTGGTCAGATTTGACCTTGGACGTCTCCTTCAAGGTCAAACGGGGATAGGCAAACTGGAAAGTGCTTATAACTCGCTTGTTATTAGTCCTAGAGGTTTGGGATGGTATACCAACATATAGGAAATCATGTGCTGGGAATCTTCTGGTGTGGTTGCATTTGACCTTGGGCCCCCCCTTCAAGGTCAAACGAGCATAGCCAAACTTAAAAGTGCTTATAAGTCGCTTATTATTGGTCTTAGAGCTTTGGGATGGTATACCAACATGTAGGAAATCATGGGCTGGGAATCTTCTGGTGTGGTCGGATTTGACCTTGGGCCTCTCGTTCAAGGTCAAACGAGGATAGCCAGACATAAAAATGCTTATAACTCGCTTATTATTGGTCCTAGAGCTTTGGGATGGTATACCAACATATAGGAAATCATGGGCTGGGAATCTTTTGGTGTGGTTGGATTTGACCTTGGGCCTCTCGTTCAAGGTCAAACGAGGATAGCCAAACTTAAAAGTGCTTATAACTCGCTCATTATTGGTCCTAGAGGTTTGGGATGGTATACCGACATATAGGAAATCATGGGCTGGGAATCTTCTTGTGTGGTCGGATTTGACCTTGGGCCTCTCCTTCAAGGTCAAACGAGGATAGCCAAACATAAAAATGCTTATAACTCGCTTATTATTGGTCCTAGAGCTTTGGGATGGTATACCAACATATAGGAAATCATGGGCTGAGAATCTTCTGGTGTGGTTGGATTTGACCTTGGGCCTCTTGTTCAAGGTCAAATGAGGATAGCCAAACTTAAAAGTGCTTATAACTCGCTTATTATTGGTCCTAGAGGTTTGGGATGGTATACCGACATGTAGAAAATCATGGGCTGTGAATCTTCTGGTGTGGTTGCATTTGACCTTGGGCCCCTCCTTCAAGGTCCAACGAGCATAGGCAAAGTTGAAAGTGCTTATAAGTCGCTTATTATTGGTCCTAGAGGTTTGGGATGGTATACCAACATATAGGAAATCATGTGCGGGGAATCTTCTGGTGTGGTCGGATTTGACCTTGGGCCCATCCTTCAAGGTCAAACGAGGATAGCCAAACTTAAAAGTCCTTATAACTCGCTTATTATTGGTCGTAGAGCTTTGGGATGGTATACCGACATATAGGAAATCATGTGCTGGGAATCTTCTGGTGTTGTCGCATTTGACCTTGGGCCCATCCTTCAAGGTCAAACGAGGATAGCCAAACTTAAAAGTACTTATAACTCGCTTATTATTGGTCGTAGAGCTTTGGGATGGTATACCTACATATAGGAAATCATGTGCTGGGAATCTTCTGGTGTGGTTGGATTTGACCTTGGGCCTCTCGTTCAAGGTCAAATGAGGATAGCCAAACTTAAAAGTGCTTATAACTCGCTTATTATTGGTCGTAGAGCTTTGGGATGGTATACCTACATATAGGAAATCATGTGCTGGGAATCTTCTGGTGTGGTCGGATTTGACCTTGGGCCTCTCGTTCAAGGTCAAACGAGGACAGCCAAACTTAAAAGTGCTTATAACTCGCTTATTATTGGTCGTAGAGCTTTGGGATGGTATACCGACATATAGGAAATCGTGCTGGGAATCATCTGGTGTGGTTGCATTTGACCTTGTGCCTCTCGTTCAAGGTCAAACAAGGATAGCCAAACTTAAAAGTGCTTATAACTCGCTTATTATTGGTCGTAGAGCTTTGGGATGGTAGACCAACATATAGGAAATCATGTGCAGGGAATCTTCTGGTGTGGTCAGATTTGACCTTGGGCCCCTCCTTCAAGGTCAACCGTGGATAGGCAAAGTTTAAAGTGCTTATAACTCGCTTATTATTGGTCCTAGAGGTTTGGGATGGTATACCAATATGTAGGAAACCATGGGCTGGGAATCTTTTGGTGTGGTCAGATTTGACCTTGGGCCTCTCCTTCAAGGTCAAACGAGGATAGCCAAACTGAAAAGTGCTTATAACTCACGTATTATTAGTCCTAGAGGTTTCGGATGGTATACCAACATGTAGGAAATCATGTGCTGGGAATCTTCTGGTGTGGTCGCATTTGACCTTGGGCCCCCCCTTCAAGGTCAAACAAGCATAGCCAAACTTAAAAGTGCTTATAACTCGCTCATTATTGGTCCTAGAGCTTTGGGATGGTATACCAACATATAGGAAATCATGGGCTGGGAATGTTTTGGTGTGGTCGGATATGACCTTGGGCCCCTCCTTGAAGGTCAAATGAGGATAGCCAAACATAAAAATGCTCATAACTCGCTTATTATTGGTCCTAGAGCTTTGGGATGGTAAACCAACATGTAGGAAATCATTGGCTGGGAACCTTCTGGTGTGGTCGGATTTGAGCTTGGGCCCCACGTTCAAGGTCAAACGAGCATAGCCACACTTAAAAGTGATTAGAACTCGCTTATTATTGGTCCTAGAGGTTTGGGATGGTATACCAGCATATACAAAATCATGGGCTGGGAACCTTCTGGTGTGGTCGCATTTGACCTTGGGCCTCTCATTGAAGGTGAAATGAGCATAGCCAAGCTTAAATGTGGTTATAATTCGCTTATTATTGGTCCTACAGGTTTGTGATGGTATACCAGCATATAGGAAATCATGGGCTGGGAATCTTCTGGTGTGGTCGTATTTGACCTTGGGCCTCTCGTTTAAGGTCAAACGAGCATAGCCAAACTTAAAGGTCATAGGAAACATTTTTCACAAAAATTATGAAGTTAACTTCATTCAGTAGACAAACAACCTATAAGAATGAAAATGTGGTTTATTTTAAGAAATATATGGTACAAGAGCCATAAATAGCATTATAAAAATAAATATCACGAACGTGGAGTAAATTTATTTATTTGTTGCTTTACGTCGCGTTCAACAGCCAGGGTCATATTGCGACGGGTAGTTTACAGGTGGAATAAACCAGTGCATAGTGCACTGTAAACCACCGGGCATCGGCAAGTAACTACCAACTTTCCAACATGAAGCGCCCGGCCCGAGATTCGAACCGGCGGCCACAGAGGTTGGAGGCGAGAACCGAACATGGAGTAAAAAGTGGACATATTGTTTTTCTCGTAGTAGATGATTGATGACGTCACAGGTTCATAATGAAGTTCCGTGTAGTTGGAGATATAGTGTATATATTTCCAAACTGAAGGAAGATAACATTTTCCTTTGCCAAAAAAGCTGACTAGCCTCTATTTTTTCTAGATGCTGTTTTTTTCTCAAGTTTTACCTAACTTTTAATCACTGACAGTTCTAACAAACACAGATATACTGTAAGTAGGCTTGTCTTGGAATGCAGAAAGCGTAAACATATGTATGAGATTTTGCCTCCTTCCATCATTTTTTTCCAGGTTTTTAAACTGTGATGAGAAAGTAGCCTTTCAAGTTAGATAAATTTACACAAAACTAAGAATCTCTTGATAAATTCAAAAGTGGTCATTTGAACTTACTGGATACTGTTTTTTTGCCTTTAATCACCGGCATTTCTATCAAGAAAAGGCTTGATGTAAAGTGAAATCAAAATACACAATTTGTTTTCATTTGCATTAATAATTTATAAAAGCATGCTGTTGTCAAATTTATTGAATTTATTCTGAAAGAATCATGTTTGAAGTTCTAACTTTTACATTATCAGTTTATGAAATAATTCAGTATATGAGTTTTCCTTAAGATATTAGTTCAGTATTTCTTGGCCTTAAGTTTGGATAATTTAAAGTTTTGGAAATTAGTTGGTGACATTTTATTCTCAATTTAAGCCTTTGTTGAGACCAAAAAAAAAGGATATGTGTTTAGGGGAACTGTAATCAATACTAGATGGCTAGACACATTATGTATACTATGAAAGCAGTATTGTTTACAGTTTTTATGGGAAACTAATTTGGAGAACATATATGATTTATCCTTGCTTGAGGCCCAGTTCTAAAGACATTTATGTTGTATTTATTTCATCTCCTGGCAATAGTGTTTTCAAAATTGAAAAAAATAACTATCAAAATTCATCTCAGAGTTGAACCTGGTTGACTGCATTGTTTGGTGATTTTTATGCAACTTGCTTAATACCTCTCTAAATATTTTTTATTTGAGAACAAAAATAAAAGATGTTCTGAAGGCTATTTCAAAAATTTACTGTGGCAGACTGATGTCTTATAAACAAATAAACTTCATAAAAACACATTATGCAATCTTTTAAATATATATGTATGTATTAAAAGGCTTACGGAAATAATAGTTTGTTTACATTGTCATGAACCTGTGACGTCAAGGCTAGTATTTTCTACGGGAGTTGTCAAGTGAAAAATAATGGCGACAGTTGTAAAAATCTTGAAAAAACAGCCAGAAAGTGATTGAATATACCATGTAACCTTGTCCAGACGCATCTTTTTTCACAGAAATTGAACTTATATATGTATATGTAATCACTAATGAATGATTTGAAAATACTTCCTATGACCTTTAAAAGTGCTTATAACTCGCTTATTATTGGTCCTAGAGGTTTGGGATGGTATACCAACATGTAGGAAATCAAGGGCTGGGAATCTTCTGGTGTGGTCGCATTTGACCTTGGGCCCCTCCTTCAAGGTCAAACGAGGATAGGCAAAGTTTAAAGTGCTTATAACTCGCTTATTATTGGTCCTAGAGGTTTGGGATGGTATACCAACATATAGCAAACCATGGGCTGGGAATCTTTTGGTGTGGTCGGATTTGACCTTGGGCCTCTCTTTCAAGGTCAAATGAGCATAGCCAAACTTAAAAGTGCTTATAACTTGCTCATTATTGGTCCTAGAGCTTTGGGATGGTATACCAACATATAGGAAGTCATGGGCTGGGAATCTTTTGGTGTGGTCGGATTTGACCTTGGGCCTCTTCTTCAAGGTGAAACGAGCATAGCCAAACTTAAAAGTGCTTATAACTCACTTATTATTGGTCCTAGAGGTTTGGGATGGTATACCAACATACAGTAAATCATGTGCTGGGAATCTTCTGATGTGGTCGGATTTGACCTTGGGCCCCTCCTTCAAGGTCAAACGAGTATAGCCAAACGTAAAAGTGCTTATAACTTGCTTATTATTGGTTCTAGAGGTTTGTGATGGTATACCAACATATAGGAAATCATGGGCTGGGGATCTTTTGGTGTGGTCGGATTTGACCTTGGGCCTCTTCTTCAAGGTCAAACGAGGATAGCCAAACTTAAAAGTGCTTATAACTCGCTTATTATTTGTCCTAGAGGATTGGGATGGTATACCAACATATAGGGAATCATGTGCTGGGAATCTTCTGGTGTGGTCGCATTTGACCTTGGGCCTCTCATTCAAGGTCAAATGAGCATAGCCAAACTGAAAAGTGCTTATAACTCGCTTATTGTTGGTCCTAGAGGTTTTGGATGGTATACAAACATATAGGAAATCATGGGCTGGGAATCTTTTGGTGTTGTCCGATTTGACCTTGGGCCTCTCCTTCAAGGTCAAACGAGCATAGCCAAACTTAAAAGTTCGATAACTCGATTATTATTAGTCCTAGAGGTTTGGGATGTGAAACCAACATGTAGGAAATCATGTGCTGGGAATCTTCTGGTGTGGACGGATTTGACCTTGGGCCTCTCATTCAAGGTCAAACGAGCATAGCCAAACCTAAACATGCTTCTTCTACTTTGCAGCTTAAAAGACACAGTCAGCTGATACAGAACCTGTTCACAGGCACTGATTGCTTTTTTCGTTTTAAGATCACTCTTGTGACCCTAACATGGTCCTTTCAGGAGAATTTCTCTTCACCAATAACATTTACCTCTTCACATTGGTCCTTTAGCATTTCTTATAAAACTTAAAAGCTGTAGAGACGCTTTGTTTTTGTGTACAAAAACTTTTGTCTAGTTTTTGTTTGTTATGTATGTCCCCAAAAAGTTTCAGATCTGTAGTTTAATTGCTAAGGTCTCTTTAACAATTGTAAAATGCCCACAGAAACCCAATTTATGGACATTATGCCACTTTAAAGCCCAGTAACTGTCAAACTATGTGGGTTATAGAGCTGAAATCTTTGAATTTTTAAAAGGAAATGCCTGTCTATTTAAATTTTGAATATTAATAATGTTATGGCTATCTTAGTCTTTTAAGAACTTATTTTTGTGTGTTATACCTCTGCTTGCTGAGTTTTTAACTTTTTAAAATGAAACTGGTTAAACATATTCAAGTAGACAAAATGGACACTTTAAGTGAGCTTTAACTCCCAATATTAATGAAATTATATCCTTATGTAGTAAAACTAGGGGATTTTTAACCCTCAACTAGCCCAGTTTTATTCAACTTGCCTCAGTTAATTTTGACACAGCTCCTACAGTTATGAACTCATTTCAGTTGATAATCACATACTTAAAATTCTCAATTCTTTTTGTATTTGAGTACCCCTTTTATATAGATTGTTTGTTTACCATTTATGCTGTAGCACATCCCCCACCCGGATTCCCCCACCCACCTCTGGGACCTCCAGCTATATTGAGTGACACTAAATAAACAAAGGTATTTAATGATATCAGATGAGAAACAAAGAACTCAATGGGGTTGCAGATCTTGTGTAATAGTGAGAGAGGTGTGGAGAAGGGGAGAGGGGTGGGGGTGGGAGGTGGTGGGCTTCATTACATATAACACAAAGGGGAGTCAGAACTGAGATTGTGTCACATATTTAGGTTGCATATATATGGACCACATATATAGGTATAGAGGAAATGAATAACTGAAAACAATTTGCAAATTCTAAAAATAATATAATAAAATAATAATATAAATAATTTTTTTTTAAATAATATTTTATTTGTGAACAAATATAGAAACAGATATGCGCTTTTGGGATTATGAATTTTAGAATCATCAATCATTTAAATACTTTGAAGGAAGATTGAAAAGTATGATGAGTTGAGTTAAAAATAATATTTTATTTGTCAACAAATATAGAAACAGATATGCTCTTTTGGGATTATTATTTTAGAATGGACATTCAATCATCAATCATTTAAATACTTTGAAAATAGGTTTAGAGTTATCATTGCAGGAAGATTGAAAATATAATTTGAGTTATGTATTCGGCGTCTGGGGATACACCATCTTCCTTGGGAAGATATAAACAGAGTAGATTGATGTGCTGAAGTTCATATAATAATGGCTAATTATGTTTTAAAAAATTCCCGATCAAAACCTGTGGCGTGAGTGATGACCTGTCTGGGGATATGTTGGCGCCGAGTTGGCCCAATCTAGTTTTTTTATGAAATTTTGATGCATTAAAATTCATGTATTCATGCACTAAATCACTTATGACTTGAAAAGTGTTACATTTAGAGCATTTTGTTAAATGTGTTTTTGATGTAGTTATTACATAGAAAAAATTCAGAACTATAGTCCCTTACATAATTAAGTAATTGCTGTTAAACCTAAACACTCTACTGCAGTAAATAATCATTTTCTCACCTGCATTTTATTTCAGTGAGGAGAGTGAGGAAGAGGCAGTCTTTTTCTGCACAGATCTGCCCCCTCCCCACTCCCCTCACTCAAATAAAAATGCATGTGAGAAAAGAATTGCTTCTGTGTATGGGGGATGGGGGGGAGTGAGGTGGGGAAGTGAGATTATGTGTGTGTGTGTTGTAAGTCTCACTTCCCCCCATTCAAACAGAGGAGAATATGTGTGCAATGTGTATATCTTTTCTGTCTTGCATAAAAAAAGAAACTGAAAGAAAATGGAAAGGTTCACTCTCACTGAGCTTTATCAAGCCTAGCTGTGGATGCATGCTGTTATTCTGCTTGCAGTCTAATACTGCAACTGATACAGTTTTTAAATAATCTACTTTCCCATCAGATACAAAATAGAGTAAAGCTTACCTTCTCCTTACAGTCTCATACCACAACTACTACAGCTTTATTAACTCAAGTCTCCATCTGGGCCGCTCATTTTTGTTAGCAAAAACCTTTTTCTAGTTGGTCCTAGAGTTTTGGGATGGTAAACCAACACATTGGAAATCATGGACTGGGAATCTTCTGGTGTGGTCGGATTTGACCTTGGGCCCCTCCTTCAAGGTCAAATGAATATAGACAAACTTAAAAGTGCTTATGACTTGCTTATTTTTGGTCCTAGATTTTTGGCATGGTAAACCAACCTACAGGAAATCATGGGCTGAGAATCTTTTGGTGTGGTAGGATTTGACCTTGGGCCCCTCCTTCAAGGTCAAACGAGGATAGCCAAACTTAAAAGTGTTTATAACTCTTTTATTATTGGTCCTAGAGGTTTGGGATGGTAAACCAACACATAGGAAATCATGGGCAGGGAATCTTTTGGTGTGGTTGGATTTGACCTTGGGCCCCTCCTTCAAGGTCAAACGAATGTAGCCAAACTTAAAAGTGCTTATAACTCGCTTATTTTTGTTCCTAGAGGTTTGGGATGGTAAACCAACCTATAGGAAGTCATGGGCTGGGAATCTTTCGGCTTAAACTTGGACCCCCCCCCCCCTTCAAGGTCAAACGAGGATAGCCAAACTTAAAAGTGCTGATAACTGGCTTATATGGCTGGAAATACTCTGTATGTCACGCTTCAACCATGCCCCTGTCCTGGGATACACTGCGTCGAGACACAATATGTAGTTCATGTACTTTTGAATCAGCTATAATATAGTGAAATTGCAGTCCTCATGGCATAGCTGAGCAATAGCTATTTTCAGGGTTTCAATGTTGAGTAAATCAGTTGTAACTCAAAAACTGTTGCATTTACAGTATTTTCTTTAAATATGTTATTCACCTACTTTTCTGTCAGCTATAAAATAGTTAAATAATTATGGCAGACCTGTAGCTCATTGCATAGCTGAGCTATAGCTACTTTAAGAGTATAGCTGTTGAGTAATTCATTTGTAACTCAAAAACTATTGCATTTACACAGTATTTATTTTTAAATATGTTGTTCACCTACTTTTTGGTCTGCTGTAACATAGTGAAATTACAGACCAGTAGCTCAAGGTATAGCTCAGGAATAGTTACTTTGAGGTTCTCACTATTGAGTAAATCAGTTATAACTTGAAAACTATTGCATTTACAGTATTTTGTTAAAATATGTTGTTCACCTACTTTTAGGTCAGCCATAACATAGTAAAATTGCAGACCTATAGCTCATTGCATAGCTGAGCTATAGCTATTTTTAGAGTATCGCTGTTGAGTAAATCAGGTATAAACTGAAAACTATTGCAGTTACAGTATTTTGTATAAATATGTTATTTACCTACTGTTTGGTCATCCATAACATAGTAAAAGTGCAGACCTGTAGCTCATTGCATAGCTGAGCAATAGCTACTTTGAGGTTTTCACTGTTGAGTAAATCAGTTGTAACTTGAAAACTATTGCATTTACAGTATTTTGTTTAAATATGTTGCTCACCTTCTTTTGGGTCAGCTATAACATAGTAAAATTGCAGACCTGTAGCTCATTGCAAAGCATAGGAATAGCTACTTTCAGGTCTCACTGTTGAGTAAATCAATTGTAACTCGAAAACTATTGTATTTAGAGATTTAAGCATCCCACAAGGGACGCTTGTTTGTGCATAGGAGGAAATCAGGCTCCGCCGGCTCTGTGAGCTCTGTGGGCTCCGTGAGCTCTGCGTTTTGTTTTCCTTATAACTCTGTGACTGTTGGGCGGATTCTTTTCAAATTTGGCAGGTGTATGTAGTAGCCCTGGGAAATTTTTTGGAATATGCTGCAGTGACATTTTGACCAATCAGAGAGGTCACATTACCAGAAATGTGTTTTTTCGAAGGGTAAGCTTGTCCGGATGATAACTTGAAAGGGATTTTATCTATTCACCTGAAACTTGGCAGATATATACATTCTATTAAAATCTGGAAATCATTAGATTTTGGCATTGATTGGGTATCTTTCCAGAGTAGCCAACCCAATTTTCAAAAATTTTTGTCTCATCAAAAATTGCAAAACACAAAAATGCTTATATCTCGAAAACCGTGCTAGATAGAACGATTTCGACGAAATTTTGCACCCACGGGGTATCTCCGCAGATTATCTTAACACTTTTTTCCAAAAATTTCTATCTCGCGAAAAATGGCGGCCATTTTTAATTTTCGAATTTTTCACAAAAATTGCAAAACACAAAAACGCTTATATCTTGAAAACCATGCGGGATAGAGCAATTTCGACGAAATGTTTGACCCACAGGGTATCTCTACAGAGTAGCCAACCAATTTTCAAAACTTTTTTGTCTCGTCAAAAATTGCAAAACACAAAAAGGCTTATATCTCGAAAACCGTGCGCGATAGAGCAATTTCGATGAAATTTTTGACGCACAGGATATCTCTGCAGAGTAGCCATTCCAATTTTCAAAAAATTTGTGTCTCGCCAAAAATGGCGACTATTTTGAATTTTCCATTTTTTTGCAAAAATTGCAAAACACAAATATGCTTATATCGCGAAAACCGTGCTAGATAGAGCAATTTCGACGACATTTTTTATCCATAGGGTATCCCTGCAAAATAGCCATCTGGATCTAGCCATCACAACAGTATAAGGCTATAAGCAGAGCATTTTCTTAATACTTTAGCACTCACCTTTATATCCTTTTTGGGACGCTTTGTTTTTGCTGTGCAAAAACATTATCTTTTTTTTTGCAAGCGATCCTCTAGTTTTGTTTTAATATGATATTCACTTACTTATGGGTCAGCTTTAACGTAGTGAAACTGTAGATCTGCAGCTCATTGCATAGCTGAGCAATAGCTACTTTGAGGTTCTCACTGTTGAGTAAATCAGTTGTAGCTTGAACACTATTGCATTTACAGTATTTTATTGTATCCACCGGAAGCATCCAGTGGATACTTTGGTTTAGCGTTCGCTACGCCGCCGCCGCCGCCGCGCGTAGAGATATTTTCGGCGTTAACGCTCTAAGAGGAAAACAACAGCAGCTAGGTTCACCAAATTTGCAGGATATCTTCATTGGGGGGTAAGCTTCTCTGGGAAGGAAAATAGCCTCATTCTGAAAAACAAGATGGCCGCCACGGGCATTTCTTTGAAAATAATCTACATTTTTCTACTGGCTGTTGCTCATAGGTAGAAGGTTGAATCTCTTCATAGGTGATATGTATGACACATATACATGTCCTCTACAACCTTGCACACATTTGACCTTGAAGCTCCTAACTCAAGGTCATCCACGGAGTGCCGAAGTAACCCACATAGAGGACTTTAAAAGTGCCTATATCTCCCTTATTATTGGTCCTAGAGGTTTGCAATGTGAAGCCAACCTATAGGAAATCATGTGCTGCGAATCTTCTGATGTGGTCAGATTTGACCTTGGACCCCTCCTTCAAGGTCAAACAAGGATAGCCAAACTTAAAAGTGCTTATAAGTCGCTTATTATCGATCCTAGAGGTTTGGGATGGTAAACTAACATATAGGAAATCATGTGCTGCGAATCTTCTGATGTGGTCAGATTTGACCTTGGACCCCTCCTTCAAGGTCAAACGAGGATAGCCAAACTTAAAAGTGCTTATAACTCGCTTATTATCGATCCTAGAGGTTTGGGATGGTAAACCAACATATAGTAAATCATGGGCTGGGAATCTTCTGGTGTGGTCAGATTTGACCTTGGGCCCCTCCTTCAAGGTCAAATGAGGACAGCCAAACTTAAAAGTGCTTATAACTTGCTTATTATTGGTCCTAGAGGTTTGGGATGGTAAACCAACATATAGGAAATCATGGGCTGGGAATCTTCTGGTGTGGTCGGATTTGACCTTGGGCCCCTCCTTCAAGGTCAAACGAGGATAGCCAAACTTAAAAGTGCTTATAACTCGCTTATTATTGGTCCTAGAGGTTTGGGATGGTAAACCAACATATAGGAAATCATGGGCTGGGAATCTTCTGGCGTGGTCGGATTTGACCTTGGGCCCCTCCTTCAAGGTCAAACGAGGACAGCCAAACTTAAAAGTGCTTATAGCTCGCTTATTATTGGTCCTAGAGGTTTGGGATGGTAAACCAGCATATAGGAAATCATGGGCTGGGAATCTTTTGGTGTGGTCGGATTTGACCTTGGGCCCCTCCTTCAAGGTCAAACGAAGATAGCCAAAGGTAAAAGTGCCTATAACTCACTTATTATTGGTCCTAGAGGTTTGGGATGGTAAACCAACATGTAGAAAATCATGGGCTGGGAATCTTCTGGTGTGGTCGGATTTGACCTTGGGCCCCTCCTTCAAGGTCAAGTGAGGACAGCCAAACTTAAAAGTGCTTATAACTCGCTTATTATTGGTCCTAGAGGTTTGGGATGGTAAACCAACATATAGAAAATCATGGGCTGGGAATCTTCTGGTGTGGTCGGATTTGACCTTGGGCCCCTCCTTCAAGGTCAAGTGAGGACAGCCAAACTTAAAAGTGCTTATAACTCGCTTATTATTGGTCCTAGAGGTTTGGGATGGTAAACCAACATATAGAAAATCATGGGCTGGGAATCTTCTGGTGTGGTCGGATTTGACCTTGGGCCCCTCCTTCAAGGTCAAATGAGGACAGCCAAACTTAAAAGTGCTTATAACTTGCTTATTATTGGTCCTAGATGTTTGGGATGGTAAACCAGCCTATAGAAAATCATGGGCTGGGAATCTTCTGGCGTGGTCGGATTTGACCTTGGGCCCCTCCTTGAAGGTCAAATGAGGATAGCCAAAGGTAAAAGTGCTTGTAACTCGCTTATTATTGGTCCTAGAGGTTTGGGATGGTAAACCAACCTATAGGAAATCATGGGCTGGGAATCTTCTGGTGTGGTCGGATTTGACCTTGGGCCCCTTGTTCAAGGTCAAATGAGGACAGCCAAACTTAAAAGTGCTTATAACTCACTTATTATTGGTCCTAGAGATTTGGGATGGTAAACCAACATATAGGAAATCATGTGCTGGGAATCTTCTGGTGTGATCAGATTTGACCTTGGGCCCCTCCTTCAAGGTCAAATGAGGACAGCCAAACTTAAAAGTGCTTATAACTCGCTTATTATTGGTTCTAGAGGTTTGGGATGGTAAACCAACCTATAGGAAATCATGGGCTGGGAATCTTCTGGCGTGGTCGGATTTGACCTTGGGCCCCTCCTTCGAGGTCAAACGAGGATAGCCAAACATAAAACTGCTTATAGCTCGCTTATTATTGATCCCAGTGGTTTGGGATGGTAAATCAACATACAGGAAATCATGGGCGGGGAATCTTCTGGCATGGTCGGATTTGACCTTGGGCCCCTCCTTTAAGGTCAAGTGAGGACAGCCAAACTTAAAAGTGCTTATAACTTGCTTATTATTGGACTTAGAGGTTTGGGATAGTAAACCAACATATAGGAAATCATGGGCTGGGAATCTTCTGGCGTGGTCGGATTTGACATTGGGCCCCTCCTTCAAGGTCAAATGAGGACAGCCAAACTTAAAAGCGCTTATAACTCGCTTATTATTGGTCCCAGAGGTTTGGGATGGTAAACCAACATATAGAAAATCATGGGCTGGGAATCTTCTGGTGTGGTCGGATTTGACCTTGGGCCCCTACTTCAAGGTCAAATGAGGACAGCCAAACTTAAAAGTGCTTATAACTCGCTTATTATTGGTCCTAGATGTTTGGGATGGTAAACCAGCATATAGAAAATCATGGGCTGGGAATCTTCTGGTGTGGTCGGATTTGACCTTGGGCCCCTCCTTGAAGGTCAAATGAGGACAGCCAAACTTAAAAGTGCTTATAACTCGCTTATTATTGGTCCTAGATGTTTGGGATGGTAAACCAACATATAGGAAATCATGGGCTGGGAATCTTCTGGCGTGGTTGGATTTGACCTTGGGCCCCTCCTTGAAGGTCAAATGAGGACAGCCAAACTTAAAAGTGCTTATAACTTGCTTATTATTGGTCCTAGAGGTTTTGGTGCATTGTCTTTACGGTGGATACAATTTGCATCGGTTTTCCGATGCGCTAGGTCTAGTTTAAATATGCTGTTCACTTACTTATGGGTCAGCTATAACATAGTAAAATTGCAGACCTGTAGCTCATTGGAAAGCAGAGCAATAGCAGAGGTTCTCAATGTTGAGTAAATCAGTTGTAACTCAAAAACTATTGCATTTAGAGAATTTTGTATAAATATGTTATTCACCTACTTTTGTTTCAGCTATAACATAGTGAAATTGTAGACCTGTAGCTCATGGCATGGCTGAGCAATAGCTACTTTCAGGTTTTCACTGTTGAGTAAATCAGTTATAACTGCAAAGCTATTGCATTTAGAATATTTTTTTAAAATTATTATGTTACTCATGTACTATTCAATCAGCTATGACATAGTGACATTTGCACACTTGTATTTTGTATATGGGAGAAGCGACTCCGCCGGATCTGCTGGATCCGCATTTTCTTTTCGCACTAGTTTCACAGCCATAAGGCGGATTTTTTTCACATTTGGCAGGTGCATGCAGTAGCCCTGGGAATTTTTTCTGAATATGCTGCGATGACATTTTCACCAGAGGTCACATAACCAAAAATGCGTTTTTTGGAAGGGCGTCCTTGTCCTGATGATAACTTACACATTTTATCTATCCACCTGAAATTTAGCAAATACCTTCCGCATATAAAGATCTGGGTGACATTAAATTTTGGCAGGGATAGGTTAAGAAATGACTGAGTTATTGATGATTAATTAAGCATTAACAATTTTTTCAATGAGTAAAACACAGAACAGCTTGTATCTCCTTAACCGTGTGAGATAGAACGATTTCGTCGAAATTTTGGATCCACAGGGTATCTAAAGAAACTACTCTCTCCAATTTTCCAAAAGATTTCTCCCCCCCCCAAAATGGGGGTCATATTCAATTTTCGAATTTTTGACAAAAAAAATGGAAAACACAAAATTGGAAATATGGCCTCATAAGGTGCACATATAGAACAATACTAAGTGATATGAGTACTTTTTGAAACCATTTTTACCCCACAGCCCTTAAGGGCTGTCAGGGTATTGCTTCACCCATGGTGTCCGGGCGGGCGAGCGGGCGGCAGGAAAAGTTTGTCCGGCCTGTATCTCAGAAACTGTAAGGTGTAGGAAGTTGATACTTGGTAGGGACATTGGTTCGGGGGTGTAGGTGTGCAGCGTCATGGTGTGACCTTGATTTGACGTTTGACCTTGCCGTAGTGACCTTGACCTATAAAATCTTAGCTGGGCTATATCTCGGAAACCGTAAGGTGTAGGATGTTGATACTTGGTAGGGACATTGGTTCGGGGGTGTAGGTGTGCATCGTCATGGTGTGACCTTGATTTGACCTTTGACCTTGCCGTAGTGACCTTGACCTATAAAATCTTGTCCGGGCTATATCTTGGAAACCGTAAGGTGTAGAAAGTTGATACTTAGTAGGGACATTGGTTAGGGGGTGTAGGTGTGCAACATCATGGTGTGACCTTGATTTGACCTTTGACTTTGCCGTAGTGACCTTGACCTATTAAATCTTGTTGGGGCAATATCTCAGCAACCGTAAGGTGTAGGAAGTTGATACTTGGTAGGGACATTGGTTAGGGGTTGTAGGTGTGCAACATCATAGTGTGACCTTGATTTGACCTTTGACCTTGCCGTAGTGACCTTGACGTATAAAATCTTGTCTGGGCTATATCTCTGAAAGCGTAAGGTGTAGGAAGTTGATACTTGGTAGGGACATTGGTTAGGGGGTAGTAGGTGTGCAATGTCATGGTGTGACCTTGATTTGACCTTGTCATAGTGACCATGAGTTTTAAAATCTTGTCTGGGTTTATTTCTTTGATTCCGTAAGGTGTAGAAGGTGGACACTTAGTAGGGACATTGGTTAGGGGGTGTAGGTGAGCATCATGGTGTGACCTTTAACTTTGGCTCTGCCAAAGTGTGTTCACCCGCCATATTTGAGACATGTTTCTCTTATGACAAAGATATATGGATTGCTGCAACTGATTATTATTTGCACTTTTACATTTTTATTGCGTTAATACATCCTATCCAATGGAGAATTGCTTTACCGGTCGGCACGACCGGTCCTGCCAAACGCCAGAAAAAGATGTCCTGTATATAATACTGGCAGGACTGGTTATGGAGTGTGCATTCGCTAGATGGCGCATCATACTTCCTTCCTGTCTAGACAGCGTGACGTCATAGCATCTTTTTTGTTTGGCGCGTGGAGTGTGCAGACGTGTTTTCTACAGAGAGACGTTTTTGAATTTTATCAACGAATTTTTCCATTTTATGAACTTTTAAGTATTCCTACTTAATTCTACGAGTTGTATCATCATTATGTCATCACCTGGACAGAAAAGAAGAACCTGCGGGCACGTTATGGCTGTTTTTGATAACCACAAGAAATGTGCATGTTGCAGGGACAAGGGAGTGGGTGATGATCCGTGTGTTAAAAAGCAGGAATGTAAGATCTGTCAGGCTCTTACACCTGCGCAGTTGAAGCAACTTTCCACCCTCACCTACCAGTCCAGGAATGAACGTGAATTGAAGTCATCTTCAGATTCCCTTGCTAGTGCTACCCCCACTCTCGTGCACCCATCAGACATTAGTGTGTTGGGACGGGTACACAAGGAATCTGATGGAAGTTCAGCTGTTAGCAAGAAGAAGAGGACAGACCCTTCCCCTACCCCCAAGGCTAGCAGTAGGAAGAAATCCAGCAGCAAGTCGAGATCTGATGACCTGAAGGAACTGTATGAGAAATGGTGTGAACGTTTTGCCAAGCTGGAGGCTATGCTGGTGTCCAAGACGTTTACGGTTCCTGTGAATCCTGTTCAGAACCCCCCTTCAGTGGTTACCGGTGATCAGCCCTTTTTTATCCTGGAACCTCCACCAGTGGCTTCTCCTCTGGTGTGACTGTTGGGGGCACCGGTTCCAGTCTTGTTCAGACCACCGGTGAGGCTGCTGTGATGAGAGAAGCTGTCAGCAAGAGTGCTACTCACCCTGTTGAGGGTCCCGGTACTGATGTGAAGCAGCAGAATGCCACCCAGCCTGTTGAGGCTCCCGGTGCAGGGACGGCCACCCAGCCTGTTGAGGCTCCTGGTCCTGCAGGTCCTGATGTTCTGCCAACTTGTACCAGTAGTGCTGCTCTACATGCTGAGTTTTCCGGTTCTGACAGTGAGGAAGAACTCCAGAGTGATCCAGGATCTCCCGTTGATGGCAACGTCCAGGACGGTTCCCCAGACCTCTCCAGGAATGAAGCAGCTGATCAGGAACTGTCTGAAGAGTCTACCTACAGGGCGACTATCAGAGGTGTGAGGTCGTTTATGGGTTGGCATCATATCCCTGAATTTGACAGTATGTCTTCTGCAGATAACAACCCTTTTGCCGGTTCCAGAGCTTCACCAACCGGTAAAGTATCTGTGAAGTTACCGATAGAGAACTGGCTGTGCAGGAAGATGGAGAAATTAAACCTCACTGTTGCTGAAGGCTACCCTTCCAGAAGTACTGAACCTGCTGGACTGCTCCGGGACCAATTTGTCAAGACGCCTAGGTCGTTTAAATGGTACGACATGCATGTTGACAAGAAGAACTGTGATAGATCCACTGTGTGTTCCTGGTCTCCGGAACCGGCAAAGCTCAACAGTGCCTTCAGTAGGGTTGCCAGGTGAAATCTACCTACTGTCCCACCCTCCTGGGCCCTTAGCCAGGACATCTTGAGACTTTGGGAGAGAGCAGCCAGAGAACAATCATTTATGTGCAACCAGGCTGCTGTACTCTCCAGGTGTTTAACTAGGGTACAGGATTCTATGTCTACACAATTGAGAAGTTTGCATGTAGACAAAGGCAAGGGTAAGTCTTCTGAAAGAATGCAGCAAGCTGTGGATGAACTGGAATATTTGGTTACCTTTAACCGGTCCATCTCCCAAGCCATGGCCAGGACAATGCAGGACTTGTCAGAAGGTGTGTTTATTAGTGTCGCAAACTTCATGCTGGCACGTAGAGACAGTTAACTGGAATATATACATGCCGGGGTTAAACAGGACACAATTGCTGCACTGCGTACTGCACCTATTCATATAAACTCACTGTTACCGGACCAGCTTCTCACGAAGGCTGAAGAAGAAGTGGCCAGAAGTGAGGAGAGGTGTTCTTCTAGCCAGTCACACCGGAAGCCCGGTTTTTTTCATCCTTATGCTTCCGGTGACAAGTCATTGCTTCAACAGAACCGGAAATCAACTGTGCCAGTTTGGAAGCAAACAAGAGAATGCCAGCAAAGCAGTAAAGGTCGTGGCAAAGCCTCCACCTTTTCACAGAAGCCGGCCAAGGGTTCCAAGTCACGTAAATGACAATTTCTGTGTACAGTGTGCTACTGGACTGAAGGACTGTGTATGTGAGCCCGGTCAGTTAGACTTGAACCCTTCACCGGTGGTGGCCAAGGACAAGATCATGACCAGCAAGAACGAGACTGTATTTTTACATGTAAACTCTTGTGTTGCAAATGTTCATTCTGTCACCGGGTTGCCACAAAAGAAAGGCGTAAATCCCAATTATTGTTACAATCACACAGAAATAAAATATGTGAAAGATGTTTCCTGTGTAGGTCACTTGAGGTCTGCAAATCTTACATCAGTTTTGGGAGAAGTGGGAAGCTCTGGGTTCGAGTCCAAAAGTAGTCACAATACTAAGAGGGCTACACCCTCCCCTTCCGGTTCAGACCCAATCTAACCAGGTCACCAACTGTCATAAGCAACTATGTCAACCCACAGAGACAGTCCAACCTTTTGGAGGCACTGTATCAGCTGATGAACAAAAATGCAGTGGAACCGGTAGCAAACCAAAACTCACTGGGTTTTTACAACCGGCTATTTTTGGTACCCAAACCCAACAACCGGTGGAGACCTATCCTGGACCTGAGCACCGTGAACACCTTCCTTCAAAATGGAGACCCCAGAGACAATAAGAACCTCCCTACAGCTAGGGGAGTGGGTCATTTCCATAGACTTCAAGGACGCATACTTCCATATACCAATTCACAGTCAGTCCAGGAAATTTTCACATCCAGGGTCAGTCCTACCAGTTCAAAGCCCTACATTTGGCCTGTCCACAGCACCTATGGAGTTCACAGTGGTGGCCAAAGAGGTCAAACTGATGGCTTTACAGAGGTATAAGAATCCACCAGTACCTAGACGACTGGTTGGTGAGAGCCACATCCCACCAAACTTGTCTCAAGCATACACAGACCTTGGTAGCTCTCTGTCGAGAACTAGGTTGGCTGGTGAACAAGAGAAGTCAGAACTGGACCCAAAACAGGTTTTCAACTTCGTAGGTTGCCAGTTCGACCTCAGGGAGGGCAAGGTCAGACCCACACCAGAGCGTTGGCAGGCCTTAATAGACAAGATACTGACAATCCTGTCCGGTCCGGTGTGCCCGGTCTGGCAGTTCATGTCCCTCATAGGTCTTCTAACAGCCACAGAAAAGCAAGTCCACCTAGGTCGACTTCATATGAGACCCATACAGTGGCACTTGAAGAACAACTGGAGGGTACCAGAATCATTAGAAAAGGTGATACCCATCCCCGGGTTGTTCCATCCCCATTTAAGGTGGTGGCTGGAGGAAAGCAATGTGCTTCAAGGTCAACCATTACACCCACTAAAACATGCTCTGCAGATATTTACAGACACATCAAAAGAAGGGTGGGGCGCTCACTTAAACGAACGCACTGCAAGGGGAACCTGGTCCCTTCCAGAAAGCAAGTTGCACATAAACCACTTGGAACTAAAGGCGGTCGTTCTGGCCCTAAAAGAGTTCCAAGACCTATGTTCAAACAACATAGTCCTGGTAGTCACAGACAACACAACAGTGGTTGCCTATATCAACAAGGAAGGGGGGATGAAGTCGGGCTCCCTGTGTGCCCTACTGTGGAGAATCCTGTCCTGGTGCACCAGGAAACAGGCAACTCTCAAGGCACGTCACATCCCCGGCCGTCTGAACGTGATAGCAGACAAGCTATCCAGACTTGACCAGACCATTCAAACAGAATGGTCCCTTCACCCAGAAGTTTTTCAAGCTATATTCTCCCGGTGGCACCAGCCCCAAGTGGACTTGTTTGCCACCAGATTCAACAACAAACTCCCACAGTTTGTGTCATCAGTTCCAGACCCCCAGGCTTGGGCAGTGGATGCACTCAGCCTGTCTTGGGAAAATCTGGACCCATATGCCTTCCCACCAGCAGCCATCTTGGGCAAAGTGGTGGAGAACTTACAGGACTACCCCTGCAACAGGATCATTCTGATTGCACCAGGGTGGCCCAACATGCCCTGGTTTTGGGATCTAGTGGCAATGTCCAGTCAGATCCCTCTGTGTCTGCCCAATCTGGTATCTCAACCATTCAACCAGACCCTACACAGGAACCTGTCAAACCTGAACCTACATGCCTGGCTCCTAGAGCCACAGCAATCAAGGAGCAGGGGTTCTCTGAGGCAGTGGCAGCACGAATTGAGGCTCCTCAAAGAGGATCAACCAGATCCGTCTATGAGGCAAAGTGGACCATTTTTACAAAGTGGTGCCTCAGTAATCAGGTGGACTTCAGGGCACCACCTCTAAAGGCCATAGCCGACTTCCTGTTGCACCTGTTTCATCACAGGAAGTTGCAACCTGGTACCATTGATGGATACAGGTCAGCCATTGCTGACAAGTTGGGCCATTCTACCATTAATGTCAGCAAAGATGAGAATCTCACCTGTCTCCTGGATAGTTTCCATAGAGACAGGCCCAAGGGCAGGAGGGGTATACCCTCCTGGAACCTGTCCCTGGTCTTACACCAGCTGACTAAGGCCCTCTTTGAACCTTTAAAAGAGGCCTCACTAAAACACTTGACCTTCAAGACTGTTTTTCTGCTGGCCCTGGATGCAGGAGTGAGATCCATGATTGGCTACATAAGAACATCAGACACCAGTCAGACTGGTCTAAGGTGTCCTTGTACCCCTCACCCAGCTTTCTATCCAAGAATCAGCTGGCTAAGGAGGGTCCAGATAGTGGGGCTCCAGTGGTCATACCAGCCCTGGCCCCCACTCTCGATAAGTCATTCAAGGGTGACAGGTCCTTGTGTCCAGTTAGAGCCCTTCGCTATTACTTGGATAGGACCTCAGATCTTAGGAGTTGGTCTTTGCCTCCTTCAAGAACGGTTTTGATAAGGACATCTCACCTGCCACCATCTCCTCATGGATCAAGCAGACTGTGATCCTTTGTTATAAGCTCTCTGACCAGGAGGCCCTCACACTGCATCAAGTCAAATCCCATGATGTCAGGGCCTTTGCTGCTTCTAAGGCCTTCCAGTCAGGGGTCTCCTTAGAGCAGATTCTCTCAGCCTGCCACTGGAAATCCCATAACACCTTCACACAATTTTATTTGAAAGATGTGGCTTGGGCTGATACAGGGCTTTTTCATTTAGGGCCAGTAGTGGCTGCCCAACAGGTCCACCACTAAGCCCCAAAATGAGGAGATATGTAAATATGTATATATGTGCATAGCATGTTTAAAAAAACAAAACAATAAAAACACAAAAAATTATGACTTGCTTCCTTTGGGAAGTTTATTCTTGGGACTGAACTCAGCCCCTCTCTCTCTTTTCTTCCTCAGAGCAAATCTGGGAAAGAAAAAAGGGGGGCGGGCAATGTCGGTTGACTTCTGGGTAGCCGGTTAGTTGGTACCCGACCTTGACCTCACAGGGTTCTCTGACCCTAGGTCAAAATGGGCCTTCTCAGTTTTTGTTCTGTTATGAGTTCACTTATGTCCCTAGCAGCTTACCTGCCTTCCAAGCGGTAGTTATTCAGCAGTTGTCCATTGGATAGGATGTATTAACGCAATAAAATTGCAAATTTAATAAGTAAATTAAATTTTTATAAGTTAATACCCTATCCAATGGACAATTGCTTTACCGGTCGGCGCAACCAGTCCCAAGGAAGTATGATGCGCCATCTAGCAAATGCACACTCCGTGACCGGTCCTGCTGGTATTATATACAGGATGTCTTTTTCTGGCGTTTGGCGGGACTGGTTGCGCCGACCGGTAAAGCAATTGTCCATTGGATAGGGTATTAACTTATAAAAATTTAATTTACTTATTAAATTTGCAAAATTGTACTTTTTCCATTGACAGCTACTCTACAATTAATAAGTTTTATAGCTTTGTAATTTTTAGTGAACTGATTAATGCTGTCATCTAGCTATTGAATTGTCTTGTTTTAATACTTTATCTTTACATACATTTTCTTTCTCTTAGATGTCATTTTCTCTACTTAAACATTATTTGGAGCTTTATATAACTGACAGTGCCCTGAAAATATCAGCATCTTTGTACTGTTTGTACACTACTTCAATATCTCATGGTGTTGAAATTATTTCCGCAGGCTGTGGGGTACAGGCATCTCTGATGCTATTTTCTTCGTAAAATAAAAATTTACTAGTGGGATTTCGGCAAAATTTTTGACCTACCGGGTATCTGTGAAGACTAGCCTTTCTAAGTTTCAACAGTACTTTTTGAAACCATTTTCTTCATAAAATAAAAATTTACTAGTGGGATTTCGGCAAAATGTTTGACCCACAGGGTGTCTGTGAAGACTAGCCTTTCCAAGTTTCAACAAATATTTCACTCGCCAAAAATGGCGGCCATTTTCAATTTTCAAATTTTTTTCAAAAATGCAAAACACAAAAATGCTTGTATCTCAAAAACCGTGCTACATAGAGTGATTTTGATGAAATTTTTGACCCACAGGGTACCTCTGCTGAGTAGCTGATTCAGTTTTAAAAATATTTTTGTCCCGCCAAAAATGGCTGCCATTTTGAATTTTCGAATTTTTCGCAAAAATCGCAAAACACAAAAATGCTTGTATCTCGAAAACCGTGCCAAATATAGCGAATTCGGCAAAAGTTTTGACCCATAGGGTATCTGTGAAGACTAGCCTTTCCAAGTTTCAATGAATATTTCACTCGCCAAAAATGGTGCCCATTTAATTTTTCGAATTTTTTTCAAAAATTGAAAACACAAAAATGTTTGTATCTCAAAAACCATGCTAGATAGAGCGATTTCGACGAAAATTTTGACCCAACTGCTGCTGAGTAGCTGATCCAATTTTCCCAAAAAAATTTACCCTTCCCAAAAATGGGGGTCATTGTCAATTTTCAAATTTGTGACAAAAAGTGCAAAACACCAAATTGCCTCTGTCTCCTTAACCGTGCAAAATAGAGCAATTTCATCAAAATTTTGAAACACACTGTATCCAAGATAACCACCCTGCCCAAGACCCACTTTTCCTATATTCTGGCTTTGTTGAGCTATAAGCAGAACTTTCTTACATGATTAAGCTGCCATTATTTCTCCCTTTCGGGACGCATTGTTTTTATGTCAGCTGACTTGTCAGTCAGCTGACATTATGTCATCACTCTGCGGCGTGGGCGTCCGCGTCCGCATCCGCGTGAACAACTTCTTCTCCAAAACTACAAGGCCTAGAGACATGCTGTTTGTTTTAAAAGATACCTTATCTATCGAGGATGAAAAATTGTTCAAGGCATGCAAATCTGTCTGTTCGTCTGTTTGCTAGAGACATTACAAGGGGGGTACCCCCACCAAAAGTGTGAAAATTTCAACTTTTTATCACAATTTTCTCAGTGACTATTGCAGGGATTTCTCTCATATCTTGCATATATGTACTAGGCCAGAGGTAGATTCTCTTGTGTGAGTATGAGACCTGGATCTGTCTTACTTTTTTTTTAATAAATTTTTTTAATAATTTTTTATGCATTAAAATTCATGAAATCATGCACTAAATCACTTATAACTTCAAAAGTGTTGCATTTACAGCATTTTGTGAAAATATGTTGTTCAGCTACTTTTTTCATAGCTACAATATGGTGAGTAAGTTGGGTGTCTGTCTCAATAGCTAAGTGAGTAATAGCTACTTTTGGGCTTTTCAGTAACTTCCATTATGAGTAAAATCAGTTGTAACTTAAAAACTATTGCATTTAGAGAATTTCGTATAAATATGTTATTCAGCTACTTTTGGGCCAGCTATAACATAGTGAAATTTCAGACCTGTCGCTCATGGCATAGCTGAGTAATAGCTACTTTTAGGTTATCACTGTTGAGTAAATCGCTTATAACTTGAAAACTATTGCATTTAGAGAATTTCGTATAAATATGTTATTCAGCTACTTTTGGGCCAGCTATAACATAGTAAAATTTCAGACCTGTAGCTCATGGCATAGCTGAGTAATAGCTACTTTTAGGTTATCACTGTTGAGTAAATCACTTATAACTTGAAAACTATTGCATTTAGAGTATTTTGTTTCCATATGTTATTCACCTATTTTGGGGTCAGCTATAACATAGTGAAGTTTCAGACCTGTGGCTCATTTCATAGCTGAGTAATAGCTACTTTGAAGTTCTCACTGTTGAGTAAATCAGTTATAATTGGAAAACTATTGCATTTACAGAAATTTGTGCAAATATGTTATTCAGCTACTTTTGGGTCAGCTATAACATAGTGAAATTATAGACCTATAGCTCATGGTACAACTGAGCAATAGCTATTCTCAGGTACTGACTGTTGAGTAAATCAGCTATAACTTGAAAAATATTGCATTTGGAGTATTTTGTTAAAATATATTGTTCACCTACTTTTGGGTCAGCTATAACATAGTGAAATTACAGACCTATAGCTCATGGCATAGCGGAGCAATAGCTATTTTCAGGTTCTCACTATTGAGTAAATCAGTTGTAGCTTGAAAACTATTGCATTTACAGTAGTTTGCTTAAATATGTTGTTCACCTACTTTTGGGTTAGCTATAACATAGTAAAATTTCAGACATGTAGCTCATTGCATAGCTGAGTAATAGTTCCTTTGAGGTTCTCACTGTTGAGTAAATCAGTTGTAACTTGAAAACTATTACATTTAGAGTAATTTGTTAAATATGTTATTCACAGAATTTTTGGTCAGCTATAACATAGTGAAATTGCAGACCTCTATGTCATGGCATAGCTGAGCAATAGCTACTTTCAGGTTCTCACTGTTGAGTAAATCATTGTATCCACTGGATAGCCGCAGTGTGTAGAGAGAGATTTCACCATTACTGCTCTGATGAAAAAAAATATTATAGCTAGCTTTCTTAAGTTTGCAGTACATAATAATAACCATAAAATGTTGTCTGGGAATATTTTTGGCCTCATTTTGAGAAACAAGATGGCCGCCACAGGTGTTTTTTGTGAGTCATGAAAAGTGCTTATATCTCCCTTATTATTGATCCTAGAGGTTTGGGATGATAAACCAACCTGTAGGAAATCATGGGGTGGGAATCTTTTGGTGTGGTCAGATTTGACCTTCAATGACCCCTCCTTCAAGGTCAAACAAGGATAGCCAAACTTAAAAGTGCTTATAACTCGCTTATTATTGGTCCCAGAGGTTTGGGATGGTAAAAAGACAGGAAATCATGGGCTGTGAATCTGTTGATATGGTCCGATTTGACCTTGGAACCCTCCTTCAAGGTCAAATGAGGATAGCGAAAATTGAAAGTGCCTACAACTCGCTTATTATTGGTGACAGAGATTTGGGATGGTAAACCATCCCATAGGAAATCATTGGCTCGGAATCTTTTGGTATGGTCAGATTTGACCTTTGGACCCCTCCTTCAAGGTCAAATGAGGACAGCCAAGCTTAAAAGTGCTTATAACTCATTTATAATTGGTCCTAGAGGTTTGGAATGGTAAACCATAGGAAATCATGGGCTGGGAATGTATTTGTGTGGTTAGATTTGACCTTGGACCCCTTCTTCAAGGTCGAACGAGGACATTGCATTTGTAGTATTTCTTTAAATATGTTTTAACCTATTTTTTACACTTAAACAATTACCTTGTTATTTTCCTTCATAATACCATTTACAGGGCACAACTTTTTTATCCTTTTCTTCTGTCAGCTTCGGAATTTCTTTCGAACTTGCTGTTCAGTTACCATTTACTGTATTTCTGTACAGCCCTTTTCCTGATAATTATTCTGTCCTCTAATCACCTTCACAAATCAAAAACACTCAGTCAGCTGACACAGTGCCCGTTCACGGGCACTCTCCTCTTGTTTAACAATCGCTTTGTTTTGCAAGCGATGCTCTAGTTATTATTGATACTAGTATGTGGCTGTGAAAGGGTGCAGGTTACTTGACAAGCTGAGAGAATATTAGTAATATGTTACTCATAAAAGTATTAAAATACATGGTGAAATCCATTAGTACTAAACTCAGCTGGATTTGTCCACACAATTAAAATAATTGTATTGTTGTGAATTTGTGAAGTGGTGTTATATTTTTTAGGAACTGAACAAATTAATGTCAGTCTAGTACAAATGGATGGGTTGAAAGAAGAACTAAGAACAAATACTATAACCCTAAAAACTAGACTGGGTACATTCAAAACTAACTTTACTAACAGTGGCTGTGGGACAGAGTGTAATTCTGTCAATGCAGAAGTGAATGGACTTGCTGTGGATGAAACAGATATAGAAAATGTAAGTACACATCAAATTTTTAAGGATGGGTAAAAAAAAAATTATCCAATATATTTTGTTCTGCTACAATACTCAAGGCATAAACCTTGTGTGCCATTTTATGTGTATCCATGCATAAAAAATATTCGCTCAGTCTCATAATCATCCATTGTAAAATTAAGAAAAATTTAAAATAATTAACCAGAAATGTACAAAAGAAGATAGCTTGTCACTTGTTGATTACATATTGGTGAATCACATTTTTATGTCAGCTGACTTGTCAGTCAGCTGACATTATGTCGTCACTCTGCGGCGTGGGCGTACGCGTACGCGTCCGCGTGAACAACTTCTCCTCCAAAACTACAAGGCCTAGAGACGTACTGTTTTTTTTAAAAGATACCTTATCTATCGAGGATGAAAAATTGTTCAAGGCATGCAAATCTGTCTGTTCGTCTGTTTGCTAGAGACATTACAAGGGGGGTACCCCCACCAAAAGTGTAAAAATTTCAACACTTAATCACAATTTTCTCAGTGACTATTGCAGGGATTTCTCTCATATCTTGCATATATGTACTAGGCCACAGGTAGATTCTCTTGTGTGAGTATGAGACCTGGATCTGTCTTACTTTTTTTTTAATAAATTTTTTTAATAATTTTTAATGCATTAAAATTCATGAAATCATGCACAAAATCATTTATAACTTGAAAAGTGTTGCATTTAGAGCATTTTGTTAAAATATGTTATTCAGCTACTTTTTGCATAGCTACAATATGGTGAGTAAGTTGGGTGCCTGTCTCAATAGCTAAGTGAGTAATAGCTACTTTTGGGCTTTTCAGTAACTTCCATCATGAGTAAAATCACTTGTAACTTAAAAACTATTGCATTTAGAGAATTTCGTATAAATATGTTATTCAGCTACTTTTGGGTCAGCTATAACATAGTGAAATTTCAGACCTGTAGCTCATGGCATAGCTGAGTAATAGCTACTTTTAGGTTATCACTGTTGAGTAAATCGCTTATAACTTGAAAACTATTGCATTTAGAGAATTTTGTTTCAATATGTTATTCACCTATTTTGGGATCAGCTATAACATAGTGAAGTTTCAGATCTGTGGCTCATTGCATAGCTGAGTAATAGCTACTTTGAAGTTCTCACTATTGAGTAAATTACTTGTAACTTAAAACCTATTGCATTTAGAGAATTTCGTATAAATATGTTATTCAGCTACTTTTGGGCCAGCTATAACATAGTGAAATTTCAGATCTGTAGGTCATGGCATAGCCGAGTAATAGCTACTTTGAAGTTCTCACTATTGAGTAAATCAGTTGTAATTGGAAAACTATTGCATTTACAGAATTTCGTATAAATATGTTATTCAGCTACTTTTGGGTCAGCTATAACATAGTAAAATTTCAGACCTGTAGCTCATGGCATAGCTGAGTAATAGCTACTTTTAGGTCATCACTATTGAGTAAATCGGTTGTAACTTGAAAACTATTGCATTTACAGTATTTTGCTTAAATATGTTGTTCACCTACTTTTGGGTCAGCTATAACATAGTAAAATTTCAGACCTGTAGCTCATTGCATAGCTGAGTAATAACTACTTTGAGGTTCTCACTATTGAGTAAATCAGTTGTAATTGCAAAAGTATTGCATTTAGAGAATTTCGTATAAATATGTTATTCAGCTACTTTTGGGCCAGCTATAACATAGTGAAATTTCAGACCTGTAGGTCATGGCACAGCTGAGTAATAGCTACTTTGAAGTTCTCACTATTGAGTAAATCAGTTGTAATTGGAAAACTATTGCATTTACAGAATTTCGTATAAATATGTTATTCAGCTACTTTTGGGTCAGCTATAACATAGTAAAATTTCAGACCTGTAGCTCATGGCATAGCTGAGTAATAGCTACTTTTAGGTCATCACTATTGAGTAAATCGGTTGTAACTTGAAAACTATTGCATTTACAGTATTTTGCTTAAATATGTTGTTCACCTACTTTTGGGTCAGCTATAACATAGTAAAATTTCAGACCTGTAGCTCATTGCATAGCTGAGTAATAACTACTTTGAGGTTCTCACTATTGAGTAAATCAGTTGTAATTGCAAAACTATTGCATTTAGAGAATTTCGTATAAATATGTTATTCAGCTACTTTTGGGCCAGCTATAACATAGTGAAATTTCAGATCTGTAGGTCATGGCACAGCTGAGTAATAGCTACTTTGAAGTTCTCACTATTGAGTAAATCAGTTGTAATTGGAAAACTATTGCATTTAGAGAATTTAGTATAAATATGTTATTCAGCTACTTTTGGGTCAGCTATAACATAGTAAAATTTCAGACCTGTAGCTCATGGCATAGCTGAGTAATAGCTACTTTTAGGTCATCACTATTGAGTAAATCGGTTGTAACTTGAAAACTATTGCATTTACAGTATTTTGCTTAAATATGTTGTTCACCTACTTTTGGGTCAGCTATAACATAGTAAAATTTCAGACCTGTAGCTCATTGCATAGCTGAGTAATAACTACTTTGAGGTTCTCACTATTGAGTAAATCAGTTGTAATTGCAAAACTATTGCATTTAGAGAATTTAGTATAAATATGTTATTCAGCTACTTTTGGGTCAGCTATAACATAGTAAAATTTCAGACCTGTAGCTCATGGCATAGCTGAGTAATAGCTACTTTTAGGTCATCACTATTGAGTAAATCAGTTGTAACTTGAAAACTATTGCATGTACAGTATTTTGCTTAATATGTTGTTCACCTACTTTTGGGTCAGCTATAACATAGTAAAATTTCAGACCTGTAGCTCATGGCATAGCTGAGTAATAGCTACTTTGAGGTTATCACTGTTGAGTAAATCGCTTATAACTTGGAAATTATTGCATTTAGAGTATTTTGTTTCAATATGTTATTCACCTATTTTGGGGTCAGCTATAACATAGTGAAGTTCCAGACCTGTGACTCATTGCATAGCTGAGTAATAGCTACTTTGAAGTTCTCAATGTTGAGCAAATCACTTATAATTTGAAAACTATTGCATTTAGAGAATTTAGTATAAATATGTTATTCAGCTACTTTTGGGTCAGCTATAACATAGTAAAATTTCACACCTGTAGCTCATGGCATACCTGAGTAATAGCTACTTTTAGGTTATCACTGTTGAGTAAATCACTTATAACTTGGAAACTATTGCATTTAGAGTATTTTGTTGCAATATGTTATTCACCTATTTTGGGGTCAGCTATAACATAGTGAAGTTCCAGACCTGTGGCTCATTGCATAGCTGAGTAATAGCTACTTTGAAGTTCTCACTGTTGAGTAAATCAGTTGTAATTGGAAAACTATTGCCTTTACAGAATTTTGTTTAAATATATGTTATTCAGCTACTTTTGGGTCAGCTATAACATAGTGAAATTACAGACCTGTAGCTCATGGCACAACTGAGCAATAGCTATTCTCAGGCACTGACTGTTGAGTAAATCGGCTATAACTTGAAAAATATTGCATTTGGAGTATTTTGTTAAAATATATTGTTGACCTACTTTTGGGTTAGCTATAACATAGTGAAATTACAGACCTATAGCTCATGGCATAGCGGAGCAATAGCTATTTTCAGGTTCTCACTATTGAGTAAATCAGTTGTAACTTGGAAACTATGGCATTTACAGTATTTTGCTTAAATATGTTGTTCACCTACTTTTAGGTCAGCTATAACAGAGCAAAAATTCAGACATGTACCTCATTGCATAGCTGAGTAATAGTTACTTTGAGGTTCTCACTCTTGAGTAAATCAGTAGTAACTTGAAAACTATTACATTTAGAGTATTTTGTTAAATATGTTATTCACAGACGTTTTGGTCAGCTATAACATAGTGAAATTGCAGACCTCTATGTCATGGCATAGCTGAGCAATAGCTTCTTTCAGGCTCTCACTGTTGAGTAAATCATTGTATCCAACCTGTAGGAAATCATGGGCTGGGAATCTGTTAATATGGTCCGATTTGACCTTGGAACCCTCCTTCAAGGTCAAATGAGGATAGCCAAACATAAAAGTGCTTATAACTCGCTTATTATTGGTCCTAGAGGTTTGGAATGAAAACCAACCTATAGAAAATCATGAGCTGGGAATTTTTTGGTGTGGTCGGATTTCACCTTGGACCCCTCCTTCAAGGTCAAATGAGGATAGCCAAACTTAAAAGTGCTTATAACTCGCTATTATTGGTCCTAGAGGTTTGGAATGGAAAACCAACCTATAGAAAATCATGGGCTGGGAATCTTTTGGTGTGGTCAGATTTCACCTTAGACCCCTCCTTCCAGGTCAAACGAAGATAGCCAAACTTAAAGTGCTTATAACTCGCGTATTATTGGTCTTGGAGGTTTGGGATGGTAAACCAACATATAGGAAATCATGGGCTGGGATTCTTTTGGTGTGGTCAGATTTGACCTGGGACCCCTCCTTCAAGGTCAATTGAGGATAGCCAAACTTACAATTGCTTAGAACTCGCTTATTATTGGTCCTACAGGTTTGGGATGGTAAACAAGCTACAGGAAATCATGGGCTGGGAATTTTTTTGTGTGGTCGGATTTCACCTTGGACCCCTCCGTCAAGGTCAAACAAGGATAGCCAAACTTAAAAAGTGCCTATGACTCACTTATTATTGGTCCGAGAGGTTTGGGATGGTAAACCATCCTAAATTCTTTGGCTGGGAATCTTTTGCTATGGTCAGATTTGACCTTTGGACCCCTTCTTTATGGTCGAACGAGGATATTGCATTTATAGTATTTCTTTAAATATTTTTAACCTACTTTTTACACTTAAACAATTACCTTGTTACTTTATTTCATAATATCATTTGCAGGGCACAACTTTTTTGTCCTTTTCTTCTGTCAGCTTCGGAATATCTTTCGAACATACTGTTCAGTTACCATTTACTGTATTTCTGTACTGCCCTTTCCCTGATAATTATGCTTTCCTCTCATTATCACCATCACAAATCAAAAACATTCAGTCAGCTGACACAGTGCCCGTTCACGGGCACTCTCCTCTTGTTGTTTTTAACACAGCTGAAAGTTGTAAGCCTATTAAAAATACACCACGTAAGACTGATATTTCTTGAAAACACAAGTACTTGTTCAACTTTTTATCATATACATGCATTTATAAAATACCTTTATTACCCCACAGCCCTAAAGGGCCGTCAAAGTATTGTTTTCACCCATGGTGTCTGGATGGTCGGACAGGCTTTGTGGGGGGAAAAACTTTGTCCTGGCTGTATCTCAGAAACCATAAGGTATAGGAAGTTGATACTTGGTCGGGACATTGGTTGGGGGGTGTATGTGTGCAACGTCATGGTTTGACCTTGATTTGACTTTTGACCTTGCTGTAGTGACCTTGAGTTTGAAAATCTTGTCGGGCTATATCTCAGAAACCATAAGGTGTAGGAAGTTGATACTTGGTAGGGGCATTAGTTAGGGAGTGTAAGTGTGCAACGTCATGGTGTGATCTTGATTTGACCTTGCCATAGTGAACTTGGCCTAAAACAATCTTGTCCGGTCTATATCTCAGAAACTGTAAGGTGTAGGAAGTTGATACTTGGTAGAGACATTAGTTAGGGTTTGTAGGTGTGCAACATGATGATGTGACCTTGATTTGACCTTTGACCTTGCCATAGTAACCTTGACCTATAAATTCTTGTCCGGGCTATATCTCAGCAACCGTAAGGTGTAGGAAGTTGATACTTGGTAGGGACATTGGGTAGGAGATGTAGGTGTACAACATCATGGTGGGACCTTGATTTGACCTTTTACCTTGTGGTAGTGACCTTGACCTATAAAATCTTGTCCGGGCTATAACTCGGAAACTGTAAGGTGTAGGAAGTTGATACTTTGTAGGGACATTGGTTGGGGGTGTATGTGTGCAACATTATGGTGTGAGCTTGATTTGACTTTTGACCTTGCTGTAGTGACCTTGAGCTTAAAAATCTTGTCCGTGCTATATCTCAGAAACCATAAGGTGTAGGAAGTTGATACTTGGTAGGGGCATTAGTTAGGGAGTGTAAGTGTGCAACGTCATGGTGTGATCTTGATTTGACCTTGCCATAGTGAACTTGGCCTATTAAATATTGTCCGGGCTATATCTCGGAAACTGTAAGGTGTAGGAAGTTGATACTTGGTAGAGACATTAATTATGTCCACCCACTGGGGGGTGGACATATTATTTTTGCTTTTTCCGGCGTCTGGCGTCTCACTTGGTTTCCAGACATTTTAGGCAACAGTTCTTATCCTATCTTTACCAAATAAGGCATGCAGGTTTATTGGGGTAATAGCTTGTATGGGATTGCTTTTGGTGATGATAGCTCTATAGCTAACTGAGTAATAGCTACTTTGCTACTTTTGAGTATCTCTTTGGTTTCCAGACATTTTAAGGAATGCTATTAAGTCTAGCTTTCTGAAATTTGGTATGGAGGTTCATTGGGTTAATAGCTTGTATGGGATTGCTTTTGGGGGTAATTGCTTCATAGATGAGTGTGTAATTAATTAAATAAATGAGTAATTGGCTATTTTGAATACTGAAAAAGGCAAATGTGCTCATATCTCCTAAACCGTGCGAGATAGAGCGATTTCGTCGAAATTTTCGACCCACAGGGTATCTAAGGAATGTACTCTTTGCAATTTTCAAAAAATTTTCCCCTCCCCAAAAATGGCGGCCATTTTGAATTTTTGAATTTTTGCCAAAAATGGCAAAACACAAATTTGCTTCTATCTCCTTAACCGTGCGAGATAGAGCGATTTCATCGAAATTTTCGACCCACAGGGTATCTAAGGAATGTACTCTTTGCAATTTTCAAAAAATTTTCCCCTCCCCAAAAATGGCGGCCATTTTGAATTTTTGAATTTTTGCCAAAAATGGCAAAACACAAATTTGCTTCTATCTCCTTAACCGTGCGAGATAGAGCGATTTCATCGAAATTTTCGACCCACAGGGTATCTAAGGAATGTACTCTTTGCAATTTTCAAAAAATTTTCCCCTCCCCAAAAATGGCGGCCATTTTGAATTTTTGAATTTTTGCCAAAAATGGCAAAACACAAATTTGCTTCTATCTCCTTAACCGTGCGAGATAGAGCGATTTCATCGAAATTTTCGACCCACAGGGTATCTAAGGAATGGACTCTTTGCAATTTTCAAAAAATTTTCCCCTTCTCAAAAATGGCGGCCATTTTGAATTTTCGAATTTTTGCCAAAAATGGCAAAACACAAATTTGCTTCTATCTCCTTAACCGTGCGAGATAGAGCGATTTCGTCAAAATTTTCAACCCACAGGGTATCTGAGCATTGTACTCTTGACAATTTTCAAAAAATTTTCCCCTCCCCAAAAATGGCGGCCATTTTGAATTTTCGAATTTTTGTCAAAAATGGCAAAACACAAATTTGCTTCTATCTCCTTAACCATGCGAGATAGAGCGATTTCATCGAAATTTTCGACCCACAGGGTATCTAAGGAATGTACTCTTTGCAATTTTCAAAAAATTTTCCCCTCCCCAAAAATGGCGGCCATTTTGAATTTTTGAATTTTTGCCAAAAATGGCAAAACACAAATTTGCTTCTATCTCCTTAACCGTGCGAGATAGAGCGATTTCATCGAAATTTTCGACCCACAGGGTATCTAAGGAATGGACTCTTTGCAATTTTCAAAAAATTTTCCCCTTCTCAAAAATGGCAGCCATTTTGAATTTTCGAATTTTTGCCAAAAATGGCAAAACACAAATTTGCTTCTATCTCCTTAACCGTGCGAGATAGAGCGATTTCGTCAAAATTTTCAACCCACAGGGTATCTGAGCATTGTACTCTTGACAATTTTCAAAAAATTTTCCCCTCCCCAAAAATGGCGGCCATTTTGAATTTTTGAATTTTTGTCAAAAATGGCAAAACACAAATTTGCTTCTATCTCCTTAACCGTGCGAGATAGAGCGATTTCATCGAAATTTTCGACCCACAGGGTATCTAAGGAATGGACTCTTTGCAATTTTCAAAAAATTTTCCCCTTCTCAAAAATGGCGGCCATTTTGAATTTTCGAATTTTTGCCAAAAATGGCAAAACACAAATTTGCTTCTATCTCCTTAACCGTGCGAGATAGAGCGATTTTTCGTCGAAATTTTCGACCCACAGGGTATCTAAGGAATGTACTCTTTGCAATTTTCAAAAAAATTTCCCCTCCCCAAAAATGGCGGCCATTTTGAATTTTCGAATTTTTGCCAAAAATGGCAAAACACAAAATTGCTTCTGTCTCCTTAACCGTGTGAGATAGAGGGATTTCGTCAAAATTTTCGACCCACAGGGTATCTGAGCAATGTACTCTTGGCAATTTTCAAAAAAATTTCCTCTTCCCACATATGGCGGCCATTTTGAATTTTCGAATTTTTGCCAAAAATGGCAAAACACAAAATTGCTTCTATCTCCTTAACCGTGCGAGATAGAGCGATTTCGTCGAAATTTTCGAGCCACGGGGTATGTAAGAGATGTCCTCTTTGCAATTTTCAAAAAATTTTCCCCTTCTCAAAATTGGCGGCCATTTTGAATTTTCGAATTTTGGCCAAAAATGGCAAAACACCAGTTTGCTTCTATCTCCTTAACCGTGCGAGATAGAGCGATTTCGTCGAAATTTTCGAGCCACGGGGTATGTAAGAGATGTCCTCTTTGCAATTTTCAAAAAATTTTCCCCTCCCCACATATGGCGGCCATTTTGAATTTTCGAATTTTGGCCCAAAATGGAAAAACACAAATTTGCCTTAACCGTGCAAAATAGAGTTATTTCGGTGAAATTTTCGACCCATAGGGTATCTAACAAATGTACTCTTGGCAATTTTCAAAAAATTTTCCTCTTCCCAAAAATGGCGGCCATTTTTTTTTAAATATTTGCCAAAAATAGAAAAACAGAAATTTGCTTCTATCTTCTTAACTGTGCAAGATAGAGTGATTTCGTCAAAATTTTCGACCCAACCAATGCAAAAAGGCATGAAGCTGAAATAATTTACATGTACACTAATAAATATTTAACCATCATTGATATATTTCAAAAATGAAACAGGGTCTTGTAACACTACTGTACAATTTTGACAAAAGGTTCATGGGGTGGACATTACACATGATAATGTGTGTTCTTCTATGCTTTCCTGTTTCTATTCATATGTCGCAGCTACTATCAACAGGGCGTCCTATTTCTAGTTAGGAGTTGAAGGTGTGCAACATGATGATGTGACCTTGATTTGACCTTTGACCTTGCCATAGTGACCTTGACCTATAAATTCTTGTCCGGGCTATATCTGAGCAACCGTATGGTGTAGGAGGTTGATACTTGGTAGGCACATTAGTTAGGGGTTGTAAGTGTGCAGCGTCATGGTGTGACCTTGATTTGACCTGTGACTTTGATGGAAGGAAGTTGATACTTGATAGGGACATAGGTTGGGGGTTTTAGGTGTGGAACGACAATGTGTGACCTTGATTTGACCTTTGACTTTGCTATAGTGACCTTGACCTTTCAAATCTTGTCCGGGCTATATCTCGGAAGGTATAAGAAGTTGATACTTGGTTAGGGGTTGTAGGTGTGCAACATCATGGTGTGACCTTGATTTGATCTTTGACCTTGCCGTAGTGACCTTGACCTATAAGATCTTGTCCCGGCTATATCTCGGAAACCGTAAGGTGTAGGAAGTTGACACTTGGTAGGGACATTGGTTAGGGGGTGTTGGTGTGCAACGTCATGGTGTGACCTTGATTAGACCTTTGACCTTCCCATGGTGACCTTAAATTATAAAATCTTGTCTGGGCTATATCTCATCTTATTGAATTGTCTTGTTTTAATACTTCATTTTTACATACATTTTCTTTCTCTTAGACATAATTTTTCTCTACTTAAACATTATTTGGACCTTTATATAACTAGTCATAATTTTTCTCTACTTAAACATTTGGACCTTTATATAACTGACACTGCTCTGAAAGTATCCCGATCTTTGTACTGTTTCACTACTTCTATATCTCGTGTTGAAAAATATTTCCCCAGGCTGTGGAGTACGGACATCTCTGATGCTATTTTTATGTCAGCTGACTTGTCAGTCAGCTGACATTATGTCATCACTCTGCGGCGTGGGCGTCCGCGTCCGCGTGAACAACTTCTTCTCCAAAACTACAAGGCCTAGAGACATGCTGTTTTTTTTAAAAGATACCTTATCTATCGAGGATGAAAAATTGTTCAAGGCATGCAAATCTGTCTGTTCGTCTGTTTGCTAGAGACATTACAAGGGGGGTACCCCCACCAAAAGTGTGAAAATTTCAACTTTTTATCACAATTTTCTCAGTGACTATTGCAGGGATTTCTCTCATATCTTGCATATATGTACTAGGCCAGAGGTAGATTCTCTTGTGTGAGTATGAGACCTGGATCTGTCTTACTTTTTTTTAAATAAATTTTTTTAATAATTTTTAATGCATTAAAATTCATGAAATCATGCACTAAATCACTTATAACTTCAAAAGTGTTGCATTTACAGCATTTTGTGAAAATATGTTGTTCAGCTACTTTTTTCATAGCTACAATATGGTGAGTAAGTTGGGTGTCTGTCTCAATAGCTAAGTGAGTAATAGCTACTTTTGGGCTTTTCAGTAACTTCCATTATGAGTAAAATCACTTGTAACTTAAAAACTATTGCTTTTATTACGCTACAATAGCTTACCATGTGGGACTTAATGCTGTTCTCGGGTTGCCACACCCGGGGCCAACGTCTTAGAAAAAAAGACAGTTCTTGTTAGCCACCGGATACACTGCTAGTTGTCGTCACGTGATAACCTCTGACCTCTCGCCCTACTTTCTCGTTGGCCACGCGAATTAGCAATGCTTTATTTTGCAAGGAATGTTAGTTCATTTTTACAAGGATATACTTATTGTTGGATATGGAAACTACACCAGTTTCTTTATTTTATTGCATAGAATCACAATTCGATGTCTTTTCATAGTTCAGATAAGTATCTTTACTATATTTTACAACTGAAGTCCACTTCCGGATTCACGTAAAGCAATGGCGACTCGTTTATGTGGTTTCTAATACAGGATATTTATATATGCCTGTCAGTAAAATAAAATAAAACAAAATATTTAAGCCCTATCTGCTTCATTATTGGACCCCTTTTAGGGTTTAAAAGTGTATAAATGTAACACAAACGAGTCCTGGCCGAGTAAAATCTCCGGAAACAACTTCCGTTTTATTGTCGAGACAGCAATTTCTTGTAATGCGCGTCTCGCGTTGGTAGTTTTTATACAGGAATATATGCCTGTTGAAATCAAATTAAATAGATTTTGCAAGGGTTTACCCCCGTTCTTTTACTCTATTGGTCCATTTTAAGGGTTAAAATAGGATATAAAGCACGATTCTAACTGGGGGAATCCTCGGGGAAACCCCTGTGATGACGTCACGTCTAGACCGCATGTGCTGAGAGACGCGGGTTTCTTACAGTACGTTTATAAATATAAATAAAATAAAATAATATATTTTATCCCTTCTTCCCTGTAGTATTGACCATTTATAAGGTTAATACTTAAATAAACAGGAATAGAATTATTCATTAATCGTCTAGACATTACGTGTCTCTTTAGGCTATAAGGTAACCTTGGTTACCCATTATTTTAATTATATTTTAATTCATCCAGTTTTAAATTATAATTACTTGTTTTTTAGATTCTATGTTATTTAATAAAATTCTGTGTAATTTCTGCTTTCATTATCTCACAACTAGCCCTACCTGCAGTGAGGCGGGTGGGGCAGGTGACCTTGTGTCACAGTTGATTTACTTACGTAAATCTAGTTGTGTAGTTCCTTCGAAGAAGTAAAGGCAAAGCTTCCTTGGAAGCTTACCTTAAGGAAAGCTTACATAGAAATTATAATATCCAACTTCTTTCTCCAGGGTGGATCAAATCCCTGCTTAAATTCAGATAAGATCTTAGTTCATCCGAGATTTTTAATGCATCCGAGAATCGGATGCAGTATTCTCAACTTCTATTCAACCCAGTATGATTTGATACTCGGTTTTCATTGCATCTCTCGGATCATCTGAAATCTAATGCTTGGTGGATTGTATGTAGATCTGATCCTCGGATGATCGGATCATCTACTCTGATGTTCGGATGTTGATTCCAGATCAGAACACTAACAATCCTCACACACACACACACACAAAAAAAAAAAAAACTTGGAGTAATAGTTCACCAGCCTGGCAGTAGATATCACCTATTGGAGGCTTGGGTCCAAGTTCAAAAAGTCCAAGTCCTCAAGCCCAAGAGGCCTTCTAAACAAGGTCCTTCATTTAGTCCTGGCTCTATATTTTAGGGAAGTAGGTTGCCTGACTTCACCCTAACCAATTTTTGAGGACATTGAAACTTAGGCAGTTTTTTGAACCTCCCTGCCCCCAGGGAATTTATGCCTAGATCCTCCATAGTCTGGACTCTGAATGATTTACTAGGCCAACAGGAACTTGGGCAGTTTAATTTCCCTTAAAATGGAACAAGTTTTCAAATTTGTATCTCCTTAGGGGCCTCCTTGGGTAAGCCCCTCCTCCCCTTCTGGTCAGCAAGAGTTGAGCTTCAGGCTGCTCTTCACTAGGTTTTTTTCTGAATACAACCTGGTTATATATATATATGTTAAGACAGTAGCAAGGCTACTACTAGACAGGTCAAACTCAATTCCATGGTGCATATAAGTAGTCAGAAGGGGTATGGTGAATTCAGGTGAGATACTGGATCTTTAGATCTTAAAGTTCCCCATTCACAACTACTTTAGGAGGGACAGGAGTCCCTCATCAAGGCACCTGTAATAACACTTAGGGTTTAGGCCCTGTTAATCAACCCTTTCCAATTCCCCACATCTAGAGGCTCCTACAGGAACCACCCCAATGGGGGTCATTCCATCCCTAGCAGTATCCATCGTTTTCCCCAGGTAGGGGGAAATCGAGTAGCCGAGGCTCCAAGGTCTTTTGACCCACTCCAGGGGACGAGGGCATAAAAACCCTTCCCCCCAATGACTCCTCCAGCCTCACTCAGTCCACCAGTAGGAGTTCTCCGTTCTTTCAGATTAGACTGGCAAACAAATCCTGTCATTCTTTTTAATCCAAGTCCAGTCAGACTCCTGACCCGGTCAGAATACAAGACCCTTCAAAGACCAAGTCCTGGCCTCTGTATCCAGTCTCTTATGTCAAAGAACGCAATAGAAAGGGTGGAAAATGTAAAATCTCTCGGGTTTTACAGTCGCCTGTTCCTAGTACCAAGCCTCACCTAAGGTGGAGGCCAGTCATAGACCTAAACAGGCTCAACACTTTTCTACACGTAGAAAAGTTCAAAATGGAAACTCCAGAGTTCATCAGGACCTCCCTGATTCCAGGGGAGTGGGTATCGTCGATAGATCTATCGGACACTTACCTACACATCCCCATCCATCCAAACTCAAGGAAATACCTAAGGTTTTGCTACAAGTCACAGGTGTTCCAATTCACCTCCCTCCCATTTGGACTAGTCACAGCCCCCCAGGTCTTTACAATGATCGTAAAGGAAGTGAAACTAATGGCCCTCTCAAGAGGACTCAGAATTCACCAATACCTGGACGACTGGCTGATCAGGTCCCAGTCTCAGGAGGAAGCCCAAGTGAACACATAGGCAGTGGTAGACCTAACTCAGTCCTTGGGGTGGATAATAAATCAGGAAAAATCAGAACTGAAACCTACTCAGGTGTTTTTCGTTCATGGGCTACGAATACCACCTAGATTCAGCCCTTGTAAAACCCACTCAAGAGAGATGGCTCAAACTTCAGGATTTGATCCTACTACTCGAGTCAAAACGTGTTTTGACTGCAAGATGTTTGATGTCTCTAATTGGGTTGCTAGTCTCAACGGAGAAATGGTCCCGGAGGGACGCCTTCACATGAGGCCCTTTCATTTTCATCTCAAGGAGCACTGGAGATATCCTCAGTCGCTGGACAACCTCCTTCCTTGGACAGAAGCCATTGCAGCCCACCTAGATTGGTGGCAAAATCCCTCAAACGTGATGAAAGGTGCAGACCTTCATCCCAAACACCACAGTATCCAACTCTTTACCGACGCCTCACACGAAGGTTGGGGCGCTCACTTAGACCAAAAATTCCACAAAGGGTCTGTGGTCAGATCGGGAAAAAAGGCTACACATATATGTCCTAGAATTGAAGGCGGTCTCCCTGGCCCTTCGAGACTTCAAGGACCAGTGCCAGAATCAAACAGTGTTAGTTGCGATGTACAACTCAACAGTGGTAGCCTACATCAACAACAAGGAGGAACACACTCAGTAGAGATGTGCGCTCTCCTGTGGAAGATCACGACCTGGGGCCATCACTACCTCATAACATTGAAAGCCAGGCACGTTCTAGGGTGCCTGAATGTGATGGCCGACCTACTGTCCAGGTCCAACCAAGTGCAGTCAACAGAATGGTCTCTTCACCCCCAGGTGTTCAAACAGATCTGCTAGAAGTGGTTCACACCTCATGTAGACTTATTTGCCACTCACCTGAACCACAAGCTCCCACTGTACGTGTCTCCTATCCCAGACCCAAGGGCCTGGGACATAGATGCTCTAAACATAAACTAGACCAACCTCACGGCCTAGGCGTACCCTCCTACGGCTCCTTCACAAGGTGATCCAAAAGATCAGGCAATGTTGTTGTCTGATCATTGTAATAGCCCCAGGCTGGCCAGGGATGCCCTGGTTTTGGGACCTAGTGGAGCTCTCAACAGAGATCCCACTACAACTCCCAGTGTCAACGACCCTACTCAAACAGTCCCACAACTATGTGTTCCACAACAATCCACAACAGCTGAACCTCCACGCCTGGTGTCTAGGAGTGGACAACTCCAAGAACAAGGCTTCTCTGTGGAGGTGGCAGAGAGAATTGCTGCCCCTCAGCGGTCATCAACAAGGACCATCTACAGGTCAAAGTGGGCCCTATTTGAAAAATGGTGCAGAGAAAATTCGGTGGTTTTCTCCACTCCATCTGTGAAACAAATCTCAGATTTTTTCATGTACCTGTACCAAGACTTAAACAGGCGCCCCTCGACCATTGATGGTTACAGGACTGCAATCGTTGACACTTTGGGCCCAACGGCCCAACACATTGCACACAATGCAGACCTTCATAGGTTACTCTCCAGTTTTCACAGGGATCGTCCTAAGAGTTCCAGAAATTTACCCAAGTGGAACCTTTCTGTTGTCCTTAACAAGCTCACTAAAGCACCATTTGAGCCCATGAAAGACACAGACCTCAAACATCTTACTCTAAAACTGCTTTCTTGCTAGCTTTGGCCTCCGGCAATCGCCGCAGCGAAATCCATGCCTGGGTCGCAAACAAGTATCTAATCTAGGCCAATGGGAAAAGGTTGCCTTGTTCCCTTCTTCTGATTTCATAGCCAAAAACCAACTAGCAAGAGAAGGTTCTCAAAGTGTATCTCCGGTGACTATTCCTGCTTTGACTACCATTGTAGATAGACAATTTAAGGAAGACAGGACCCTGTGTCCCGTGCGGGCCCTGAGGTTTTATTTGGACCGAACAAAGACCTGAGAGGGTCTCGTTCTCTCCTTTTCATCTCCTTTACGAAAGGACATACCTCAGACATCAGACCCCCTACTCTCTCTTCATGGTTGAAACAAACCATCCTACTTTGTTACAAACAAGCAGATCAACAAGCCTTGGACTTGGTCCGAGTCAAAGCGCATGACATCCGGGCCTTCGCGGCCTCTAAGGCCTTTTACGGTGGGGTATCGGTGGACCAATCATGCAAGCCTGTCACTGGAAAGCTCACAACACATTTACAAATTTTTACCTAAAAGACCTTACTTGGTCGGACACCGACAACAATATGTATCTGGGACCCGTAGTGGCGGCACAACAAGTCCTAGATCCTTCCCCTCAGACCAGTTGTCCTCGGAAAGAAAAAAGGGGGGGGGGGGGGGGGGGGGGGGGGCACATCCGCTACAACCAAGTCTTCAGGAGTCTCTCCCAGGATCTAGGTATTCCTTTACCTTCAAGATGTTACGGGTAAGGTCATTTTTGTTTTTCAGTTATCAAGTAACTTCTATTAAGGACTTATTTAGTTGTCATTAATCTCATATTCAGGTTGTAAAAAATTTATGAGATGTCCAACCATGGGTTGGTCAGTCACTAGTGAAGGGCCCTCAGGGACCCTTAGACCTCGAAGTGAGCACTGCTGCACTTCCGTCCTACAATCAAACATCTAGACAGTTTCAGCACTGTCTCTCATTTTATTTAGGTTTTTGGCTCATTACAGGCCCGGTCTTCGGGATCGGGGCACTGTAAATGGGACTCAGACTGGTATTTCTGGCACTATTCTATACATATTAATTCAAAATCTTAGAAAAAATGACATACCTTCCAGTCTCAGCTGTAATCCCGCCACCGGGCGGTTGAATTCAGCATTAAGTCCCACATGGTAAGCTATTGTAGCGTAATAAAATTGTAAATTTTAATTACTTAAATGTAGCTTTTATAAGCTACAAGCTTACCATGTGGGACTTGGAAGAGTCCCACCCTGCCTCCCCGCTGTTTACAGCTGAGGGGTAGGTTTTAGAAAATTTCAACGAGAAAGTAGGGCGAGAGGTCAGAGGTTATCACGTTTATACACTTTTACATTTATACACTTTTACATTTATACACTTTTAAACCCTAAAAGGGGTCCAATAATGAAGGAGATAGGGCTTAAATATTTTGTTTTATTTTATTTTACTGACAGGCATATATAAATATCCTGTATTAGAAACCACATAAACGAGTCGCCATTGCTTTACGTGAATCCGGAAGTGGACTTCAGTTGTAAAATATAGTAAAGATACTTATCTGAACTATGAAAAGGCATCGAATTGTGATTCTATGCAATAAAATAAAGAAACTGGTGTAGTTTCCATATCCAACAATAAGTATATCCTTGTAAAAATGAACTAACATTCCTTGCAAAATAAAGCATTGCTAATTCGCGTGGCCAACGAGAAAGTAGGGCGAGAGGTCAGAGGTTATCACGTGACGACAACTAGCAGTGTATCCGGTGGCTAACAAGAACTGTCTTTTTTTCTAAGACGTTGGCCCCGGGTGTGGCAACCCGAGAACAGCATTAAGTCCCACATGGTAAGCTTGTAGCTTATAAAAGCTACATTTAAGTAATTAAAATTTACAAATTTAGAGAATTTCGTATAAATATGTTATTCAGCTACTTTTGGGCCAGCTATAACATAGTGAAATTTCAGACCTGTAGCTCATGGCATAGCTGAGTAATAGCTACTTTTAGGTTATCACTGTTGAGTAAATCGCTTATAACTTGAAAACTATTGCATTTAGAGAATTTCGTATAAATATGTTATTCAGCTACTTTTGGGTCAGCTATAACATAGTAAAATTTCAGACCTGTAGCTCATGGCATAGCTGAGTAATAGCTACTTTTAGGTTATCACTGTTGAGTAAATCACTTATAACTTGAAAAGTGTTGCATTTAGAGCATTTTGTTAAAATATGTTATTCAGCTACTTTTTTCATAGCTACAATATGGTGAGTAAGTTGGGTGTCTGTCTCAATAGCTAAGTGAGTAATAGCTACTTTTGGGCTTTTCAGTAACTTCCATCATGAGTAAAATCACTTGTAACTTAAAAACTATTGCATTTAGAGAATTTCGTATAAATATGTTATTCAGCTACTTTTGGGCCAGCTATAACATAGTAAAATTTCAGACCTGTAGCTCATGGCATAGCTGAGTAATAGCTACTTTGAGGTTATCACTGTTGAGTAAATCACTTATAACTTGAAAACTATTGCATTTAGAGTATTTTGTTTCAATATGTTATTCACCTATTTTGGGGTCAGCTATAACATAGTGAAGTTTCAGACCTGTGGCTCATTTCATAGCTGAGTAATAGCTACTTTGAAGTTCTCACTGTTGAGTAAATCAGTTATAATTGGAAAACTATTGCATTTACAGAAATTTGTGCAAATATGTTATTCAGCTACTTTTGGGTCAGCTATAACATAGTGAAATTATAGACCTATAGCTCATGGCACAACTGAGCAATAGCTATTCTCAGGTACTGACTGTTAAGTAAATCAGCTATAACTTGAAAAATATTGCATTTGGAGTATTTTGTTAAAATATATTGTTCACCTACTTTTGGGTCAGCTATAACATAGTGAAATTACAGACCTATAGCTCATGGCATAGCGGAGCAATAGCTATTTTCAGGTTCTCACTATTGAGTAAATCAGTTGTAGCTTGAAAACTATTGCATTTACAGTAGTTTGCTTAAATATGTTGTTCACCTACTTTTGGGTTAGCTATAACATAGTAAAATTTCAGACATGTAGCTCATTGCATAGCTGAGTAATAGTTCCTTTGAGGTTCTCACTGTTGAGTAAATCAGTTGTAACTTGAAAACTATTACATTTAGAGTAATTTGTTAAATATGTTATTCACAGAATTTTTGGTCAGCTATAACATAGTGAAATTGCAGACCTCTATGTCATGGCATAGATGAGCAATAGCTACTTTCAGGTTCTCACTGTTGAGTAAATCATTGTATCCACTGGATAGCCGCAGTGTGTAGAGAGAGATTTCACCATTACTGCTCTGATGAAAAAAAATATTATAGCTAGCTTTCTTAAGTTTGCAGTATATATTAATAACCATAAAATGTTGTCTGGGAATATTTTTGGCCTCATTTTGAGAAACAAGATGGCCGCCACAGGTGTTTTTTGTCAGTCATGAAAAGTGCTTATATCTCCCTTATTATTGATCCTAGAGGTTTGGGATGATAAACCAACCTGTAGGAAATCATGGGGTGGGAATCTTTTGGTGTGGTCAGATTTGACCTTCAATGACCCCTCCTTCAAGGTCAAACAAGGATAGCCAAACTTAAAAGTGCTTATAACTCACTTATTATTGGTCCCAGAGGTTTGGGATGGTAAACAGACAGGAAATCATGGGCTGTGAATCTGTTGATATGGTCCGATTTGACCTTGGAACCCTCCTTCAAGGTCAAATGAGGATAGCAAAAATTGAAAGTGCCTACAACTCGCTTATTATTGGTGACAGAGATTTGGGATGGTAAACCATCCCATAGGAAATCATTGGCTCGGAATCTTTTGGTATGGTCAGATTTGACCTTTGGACCCCTCCTTCAAGGTCAAATGAGGACAGCCAAGCTTAAAAGTGCTTATAACTCATTTATAATTGGTCCTAGAGGTTTGGAATGGTAAACCATAGGAAATCATGGGCTGGGAATGTATTTGTGTGGTTAGATTTGACCTTGGACCCCTTCTTCAAGGTCGAACGAGGATATTGCATTTGTAGTATTTCTTTAAATATGTTTTAACCTATTTTTTACACTTAAACAATTACCTTGTTATTTTCCTTCATAATACCATTTACAGGGCACAACTTTTTTATCCTTTTCTTCTGTCAGCTTCGGAATTTCTTTCGAACTTGCTGTTCAGTTACCATTTACTGTATTTCTGTACAGCCCTTTTCCTGATAATTATTCTGTCCTCTAATCACCTTCACAAATCAAAAAACACTCAGTCAGCTGACACAGTGCCCGTTCACGGGCACTCTCCTCTTGTTAGATTTGTCTGTTCAAGACTTGCCAGTGTGAGTTACTTAGCTGTGAACTTAACTAGTAACTACCCATGTTGAACTTGAAAGTCACTGAGCAAACAGTCATTCATACACTGTAAATAACTTAATAATTTAGTTATTGTCAGATGGAGTAAAAAACTTGAAACTCAAGTGGAAAGAAGTGCTGTAAAGGAAAATTAAAAATCACCGCAGTCATCATATAATATAATGTTGGATCTTATGAAAGGAAATGTAGTTCCAATTTTAAGTTGACTTTTATAGTGCTTAATCTCCTCTAAGTGAAAGGGGACTGTAAGGTGCAATAGCACCAAAGATATTCAACCAATTTCAATATCCAGGCAGAAAAAAAGAGCTTGAGGACCACAGAGAATGCCAGGGACCGATTAAGACAAAAGTGGGTATGCTTTGTACAGGTGGGTTGTAAGCTGCTTTCTGAAAGAGGCTAGGGAGTGGGATGCACAAATGTCATCAGGAAAACATTCCAAACAGTGGGAGCATCAGTAGCAAAGCTGTAACCAAATTATTTGACAGACTTAGGAGTAGAAGGGTAGAACTTTGGAACAACAGGAAATTACCAACACTCTGACTAAACCTGCTACTGTAAGAACTACTGTAAGAAAATAGACATGGAGCAAAATACTTTGGAAACTAGTGTGAAGAAACTTGAAAACAAGTGTAGCTGTTTTAATCAGTGAATGATGTTCAACAGAAAGCCAATGCTATTTCTTAAGAATAGGAGTTCTGCTGGTTTATCTACTAATGTTTGATACAATTGTAGATGCACTATTTTGGATTCATTGTAATTGTACCAGATGCATTAGCGTCGAGAGATTTTCGATGTTAATGCTCTCAGCGGAAGACTATACCAGTCAGCTTCACCAAATTTGCAGGATATCTTCATTAGGTGGTAAGCTTCTCGGGGACTGAAATTACTCTCATCCTGAAAAACAAGAAGGCCGCCGTGGGCACTTGCAATGAAAATTATCTACCTTTTTCTACTAGATGGTTCTCAAGTAGAATGTTGAATCTCTTCATAGGTGTCAGTGATATGTGTAATCATGGGCTGGGAATCTTCTGATGCGGTCAGATATGACCTTCAAAGTCAAATGAGGATAGCCAAACGTAAAGTGCTTAAAACTCGTTTATAATTGGTCCTAGAGGTTTGTAATGTGAAACCAACTTATAGCAAATCATGGGCTGGGAATCTTCTGATATGGTCAGATTTGACCTTGGGCCCCTTCTTCAAGGTCAAATGAGGACAGCCAAACATGAAAGTGCTTATAACCCGCTTATTATTGGTCTTGAGGCTTGCAATGTGAAACTTACTTGGGCTGGGAATCTTTTGATGTGGTCACACTGGTTAGATTTGACCTTGGGCCCCTCTGTCAAGGTCAAATGAGGACAGTAAAACTTAAAAGTGCTTATAACTTGCTTATTATTGGTCCTAGAGGTTTGCAATGTGAAACCATCCTATAGGAAATCACGGGCTGGGAATCTTCTTATGTGGTCAGATTTGTCCTTGGGCCCCTCCTTCAATGTCAAACGATGGTTAAGTGGCTTTGGTGAGTTCTATTTCCGGATACAAATTTGCATCGGTTCTCCGATGAGCTACGTCTAGTTTACATAGATTTAACTTGGAGAGTCACCTGAAATGAATTACTATAATCCAGCTAACTACTGACAAGTATTAGGCACAAGTATAGAAGCATCTCAAGTAAGAAACCACCTGACATGTCTGAAGTCACAGAGTTGCATATAACAACTTTCGCAGACACTCTGAACATGTTTAGACAAGGAGAAATCAGAGTTGAACCATATTCCCCAGTTTTTTCACTGACTCAGCTGGGCAGTGAGGACTTCACAAGATGTCAATTGGGAAATATGCTTTCAACTTATACCTCTGTCTTTTTGAACCAATGAGTATAAACTCAGTCTTATCGGGATTCATTTTGAGTTTGCTAGTTGACATCAACTCTTTTATATCATCAAGGTACCTGTTAAACTGTTCGAAGGCAGCAGATATATTCTAGGATAAGTGCACATAAACTTAAGTATTGTCTGCATAAATATGAATGTACTCTGTATAGATAACAAACACAAAGTGCACATAAGCTTGGTATCGCCTTTATAAAAATGAATGTGCTCTTTAGTCTTTACGGATAACAAATGAGCACACAGAGAATAGACCTGTAAAGGCTAAAAAATATCCTTTAAAAAATTCTAGGTCTACAGTTGCTTGTTGATCATTACCAAAATATAACTGATTGGCTCAACTACAGTGAAAATTTGATGTACATCTGTGCAGTTTTTTTTAAACCCACAGCAAAGCTTTGGATATTGTTTTCACCCATGACGTCTTGACAGAGCAGGTAGCATCATAGCCTCTTTTTTGTTTGTGCAGATGTGTTTTTGAGAAGTTATTAAAAGTTGAAGAATTTGTTTCTTTTGAGAGTTGAACTTTAATGTTCATTTCTTTGATATTGTGAGTAGTACTTCACAAAATGGCAACACCAGTACAGAAAAGAGGGGCTTGCAACCATTTAATGGTAGCCTTTATGCGAGTTGTCATGACAAGGGCAGCGATCCCTGTGTGTTGAAACTTGACTATCCCACCTGCAACATTCTGACCAGTAATCAGTGATCTCAGGTAGCCACACCATCATCATACAAGATTTAGAAAAAGAAGCGAGACAACAAATCTGACAAGTCTGACACCACTGCTGCTGATGATACTAGTTGAACCCTAATAGATCCAACTTTAGTCTCAGGGCCTTGGAACGAACAGAAGAAGCAGAAATATCCTGTGAAAAGTGTGGCCAAAGACAAGGGTTAAGCAAAGAACTCCTATCTACCCTACCAAGTTGGCCTTAGATCAGATTAGATTATTAGAGGCTTTAGATCAGAAATGGTTGGAAAGTTTCTCAAGGCTGGAGGCAATGCTGGTAGCCAAAAATCTTCAACAGGAACCACCCTTCCAGACTGTGAAAGTGACACTAACCTGCTGAATGACCTCATTCTGTTGACTGAACCCAGTCTGGTGACTGACTTCAGTCTTCTGACCAGGTCCCTGCTAAGTGACGACAGGTGCCCAGTACGTCGGCTACAGAGGTAACCAGGCAGCCTACTGACTCTGAGATGGAGACTGATTCAGATAGCAACCACATGGACTGACCTCACACTTGTTATCAAGCAGGGAAAGGGGAACTGTCCGATCCAGACCAGGATCCGGCTTCAGCCGACATTAACCAGGCTTTCTCAGAGGAGGAAACCTACAGAGAAACAGTGAGAGGCATTAGATATTTTATGGACTGGAAACACATCTCCAATGTGGATACTGCCACCTTAGATCCAGTTCAGAGGCTGTAGGTTTAAAATGCAACCAGTACATCAAGACTGCTAAATCTTAGAGCAAGTGGTATGGTTTACACTTTAGCGCAGACAAGGTTTCCAGTCGGTGTCGTTTTAGTACAATGAATCTGCAAAACTGAACATTACTTATAGCCAGATAGCAAGAAGTTGGGGACTTATATCTACACCACCAGCATCTAGAACCATATCCCGTGAAACCTTGTGGAGATGGGAGAAGGTGGCATGTGTGTCCTGTTACATGTGCACCAGGCCGCGGGTTCAATAGATGCTTGAATAAGGTCCAATAGAATTTGCAGACTCAGTTGAAAGTGATCCATACTGAGCAAAGTAAGGCCAGTTAAGATGACCGCAGCCACAGATGAACTGCAATATCTGTTAAAGTTCAACCAGAGTATCACTCAGTGTATGATCAGTGCTATGGAACACCTATCGGATTTTTTTCATCTCAATGGCCAACTTCACTCTGGCCAGGAGGGATGCCTAACCTGGCTGATGTTAAATCTGGCATCAAACACAATGCCCTCTCTACTCTCTGGCAGGCACCTCTTCAGATGGCCACCCTCTTTCTGGATACTTCACTGCAGAAGGCAGAAGAGGATATTGCTTAACATGAAAATATGATACATTCTAGTTCTTCCAGTCAGAAAAAGGGTCATCACCCATATGAAAGGTCGGATAAGGCATCCCATGAGAGCAGCAAATCTGGCCAGCTAGCCTGGAACATTATTGGTTCCTGTGGTAATGGGAATAAACACAAGGGAAAGTCCAGCAACTACTCATCCCAAACAGCCAAGAGCAAGATGACTGGTCAGGATCAGAAGCACTTTAAATTTGTGTCAGACTTTAAATGTAAACTCTCTTGTTGCAGATCATGCCCCTTTTGCAAAAGAAAGGCTCAAGTCCTGATATTGCTCAACAAAAGTCATCAAAATATGTGAAAGATGTTTCCTATGTAGGTCACTTGAGATTTGTCTAGAATGTCACAAATATCCCAGTGTTTGCTCCAGATGTACCTGTAGGGGCCAGATTGCACCAATTTTGGGAAACATGGGCAGCCCTAGGGGCCTGTGCCAAGGTCAAACGAATCCTCTGAGAAGGCTATACTCTCCCCCTTCCGGATCCAACCAAATCTGACAAGGTCACCAACCCACCTCCATAAGTGGCTATGTACATCCCATCAGGAACAGCTATCTGACAGAGGCATTACATGCACTTGTGCAAAATAAATGCAGTTGAAATGGTCAGAACTCGGAAATCTTGAGCTTCTTCAACGGACTTTTCTTGGTTCTAAAACTCAATCGGTGGTGACCTATCTTTGACCTCAGTACTCTGAACAAATTAAAAAACAAGTCAGAGAAAGTCAAAAATGGGAACACTGTAAGGACTATAAGGACCTCCCTCCAGACAGGGGAGTGGGTAACATCCATAGACTTCAAGGACACCTACTTCCACATTCCAAAACAGACCCAGTCCAGGAAATACCCATGTTTTCACATTCAAGGTCAATCCTACCAATTCATAGCACTACCAGGTCTGTCCATGGAATTCACAGTGGTGGCGAAGGGAGTCAAACTTGAAAATTTTGATTACTTAAATGTAGCTTTTATAAGCTACAAGCTTACATGTGGGACTGAATGCTGTTCTCAGATGGCCACAGGCATCCAGCCAACGTCTAAGAAAAATAGACATTTATACTTGGCCGTAGCCTCAGGTTGTCTCTCGTGGTACTCTGCGAGATCTCTTTCTACTTTCTCGTTGCAATTTTAACCATACCACTCAGCTGTAATACAGCGGGGAGGCAGGGTGGAACTCTCCTCAGTCCCACATGGTAAGCTTGTAGCTTATAAAAGCTACATTTAAGTAATCAAAATTTTCAATTTTATTACGCTACAATAGCTTACCATGTGGGACTGAATGCTGAATCCAACCGCGTGGAGGGATTACAGCTGAGACTGGAATATATGTCAATTTTTCTTAGATTTTGAAGTAATAGATTAGAATGAATGTTTAGAAATATCAGTCTGAGTCCCGTTTACAGTGCCCCAATCCCGAAGACTGGGCCTGTAAAGAGCCAAAACCTCAATTGAATGAGTGACAGTGCTAAAAACCTGTCTGGATGTTTTGATTGTAGGAGAGAAGTGCAGCCGTGCTCACTTACGAAGAGTAAGGCCCTAGGGCCAAACCACGATAGAAACCAGCCCTAGGCTTGGAATTCTCATAATTTTTTCCACCTAACATGAGATTAATGACAACCTTGATAAATCCTTAATACAGAATACACTATATACACTGATAATAACAAAGAGACCTTACCCGTAACATCCTGCGAGGTAGACCTATACCTAGACCCTGGGATTAGATTCCTGAAGACTTGGTTGTAGCGGATGTGCCCCCCCCCCCTTCTTTTCTTTCCGAGGATAACTGGTCTGAGGGGAGGGTCTAGGACTAGTTGTGCTGCCACTACTGGACCCAGATATATATTGTTGTCATTGTCTGACCAAGTAAGGTCTTTTAGGTAAAAATTTGTAAATGTGTTGTGAGCTTTCCAGTGACAGGCTTGCATGATTTGGTCCACCGATACCCCACCGTAAAAGGCCTTAGAGGCCGCAAAGGCCCTAATGTCATGCGCTTTAACTTGGACCAGGTCCAAGGCTTGTTGGTCTGCTTGTTTATAACAAAGTAGAATGATTTGTTTCAACCAAGAAGAAAGAGTAGCGGGTCTGATGTCTGAGGTGTGTCCTTCCTTGAAGGAGATGAAAAGGAGGGACCGAAACCCTCTCAGGTCTTTGGTTCGATCCAAATAGTACTTCGGGGCCCGCACCGGACACAAGGTCCTGTCCTCTTTGAATTGTCCATCTACAATGGTAGTCAAAGCAGGTATAGTCACCGGAGACACACTTTGAGAACCTTCTCTTGCTAGTTGGTTTTTGGCTATAAAGTCAGAAGGGAACAAGGCAATCTTTTCCCTTTGGCCTAGATTAGATACTTTGTTTGCAACCCAGGCATGGATTTCGCTGCGGCGCTTGCCGGAGGCCAAAGCTAGCAAGAAAGCAGTTTTAAGAGCAAGATGTTTGAGGTCTCTGCCTTTCATAAGCTCAAAGGGTGATTTTGTGAGCTCATTGAGTATAACAGAAAGGTTCCATTTTGGAAGATTCCTGGAACTTTTGGGACGATCCTTGTGAAAACTGGAGAGCAACCTGTTAAGGTTTGAGCTTTGGGAGATATGGTGCCCAGCTGGGCCCAGGGTGTGAACAATAGCAGTCCTATAACCATCAATGGTCGAAGGGCGCCTGTTTAGGTCTTGGTACAGGTACATGAAAAAGTCTGAGACTTATTTCACAGAGATTCCTGGAACTTTTAGGACGATCCCTGTGAAAACTGGAGAGTAACCTGTGAAGGTCTGAACTTTGTGAAATATGGTGCCCAGCTGGGTCCAAAGTGTCAACAATGGCTGTCCTGTAACCATCAATGGTTGAGGGGCGTCTGTTTAGATCTTGGTACACTGGTACATGAAAAAGTCCGAGACTTGTTTCACAGAGGGAGTGGAGAAATCCACCGAATTTTCGCTGCACCATTTCTCAAATAGGGCCCACTTTGACTTGTAGATGGTCCTTGTTGATGACCTCTGAGGGGCAGCAATTGTCTCTGCCACCTCCACAGAGAAACCTTGTTCTTGGAGCTGGCCACTCCTAGACACCAGGCGTGGAGGTTGAGATGCTGTGGATTGCTGTGGAACACACAATTGTGGGACTGTTTGAGAAGAGTTCTTGACACTGGAAGTTAAAGTGGGATCTCTGTTGAGAGCTGCACTAGGTCCCAAAACCAGGGCATTCCTGGCCAGCCTGGGGCTATTACGATGATCAGGCAATTGGATTGCCTGACTTTTTGATCACCCTGTGAAGGAGAGCCGTGGGAGGGTAAGCATAAGAAGTGAGACCCGACCAGTTTATGTTCAGAGCATCTATGTCCCAAGCATTTTGGTCTGGGACTGGAGACACGTACAGTGGAACTTTGTGGTTCAGGCAAGTGAACCACTTGAGACAGATCTGTTTGAACACCTGCGGATGCAGTGACCATTCTGTTGACTGAACTTGGTTCGACCTGGACAGCAGGTCGGCCATCACATTCAGACACCCTGGAATGTGTCTGGCTTTTAGTGTTATCTGGTAGCGATGGCACCAGGTCATAATCTTCCACAGGAGAGCGCATATCTCCGCCGAGTGGGTTCCCCCTTGTTTGTTTATGTAGGCTACCACTGTTGAGTTGTCTGTTGTCTGAGTCTTTAGGGGTGCCTTTTTAAAGGAGGAAGTTCTCTCCATCCTTCACTAGTTGAGATTTGAAAAGAGGAGTAAGCCAAAAAGGCGAGTTCCTCAGTTCCTGGCATCTCGAGTCCCCTAGATGTGATTGAAGAAGGGTCATTTCAGCCTCTCTTCTCAGAAGGCCAGTGTTGCCCATGGTATATAGTTCCCTCTGGAGTATGTGGGCTACAGATTTGCTAAGGCTCTCTGTTGAATAAGAATCCTCTTATTCATGAGTTCAAAATAATCACAGGCGTTTTCATAGCCACGTGTGGCAGCTCTTTCGGGGTCAGCACCCTTTAGAATTTGATTTCTGACCCTTTTGAAGGTAGCCTTGGCACTGTGTAGGCACTTCTCCATAACACTGTTGCAGGAGGAGGTAGTCCTAGCGAAAGTAGCTGTGAAATTGATGGTCGAGAGATTCTGCCTAGATTGATGTTCAAGAACTTGTAGGGGAACCTTGCCCACAGGGGCCCCAGAGGGCTTTGGAGAGATACAGATTTGAAGCTTATCTTCAAAACAAGGTTGTCCCACCTTGTAGTACTTGGCTGTTGAAGCCGGGGGTTTGATGTATTTACCCTCAGGTAAATTGGAGGCCAAGAAATCTTGTTCAAATTTCTCAAAAGCATCTTTGAGAATTGGGTTTAAAGGGAGCATAGCAGAAGGGCCTCTTGGCCTTACCTCCTGTTAGTCTTTCTCGTCGTCCAGGCCTAGCACAGTGGTAGAGGACCTAGGCAAAGTTTCCCTGAAAGTTTCCACTTTCTCAGCATATTGAGAAGGGAGGTCAGGCATGTCTACCTCCCTATAAAAGACTGGATCTGTGCTGTCCTGCTGTTGAGGTTCCTGAGGAACCTTATGTTGAGGTTTAGTAGGCTTTCTAGTTGGGGCAGAGGACTTATCTTCCTCTGAAGAAGACTGAGAATAATATTTTGCCCTTGCCGTGTGCTTTGTTTTGTCAGAATGCTTTTTTGCTTTAGGAACTACCTTTCCAGGGTGTTCCGACTCGGAATGATGTTCCGAGTGGTCGGATTCAATATCCGATTGCTTGGAAGCATGCTCGGACTGGACATTTTGAAAAATTGACCGATTTATAAGCGATTTCTCAAAGGTACCAACCAGAAGGCTTTAAATTTATGTGAACACCCTTCGTAAGTATTGCATTTATATAGCCATAAAATGTATTGGGAGGTAGTAGGAAACCATATGTGGAGAGTCTAGAAAGAAAGTAAAATAAAAAATGGCAGATTTTTATCTTTCTGTCTTAGATCTCCTTTTATGGCTTTTACAGCTTTAGGATGTACCAAGAGATATTGGGAAACCATATGTGGACAGTCTATATAGCTGGACAGATTTACCCGACCCCATACCCCCCCGGGGTCAAACTGGGGTCGTAAAATAGCAGATTTTGTATTTTTGGCCTTATTTGTATTTAGGGGAGAGAGAGTGGGTCCACCGGCTCCCGCATTTTCTATTGCTTATAGCTCGGCAACCACTGGGCGGATTCTCTTCAAATTTAGCACATGTATGCAGTAGCCCTGGGAAAAATTTCTGAATATGGTGTCATGACATTTGAACCAATCAGAGAAGTCACATGACCAAAAACATGTTTTTTAAAAGGGTGTGCTTGTCCGGATGATAACTTAAAAAGCGCTTCACCTATTCACGTTAAATTTGGCAAGTAGGTTTGTTATATAGAGGTCTGGAAATCATTAACTTTTGGAAGTGATCCCATACAAAAATGGCTGACTTATTAATGATTAAGATTAAACGGCACAATTTTTCTTAACGCTGAAAACACAAAAACGCGTTTATCTCGGAAACGGAGCGAGCTAGAGCAATTTCGACAAAATTTTTGACCCCCTGCAGGTTATATGCAGAGTCTACTGGCAAGTTTTTGCCAAAATCGTTTTCCCGCCACTTTTGGTGGCCATCTTAAATTTTGCGTAAATGCAAAACGCATTTACCTCGATAACAGTGCTAGATAGAGCGATTTCGACAAAATTTTTGAGCCGTAGGGTATCTGCGGAGTCTACTGGGGACTTTTCCAAAAAATCCCCCTGCCCCGTTTTCCCGCCATTTTGGCGGCCATCTTAAATTTTGCATAAAATGCAAAAACACATTTATCTTGTAATCGCTGCTAGATAGAGCGAATTTGACGAAATTTTTGACCCACAGGGTGTACCGGCAAAAATTGCTTTCCCACCATTTTTGGTGACCATTTTGAATTTCTGCATAAAATGCAAAGACGTATTTATCTCGGAAATGGTGCGAGATAGAACGATTTTCACAAAAATTTTTACCTCACAGGGTATCCACAGAGTTTACTGATGAGTTTCCCAAAAATTGTTTTCCTAAAAATGAAAAAACACATTTAACTCGGAAAAGGTGCGAGAAAGACCAATTTAGACGAATTTTTTTTTGACTCATTTACCCGCAGGGTATCTGGATAGTCTACTGGAGACTTTTCCCAAAAATCATTTTCCCCGACATTTTTTGGCGGCCGCCTTGATTTTCTGCGTAAAATGCAAAAACGCATTGATCTTCGAAACGGTGTGAGATAGACCAATTTCGACGAAATTTTTTGACCCGCAGAGTCCACTGCCAAAAGTTGTTTTCCCGCCATTTTTGACGCCCATCTTGAATTTTTGCATAAAACGCAAAAACACAAAAAACAAATACACATTCATCTAATGTGGACTTTTCCCAAAAATTGTTTTCCCCAACATTTTTGGCAGCCATCTTGAATTTCTGCATAAACGCATTTATCTCGGAAATGGTGCCAGATAAACCGATTTTGACGAAATATTTTGATCTGCGGGGTAACTGCAGTCTACTGCCAAAAATTGTTTTCCCGCCATTTTTGACGCCCATCTTGAACGCAACAACAAAAAAACATCCCAAAACACATTCATCTACGAAACCTTGCATTTTTCGATAAATGGAAAAACATATTAAACACTGCAAGATGGTAATTTCTACAAAATCATTAATACTCATTGGGACGCTTTGTTTTTGCCATGCAAAAACATTTTCTTTTTCTCTTGCAAAGCAATACTCTAGTATCTCCTTTGTTATTGCTTTTACAGCTTTATAATATATTAAGAGGTATTTGGAAACTATATGTGAAGAGTCTATATAGCCGGTCAAAGTGGGGTCATAAAGTACTGCTGAACTTTCACTTCTTCTCTCAGCGCTGCGGGTTTTTCTGTTCAAAAAAGCTTTTTCTACTTTTCTACTATATTGCATCTTACCTTTGGGGACGCTCTGTTTTGGTAAGCAAAAACATTTTTTTAGTTCTTGTAGCAAGACAGCACAGTGGTTGCCTATATAAACTAGACCTAGCGCATCGGAAAACCGATGCAAATTGTATCCACCAGAAGAAAACTCACCAAAGCCATTCTAACATCGCTTAACCTTGAAGGAGAAGCCCAAGGTGAAATCTGACCATATCAAAAGATTCTTAGCCCATGATTTCCTATAGGTTGGTGTGACACTGCAAACCTCTAGGAATACGAATAAGCAAGATATAAACACTAATTTTGGCAATCCTCATTTGACCTTGAAAGAGGGGCCAAAGGTCAAATCCGATCCATCCCAAACCTCTAGGACCAATAATAAGCGAGTTATAAGCACTTTTAAGTTTGGCTATCCCCGTTTGACCTTGAAGGAGGGGTCCAAGGTCAAATCCGACCACACCAAAAGATTCCCAGCCCATGATTTCCTATAGGTTGGTTTACCATCCTAAACCTCTACGACCAATAATAAGTGAGTTATAAGCACTTTTAAGTTTGGCTATGCTCGTTTGACCTTGAAGGAGAGGTCCAAGGTCAAATCCGACCACAACAAAAGATTCCCAGCCCATGATTTCCTATAGGTTGGTTTACCATCACAAACCTCTAGGACCAATAATAAGCGAGTTATAAGCACTTTTAAGTTTGGCTATGCTCTTTTGACCTTGAAGGAGGGGTCCAAGGTCAAATCTGACCACACCAAAAGATTCCCAGCCCATGATTTCCAATAGGTTGGTTTACCATCCCAAACCTCTAGGACCAATAATAAGCAAGTTATAAGCACTTTTAAGTTTGGCTATCCTCGTTTGACCTTGAAGGAGGGGTCCAAGGTCAAATCTGACCACACCAAAAGATTCCCAGCCCATGATTTCCTATAGGTTGGTTTACCATCCTAAACCTCTAGGACCAGTAATAAGCACGCTATAAGCACATTTAAGTTTGGCTGTGCTCGTTTGACCTTGAAGGAGGGGTCCAAGGTCAAATCCCACCACACCAAAAGACTCACAGCCCATGATTTCCTATAGGTTGGTTTACCATCTCAAACCTCTAGGACCAATAATAAGTGAGTTTTAAGCACTTTTAAGTTTGGCTATCCTCGTTTGACCTTGAAGGAGGGGTCCAAGGTCAAATCCGACCACACCAAAAGATTCCCAGGCCATGATTTCCTGTAGGTTGGTTTACCATCCTAAACCTCTACGACCAATAATAAGCGAGTTATAAGCACTTTTAAGTTTGGCTATCCTCGTTTGACCTTGAAGGAGGGGTCCAAGGTCAAATCCGACCACACCAAAAGATTCCCAGCCCATGATTTCCTATAGGTTGGTTTACCATCCCAAACCTCTAGGACCAATAATAAGGGAGATATAAGCACTTTTCATGACTGCAAAGAAACGCCTGTGGCGGCCATCTTGTTTTTCAAAATGAGGCCAAAAATATTCCCATTCAAGATTTTATAATGAGAAACATATCCTGCGAATTTGAGATCTCTACCTATAATACCCTTTGCTCTAGAGGGCCACCAAAAGTCCTTGTTTAAAGTCGAAAAACGCCCGTGGCGGCCATCTTGTTTTTCAAAATGAGGCCAAAAATATTCCCAGGCAAGATTTTGTGGCTATGAATATATCCTGCAAATTTGAGAAGGCTAGCTATAATATTTTTTTCGTTAGATCGGTAACGGTGAAATCTCTCCACACACTGCGGCGGCGGCATAACAAAGTCAAATCCATAGTATCCACCGGATCCATCCGGTGGATACAACAAGGAAGGAGGCATAAGGTTGGGCCCCATTATGTGCCCTTCTGTGGAGAATCCTGACCATGGTGCTCCAGGGAACGGGAGTCTCAAGGCCTGACACATTCAGGCCGGCTTAGTGTGGTAGCAGGCAAGCTATCCAGGCTAGACAAAACCATCCACCGTAGTGTCTCCTTCACGAGGTCTTTCAGTTGATATGCAACAGGTGGCACCAACCTCAGATCTGTTTGCTACAAGGTTCAACAAGAAGATAGCTCAATTTGTGTCACCAGTACCAGACCCCCGTGGCCAGGGCAGTCGATACACTTGGCCTGTCTTGGGAGGATCTGGATCCATATGCCTTCCCACCAGTAGCCATTTTGGGCAAAGTGGTGGTGAAGTTACAGGACTACCCATGCAGGAGAATCATTCTGATTGCTCCTGGGTGGCCCAACATGCCCTGGTTCTGGGATCTAGTAGTCACATCAAGCCAGATTCCTCTATGCCTGCCCAACCTTTTAACACAGCCTTTCAATCTTACTAGACTCCTCTCAGGAATCTGTGAAACCTGAATCTACACTCTTGGCTCCTAGAGCCTTAGCAATAAGAGATCAATTCTTCTCTGACGCAGAGGCAGCATGAATTGAGGGTCCTCAGTCTCAACCAGATCAGTCTATGAGGCAAAGTGGACCGTTTTAACAAAATGGTGCCACAGTCATCAGATTGATTTCAGGGCACCATATGTTCCAGGACAGGAAGTTGCAGCCAAGTACCAATGATGGCTACAGATCTGCTATTGCGGACAAACTGGGTAACTCTCCCATCAATGTCAACAAAGATGAGAATCTCACCAAAGGGGCATCCCCTCCTGGAAACTTTCCCCGGTTTTTCACCAGCTTACAAAGGCTCACTTTGAATCCCCTTAAAGGGGTCTCATGGAAGCATTTGACCTACAAGACTGTCTTCCTCTTAGTTTTGGGTTTGGGCAAATGCAGGATACATGCTTGGCAAAACAAGAACACAAGACACCAGTCTGACTGGTCAAAGGTGCCTTTTTACTCCTCACCCAGCTTTCTTTCCAAGAACCAGCTGGCCAAAGAGGGTCCAGTGTGTCCCCAGTGGTTATTCCAGCCCTGGCTCCAAACCTGGATAATTAAGCGTCCCTGAAAGGGTGCTTATTTGTTTTCGCCTCAGTTTCCTCGCCGCCGCCGCATTATGGTCTCCCTTGAATATCTCCCTTATTATTAGAAGGTTTCAAACCATATTTGGCAGTTATATACCTTAGGCGTGGGAAAAATTTTCTGCATGCTTAAATTTGACCTTTGACCTTTATGAAGGTCACATGATCAAAAACTATTTTTTTGAAGTACACCCCCCCCCCCGTAATCACAGTTCAGGAAAAACTACTTGCTACAGAGCCTTATAATTTGACACACCCGTTCATACTATCGAAAACGCGAGCTGATTAGATTTTGGGAGCAATCCCTTGAAAAATGTCTCATTTATGAGTGAATTTCTGACACCTTCCAATCTGAAAGCCTTAAATTTAGGCCAACCCCCCTATTATCTTCTTAAGTATTGCATTTAGAGCTATAAAATGTACTGGGAGGTAATAGGAAACCATATGTGGAGAGTCTAAATAGCCGGTCAGTTTTACCCCACGGCCCCCCCCTTATGGGTCAAACTGGGGTCATAAAATAGCTGATTTTGAGTTTGTGCCTTATATCTCCTTTATTGTTGCTTTTATAGCTTCAGAATGTATTAAGAGGTATTGGGAAAGCATATATGGAGAGTCTAAATAGCCGGTCAGTTTTACCCCCCGACCCCCCCTTATGGGTCAAACTGGGGTCATAAAATAGCCGATTTTGAGTTTTTGCCTTTATCTCCTTTATTGTTGCTTTTATAGCTTCAGAATATATTAAGAGGTATTGGGAAAGCATATGTGGAGAGTCTAAATAGCCGGTCAGTTTTACCCCCTGGCCCCCCCCTTATGGGTCAAACTGGGGTCATAAAATAGCTGATTTTGAGTTTTTGCCTTATATCTCCTTTATTGTTGCTTTTATAGCTTCAGAATGTATTAAGAGGTATTGGGAAAGCATATGTGGAGAGTCTAAATAGCCGGTCAGTTTTACCCCCCAACCCCCCCTTATGGGTCAAACTGGGGTCATAAAATAGCCGATTTTGAGTTTTTGCCTTTATCTCCTTTATTGTTGCTTTTATAGCTTCAGAATATATTAAGAGGTATTGGGAAAGCATATGTGGAGAGTCTAAATAGCCAGTCAGTTTTACCCCCCGACCCCCCCTTATGGGCCAAACTGGGGTCATAAATAGCTGCTTTGGAGTTTTACCTTATATCTCCTTTATTGTTGCTTTTATACCTTCAAAATGTATTAAGAGGTATTGGGAAAGCATATGTGGTGAGTCTAAATAGCCGGTCAGTTTTACCCCCCGCCCTCCCCATTTATGGGTCAAACTGGGGTCATAAAATAGTTGCTTTGGAGTTTTGCCTTATATCTCCTTTATTGTTGCTTTTAGACCGTCAGAATGTATTAAGAGGTATTGGGAAAGCATATGTGGAGAGTCTAAATAGCCGGTCAGTTTTACCCCCCGACCCTCCCTTATGGGCCAAACTGGGGTCATAAATAGCTACTTTGGAGTTTTTGCCTTATATCTCCTTTATTGTTGCTTTTATAGCTTCAGAATGTATTAAGAGGTATTGGAAAAGCATACGGTGCAGCTTTGTGCATTCTTAGCTTTACGGCATGCTTATTAAAACCACAAAGCATTTTAAACTTTAAGGGACGCTTCGCTTTTGTTAGCAAAAGCATTCCTCTAGTTAATTCAAGGCTAATGAGTCCCTATGCCCAGTCAGAACTCCGGTGCTACTATTTGGATAGGACCTCAGTCCTCAGGCAGAACAAGGAGCTGGTCTTTGTCTCCTTCAAGAAAGGTTTCGACAGGGCCAAGGCCAAAGTCACACTAAGGTATTACCATGTCTTTCCACACTTGCACTCTCAAACTAGTGGTCCAATCAAGTACCAACTTACTTCACTTTACAGATTCCAATATGTAGCCAAGACAAGATTTTATAGGTCAAAGTCACTGACAATGTTAAAGGTTAAATCAAGGTCAGGCCATGAGATTGAAGACCTATACTCCCAATGAATGACCCTAGCATTTATCAACATCATATACCTTATGATTTCAGAGATAAAGCCTAAACCAGTTGAAGCTCACAACAGCAAGGTCAAATCAAAGTCTCACCATGATGCTTATTGTTGCACACGTACCCCCCCAACTAGTGTTCCTACAAGTTTCAACATCCCACACCTTTCGTTTACGAGATATAGCAACGAAAAATATTTAAAGGTCAAAGGTCATATCAAGGCCACATCATGATCGTTCACAACTACATCCCCAACCGATACTCCTACCAAGTTTCAACTTTCTTCACTTAATGGTTCCTGAGATACATGTATAACATGGATTAGATTTTAAAGGTCAAGGTAACTACTCCCTCAACCCACCCTAAATTAATCTCATTTTCTGAGTCCAGAAATTTGTGGTTTTGCATTGGCCAAAGACCTAAACTTATATCAATAGGCTTCCCATTCATACTTTAAAAGTTTCTTCTGTTCCCTCAGAACAGTGACCTTGAAGGAAGGGCCAAAGGTCAAATCTAACATCAAAAGATTCCTAGCCCAAGATTTTGTACGAGTTGGTTTCCCAGTGTAAACCTCCAAGATCAATAATAAGCGAGTTATAAGCACTTTTAAGTTTGGCTATCCTCATTTGACCTTGAAGGAGGGTCCCAAGGTCAAATCCGACCACACCAAAAGATTTCCAGCCCATGATTTCCTATAGATGGGTTTACCATCTCAAACCTCTAGGACCAATAATAAGTGAGTTATAAGCACTTTTAAGTTTGGCTATCCTCATTTGACCTTGAAGGAGGGTCCCAAGGTCAAATCCGACCACACCAAAAGATTTCCAGCCCATGATTTCCTATAGATTGGTTTACCATCTCAAACCTCTAGTACCAATAATAAGTGAGATATAAGCACTTTTAAGTTTGGCTATCCTCGTTTGACCTTGAAGGAGGGGTCCAAGGTCAAATCTGTCTACACCAGAGGATTCCCAGCCAGTGTTGCTATATGTTGGTTTACCATCCCAAACCTCTAGGACCAATAATAAGCGAGTTATAAGCGCTTTTAAGTTTGGCTATCCTCGTCTGACCTTGAACAAGGGGTCTAAGGTTAAATCCGACCACACCAAAAGATTCCCAGCCCATGATTTCCTATAGGTTGGTTTACCATTCCAAACCTCTAGGAACAATAATAAGCGAGTTATAACTAATTTTAAGTTTGGCTATCCTTGTTTGACCTTGAACCAGGGGCCCAAGGTCAAATCTGACCACACAAAAAGATACCCAGCCCATGATTTCCTATATGTTGGGTTGTCATCCCAAACCTCTAGGACCGATAATAAGCGAGTTATAAGCACCTTGAAGTTTGGCTATCCTCGTTTGACCTTGAAGGAGGGACCCAAGATCAAATCCGACCACGCCAGAAGATTCCCAGCCCATGATTTCCTATATGCTGGTTTACCATCCCAAACCTCTAGGACCGATAATAAGCGAGTTATAAGCACTTTTAAGTTTGGCCATCCTCGTTTGACCTTGAAGGAGGGGTCCAAGGTCAAATCTGACATCAGAAGATTCGCAGCCCATGATTTCCTATAGGTTGGTTTCACATTGCAAACCTCTAGGACCAATAATAAAGGAGATATAGGCATTTTTAAAGTTCGCTATGTGGGTCACTTCGGCACTCCGTGGATGACCTTGAATAAAGAGCTTCAAGGTCAAATGTGTGCAAGGTTGTAGAGGACATGTATATCTGACATTATCTGTTCTCACATATGAAGAGATTCAACCTTTTACCTATGAGAAACAGCCAGTATAAAAATGTAGATTATTTTCAAAGAAACTCCCACGGCTGCCATCTTGTTTTTCAGAATGAGGTTATTTTCAGTCCCAGAAAAGCTTACCCCCCAATGAAGATATCCTGCAAATTTGGTGAACCTAGCTGGTGGTTTTCCCCTGAGCGTTAATGCCGAAAATCTCTCTACACGCAGCGGCAGCGTAGCAAACAATAAACCAGTATGCCGAATGGGAAAAATGCAAAAGCAGTTTCCCGGCATTGCAATATACATGTTATTTATTTGGTTATGTGTAAATGAGCCACAAGTTAAAATTAGTTTTGGTACACGTACAAGACAGTTAAAGTTCATATACCAAATTTTTACACCCACTAAAATAATTTGTCACCTAATTGATGAAATTTATAGGTTTTTTTATCGTTTTGGTGAAATTTGAACCAAATAAATTAAAGACCAGAGCAAAATGTCTATAATATAGCACAACAGTGAAACGAAAGTGATACACTCTGACAAAAAGGATATTCAAACATATTACAAGTATCCTCAAAAAATGGGTATGGTAGAACTTAAAAGCATGCAACTTTTCATTTTTGGTTGACCCGTATCCGGTATTGCATTTACTTCATACTCCATTTCATGAAACAATGAAAATAATTTTTCTTCATGTGTGTATTATCTATTTGTGACACAGCTGTTTACGATACATAAAATATATCAGTAAATGTGGTGTTCAATTCAACTGTGGAACAGTTTACTTGGTCTTTAATGCTGTGTATCTTCAGCTACACAATCATGTTGATTTTAGAATATGGGAAATTGTGCAACTGATTAAAAATAAACTCTCAAAATTCACAATATGAAGTTTAATTGATCATTTTGCACTAAACAAAGATACATTTACAAAACACACAATTAATAATAGCTTTGTATGTCAGTTCAAGAGTGACAGTTGCATATTAAGCACAGTTGGCATTAAACTGTACTAAAACATACAAAATTATATATTCATGGAAATGTCAGTAGGGCCGATCATATCTTCTATTGTCTCTACTCCTGTCTGGTCCACCTCCTCGTCGATCTCCTCTGCGTCCGCTGTCATATCCGCCTCTGCCACCTCTTCCACCACCTCGTCCCCTGCCAAATCCACCACCACCTCCACCACCGTCAGGCCTCGGGGTATTACATTTGTTACACTCTCTTCTTCGTGCAAAATTGTTATTCCCACAATTAGGGTCTGGACATATCCAGTCACCATCACTAGGAGGTGGACCCCTGTTGCGATCACCACCAAAACCACGTCCACCGCCAAAACCACGTCCACCTCCAGCTCCACCACCTTTACGAGTCAGTTCATAGGCAGACTGCTTTCTTTCAGCAATTGATAATGATAACACATTACCTTGGAATTCTTTCCCATTGAACCAACTGATTGCTGCTGTAGCTGTCGCTTCATCGTCATATGTAATTGTGGCTTCCCCTTTGCTTTGACCAGTGACCTTATTCTTGTAGATCCATATTTTAGGCATACTTGTCTTGCGATCCATTTTTATGACACCGATGGACCCAAAATAATCGGCCAGTTCTTTTTCAGAAGCACCGATTGGTATATTTTGGATGAATATTGTGTCAGGCTGCTTAACCATTTCTTTCCCACCTCCCCAACTTCCACCCCCAACACCACCACCGCCTCCTTTTCTGTCGTATCCTTTTCCTTCATCACGTCCACGCCCACCATAACGGTCTTCTCCACCGCCTCTTCCGCCATAATTTTTCTGGGATTCTCCGTAGCCTCCACCACCCTGTCCATATTGATTATTTGAACCACCATTTCCACTGCATTGTTGATACTGTTGATCACCGCCGTAGGATCCGTAATCTAAATTACCCCCGGACCCTCCATAGTCCTGCTGTCCACCATAACCATATTCATTAGCCATATTTAAATCCAAAGTTTTCGCAAAATAGTTCAGAATATGAACGTTATTTTTTCACTGTAAATTAAGGGTCCAAACTGCCGAAGATCCCTTTATAGCACAAAAAACCTCATTGTTTGAAACAAAATGGGTCACGTTCCGCTTGTACAATGAACACAAAGTATCTGTACTTCCGGTTATTTTCGCGCGGTTTAAGGTATGCAGAAACATAATAAGCGATGGGGCCGTATTCATGAAAGGTCTTCGCTAAATGATAGGCTTAACAAATTGACCATATGTGTACAAAAAGTTAAACCTTAGACTTGGCTAAATACCTTTCGTGAATACGGGCCATAGAATTTCACAGAACCTTCTGCACCTTACTGCACATAAATATGTAGCTGTTTCTCAAAATATAGTAAGACATTATGGACAAAACCAGTCGATGATATATAAATTGCACTGTAACATTTCATTTTATAATGTGAAATTATGGTTAGCTCTGTGGGCATATTTTTGTGCATGTACGTAAGATGCATATGTTCACTATGAGTCACTAATTAATGGGCTTATATTGAAGACAACATATAGGAGAGACAAAAAAAAACAAAAAACAAAAAAAAAACAAAAAAAAAAACAGTAGTGTTCAAAAGATTAAATGCTACAAAATTAAGTTGGTGTATGCAGTGTTTTCTCTCAAACATTCACCTGTAATATATTCTTTCGTTAGGATAGTTTATATTTTAATTTTATTAAAAATGGGACTTCACAATTTTGACTACTTAGCTACTTTTGTATACTTCTTTTGTTTCCGGGCATTTTAAGGAAAAATATTTGACATAGCTTTACCAAATTTGGTATGAGCAATAGTTAGGTCCATAGCTTGCTTGGGATTGCTTTTAGTGATAATAGCTATATAACTGACTGAGTAATAGCTACTTTGCTACTTTTAGTAGCTTTATTTTAAGCATTTAAAGGAAAAGTGTTTCAGCTATGTTCACAAAATTTGGGATGGAGGATTATTGGATCAGTAGTTTGCTTGGGATTGCTTTTGGTGATAATACCTTTATAGCTAACTGAGTAATAGCTACTGTGCTATATAGCTATTATGCTATTTTGAGTTGACTTTTTCTGGACATTTCAATAAAACAATGTTTTCTATCTTCACAAAAATTTATGTGAAGGATAATTGGGTCAATAATTTTTGCCAGGATAGCTTTTCGTCGATGGTAGCTTTGTAGCTATCTGAGTAATAGCTGCTTTGCTACTTTGAGCCTACTGTGACTTGCATTTCTGTTTTCACTCTTTTAAAGGAAACATATTTAACTCATCTTTTTAAAATTTGGTGTGAAGGTTTATAGCGTCAATTGCTTGCTTGGTATTGTTGGTAGTGGTAATAGCTTTAACCTCCTGAGTAATACCTACATAGCAAAAAACATAAATATGTCTATCTCCTAAACCGTGCGAGATAGAGCGATTTTGTCGAAATTTTCGACCCACAGGGCATCTAAGAAATGTACTCTTGGCAATCTTCAAACAATTTTGCCCTCCCCAAAAATGGCGGCCATTTTAAATTTTCAAATTTTTGCCAAAAATGGAAAAAACACAAATTTCCTTCTATCTCCTTAACCGTGTGAGATAGAGCGATTTCATTGAAATTTTCCACCCACAGGGTATCTCAGCAATCTACTCGATCTTGCCAATTTAGTCCAAGTTTTAGAGCAAAACTCATGCTTCCCTTTGGGTGGACATTACGCATGCTACCTATTTCTAGTTTTGTCACCAGCATTTATGCTGCATGGCATATAGGGATTGCTTCGTCATCCAATTTTGTGGCGTCGTCATCGTCTGTCGTCGTCACACTTTGTATTCCGGACAGTATCTCAAAAATGGCTTGTCAGATTTAATTCAAATTTGGCATGTGGATGTAACTGGTCCTGAGGGTGTGCTGTATAGTTTTGTGACCTTAAACTCCCACTAGTAAGATACTTAAACTCATTTTCGTTTCCGGACAGTATCTCAAAAATGGCTTGATGGATTCAATTCAAATTTGGCATGTGGTTGTAACTAGTTTTGAAGGTGTGCCCTATTTTAAGGTGACCTTAAACTCCCACATATAAAAAAGTTATGTCCAGTTTACGTTTTTTCTGTCTCCATGGAGTATACAGAAAATAACTTCAGAAATTTCATTCAACTTTTGCAAGTATATGTAACTGGCCATAGGTAAGTGCCATACAATAAGGTGACCTTAAACTCCTAGTAATAACAGAATTATATTCACTTTAAGTTTGGTAATTATATCCCCAGACGAAAGTCGGGGATATATTGGATTCAGGTCCGTCGCGCCGCCGCCGCCGCCGTAGAAATTTCCTTGTGGACGCGATAACTCAAAAACAAATTAATATTTTTTTTTCAAACTTGGTACACATGTTAAGGGTGCCCAAAGGAAGATCCCTATTTTAACGTGACCTTAAACTCCCAGTAAAAAAGAACTTATGGCCACCTTAAGGTCCAAAATTGGACTTTTGGCCACTTAGAGCCCTGTAGGTCACAAACTATGATGCTCAGCTGCCTGAAATTTTACCTGACAACACATTAATATGTTCTTAGTACATGTGCCGAAAATCAAGACTTTAAGTTGAGGAGAAAATTGTGTTTGAGGCCCATAAATACCCCCACTTAGGGATTTTTTGCTATAATTTTCACATATTTTGCCCTATAATTTGGAAGTGGTAATTCTGATGAGTCTCAAACTGCGCTAGGTATAACTTTGATATGTAATCCTTGTCTGTAGAAAATTTTAGGGTTGTAGGTTTACCCAAAGGGGTCGACTTAAGGTCTCAAAAGTGCCCACAGAGACCCAATTTATGCACTTTTTGCCACTTTCAAGCACTGTAGCTTTCAAACTATGTCTCTCATCTAAGTTAAATATCATCTGGGAATATATCTATGTGTTTTCTTATATGTGCCCCAACATTTAGGCCTTTAATAGACAGTTAACCTGTGTATCAGGACCATAAACACCCACCCGAGTGACCCTTATAAGACATTTTTCACATCTTTTTCCCTGTAACTTGGAAATGGTAAGTCTGAGAAGTTTCAAACTGTATTAGATATATATTCTGTGTGTAATCTTAGTATGTAACAGATTTTAAGTCTGAAGCTTTAATTTTGAAGGTCAAATTGAGGTCTCTAAAAGGCTCCCAAAGACCCAATATTTGGACTTTTTGCTACTTTTAAGCCCTGTGACTGTCAAACTATGCGACTGATAGAGCTCAAATCCTATCTGGGAAGATATTAGTATGTTATTTTTATATGTGCCAAAAATTAAGGCTTTAAGAAGACATTTAACCTGTGTATGAGGACCTTAAACACCCACCTGAGTGACCCTTTTAAGACATTTTTCACATATTTTGCTCTGTAACTTGGAAATGGTAAGTCTGAGAAGTTTCAAACTTTATTAGATACATATTCTATGTGTAATCTTAGTATGTAACAAATTTTAAGTCTGAAGCTTTAATTTGAAAGCCACATCGAGATCTCTAAAAGGCCCACAGAGACCCAATATTTGAACTTTTTACCACCTTTAAGCCCTGTGACTGTTAAACTATGTGATTGATGGAGCTGAAATCCCATCTGGGAATGCATTATTATGTCCTTTTTACATATGCCGAAAATCAAGGTTTTTAGTAGACATTTAACCTGTGTATGAGGGCCATAGACACTCGCCCAAGTGCCTTTTTTGACATTTTTTCCGTATTTTGCCCTGTTATTTGGAAATGCTTAGTGTGACAAGTCTTAAACTGTATTATATATAATTTTTGTTTGTTATGTATGTCCCCCAAAAAGTTTCAGATCTGTAGTTTAATTGCTAAGGTCTCTTTAACAATTGTAAAATGCCCACAGAAACCCAATTTATGGACATTATGCCACTTTAAAGCCCAGTAACTGTCAAACTATGTGGGTTATAGAGCTGAAATCTTTGAATTTTTAAAAGGAAATGTCTGTCTATTTAAATTTTGAATATTAATAATGTTATGGCTATCTTAGTCTTTTAAGAACTTATTTTTGTGTGTTATACCTCTGCTTGCTGAGTTTTTAACTTTTTAAAATGAAACTGGTTAAACATATTCAAGTAGACAAAATGGACACTTTAAGTGAGCTTTAAGTCCCAATATTAGTGAAATTATATCCTTATGTAGTAAAACTAGGGGATTTTTAACCCTCAACTAGCCCAGTTTTATTCAACTTGCCTCAGTTAATTTTGACACAGCTCCTACAGTTATGAACTCATTTCAGTTGATAATCACATACTTAAAATTCTCAATTCTTTTTGTATTTGAGTACCCCTTTTATATAGATTGTTTGTTTACCATTTATGCTGTAGCACTCCATCTCTTTGTAGTCCCAACCCACATCCCCCACCTGGATTCCCCCCACCCACCTCTGGGACCTCCAGCTATATTGAGTGACACTAAATAAACAAAGGTATTTAATGATATCAGATGAGAAACAAAGAACTCAATGGGGTTGCAGATCTTGTGTGATAGTGAGAGAGGTGTGGAGAAGGGGAGAGGGGTGGGGGTGGGAGGTGGTGGGCTTCATTACATATAACACAAAGGGGAGTCAGAACTGAGATTGTGTCACATATTTAGGTTGCATATATATGGACCACATATATAGGTATAGAGGAAATGAATAACTGAAAACAATTTGCAAATTCTAAAAATAATATAATAAAATAATAATATAAATAATTTTTTTTAAAATAATATTTTATTTGTGAACAAATATAGAAACAGATATGCGCTTTTGGGATTATGAATTTTAGAATGGACATTGAATCATCAATCATTTAAATACTTTGAAGGAAGATTGAAAAGTATGATGAGTTGAGTTAAAAATAATATTTTATTTGTGAACAAATATAGAAACAGATATGCTCTTTTGGGATTATTATTTTAGAATGGACATTCAATCATCAATCATTTAAATACTTTGAAAATAGGTTTAGAGTTATCATTGCAGGAAGATTGAAAATATAATTTGAGTTATGTATTCGGCGTCTGGGGATACACCATCTTCCTTGGGAAGATATAAACAGAGTAGATTGATGTGCTGAAGTTCATATAATAATGGCTAATTATCTTTTAAAAAATTCCCGATCAAAACCTGTGGCGTGAGTGATGACCTGTCTGGGGATATGTTGGCGCCGAGTTGGCCCAATCTAGTTTTTGACCAGTATTTCAAATATTGTGCAATTCTAGGCATATTTTAGTTGTGGATGTAACAAACCTTGAACAGAACCTTCAGAAAAAGATTACCTTAAACTCGCTACAATATACAGCAGTGCAAACAAACTTTGAGTTTAAGGTTGGGACAATATTTTTGCTGTTTGGAAGATATTTTATATGCTAATTAGGACTTTTCACATTGATATTCATCATGTACATATATCTCCACAAAAAATGGTCTCTTTTGTAAGGTAATAGTAAATTGCTGATATTTTATAAACTTATGAGTTTAAGGTTGCATTAGTTTGTGTCACTAGCAGCTATGATGGAAAACATACATGGTCAGTGTCGTCGTCACATTTACTTTCCAGACAGTATCTCAAAAATAACTTGATGAATTAAATTCCAATTTGGCATGTTGATGTAACTGTTCCTCAATGTGTGCCCTATTTAAGGTGACCTTAAACTCACAGTAGTAAGATACTTATATTGTGTTGAAGGTTTTTTGTTTCCAGACAGTATCTCAAAAATGGGTTGACGGATTCAATTCAAATTTGGCATGCGGTTGTAACTGGTTTTCAAGGTGTGCCCTATTTTAAGGTGACCTTAAACTCTCATGTATTAAACAGTTATATTGAGTTTAAGTTTTTTACTTTTCCGTAAAGTATACTAATGATAACTTAAGAAACTTCATTCAAATTTTGCATGTATATGTAACTGGCCATAGATAAGTGCCTCAGATTAGGGTGATCTTAAACTCCAAGTAATAACAGAATTATATTCACTTTAAGTTTGGCAATTTTTCAACAGTATTTCAAACACTGCAATTCTAAGCATCTTTCAAGTTGTGAATGTAGCAAACCGTGAACAAAACCTACAGGAAAAGATTCCCTTAAACTCCCTCACAGCTGCAAACTAACTTTGAGTTTAAGGTTGGGACAATTTTTTTGGTATTTAAAAGATATTTGATGTGCTAATTCAGACTTTATTCTTTGATATTCATCATGTACATCTGTCTACACCAAAAAAGTTTCTTTTGTAAAGTTATAGTAAATTCCTGATATTTCATAAACTTATGAGTTTAAGGTTGCATTACTTTTGTGTCACTAGCAGCTATGTTGGAGGACAAGTATGGTCAGTGTCGTTGTCACACTTCCTTCCCAGACAGTATCTCAAAAATGGCATGATGGATGAAATTCAAATTTGGCATGTGGATGTGACTGGTACTCAAGATGTGCCCCGTTTTAAGGTGACCTTAAACTCCCACTAGTAACATCCTTATATTGATTTTAAGTTTTTCCATTTTCAGACAGTATCTCGAAAAGAGGTTGACGGATTCAATTCAAATTTGGCATGTGGTTGTAACTGGTATTTAAGGTGTGTCATATTTTAAGGTGACCATAAACTCCCATGTATAAAAGAATTATGTTGAGTTTAAGTTTTCTTAATTTTTTCATAGAGTATACTGAAGATAACTTGAGAAATTTCATTCAAATTTTGTCTGTATATGTATCTGGCCATAGATAAGTGCCATACATTAAGGTGACCTTAAACTCCCAGTAATAACACATTGTCAGTGTCGTCGTCACACTTCCTTTCCAGACAGTATCTCAAAAATGGCATGATGGATTAAATTCATATTTGGCATGTGGATGTAAGGTCATTTTAATGTATGGCACTTATCTATGGCCAGTTACATATACATGCAAAATTTGAATGAAATTTCTTACGTTATCTTCAGTATACTCTACAGTAAAATAAAAAACTTAAACTCAACACCTTTTAAACTCAAGGTGTGCCCTGTTTTAAGGTGATCTTAAACTTCCACTAGTAACATACTTATATTGATTTTAAGTTTTTCTGTTTCCAGACAGTATCTCAAAAGTGGGTTGATGGATTCAATTCAAATTTAGCATGTGGTTTTAACTGGTATTTTTTAATAGTGTATGCTGAAGATAACTTGAGAAATTTCATTCAAATTTTGCATGTATATATAACTGGCCATGGATAAGTGCCATACATTAAGATGACCTTAAACTCCCAGTAATAGCACATTGTCAGTGTCGTTGTCACGCTTCCTTTCCAGGCAGTATCTCAAAAATGACATGATAGATTAAATTCAAATTTGGCATGTAGATGTATCTGGTATTCATGGTGTGTATTATTTTAAGGTGACCTTAAACTCCTAAGTATAAAAGAATTATGTTGAATTTAAGTTTTTTATTTTACTGTAGAGTATACTGAAGCTAACGTAAGAAATTTCATTCAAATTTTGTATGTATATGTAACTGGCCATAGATAAGTGCCATACATTAAAATGACCTTAAACTCCCAGTAATAGCACATTGTCAGTGTCGTCGTCACACTTCCTTTCCAGGCAGTATCTCAAAAATGACATAATGGATTAAATTCAAATTTGGCATGTAGATGTATCTGGTATTCACGGTGTGTATTATTTTAAGGTGACCTTATTCTCCTATGTATAAAAGAAGTATGTTGAGTTTAAGTGTTTTATTTTACTGTAGCGTATACTGGAGATAACGTAAGAAATTTCATTCAAATTTTGCATGTATATGTAACTGGCCATAGATAAGTACCACACATTAAGGTGACCTTAAGCTCCCAGTAATAACACATTGTGAGTGTCGTTGTCACACTTCCTTTCCAGACAGTATCGCAAAAATGGCATGATGGATTAAATTCATATTTAGCATGTGGATGTAACTCGTACTCCAGGTGTGTCCTGTTTTAAGGTGACCTTAAACTCCCACTAGTAACATACTTATATTAATTTTAAGTTTTTCTGTTTCCACACATTATCTCGAAAATGGGTTGACAGATTTATTCAAATTTGGCATGTTGTTGTTACTGGTATTCAAGGCGTGTCCTATTTTAAGGTGACCTTAAACTCCCATTTATAAAAGTTTTATGCTGAGTTAATGTGGGTGTTCCACCACACGACTAAGGTTCCCGATTAAGGGTTTTTGAGGGTCGGTTTCAAAAATTTGCTTAGTCCCAGGCGTCCTGTAAGGGTCGGTTGTGGTCGGTTGAGGCCGTGTGAAATATCAAACATGTTTGATATTTCTTCCGACTCAAACCGATTATTTTTTCCCGCCATAAACAAAATGTCCAGTCCCAGGCGTCCTCAGACCAAATTTACACAGTCCTATGTTGTCCCAGGCCGCCTGCGACCCTTAGTCCCAGACCCTTAGTGCCTTAGTCCCAGGCCTCCTGCGACCCTTAGTCCCATTGCAAAACAAGAATCGGCTATCTCGGTCTGGGGACGCCTGGGGACGCCTCAGGACACCTTGTGGGGTCGGGACTTAATCGTGGGTTAGTCGGGGCTTAGTCCCAGGAGGCCTGAGGCGTCCTGGCACCCAGTCGGTTTGTCTACGACAGGATCGTGATTCAAACCGACCAGAAAAATGGCTTAGTCGGTTCTTAGTCCCAGACCAGTTAGGGACTGTCTGGGCCGCCTGAGGCGTCCTGAGGCTTCCTGAGGACGATCTGTGCTTAATCCCAGACTTTGAAACCGATCCAGTTTTCCCGCCCATTTTTGTTTTTTTTCACCGACTGTCCACGATTAAGGGTCGCCGACAGGATCGGGGCTTAATCCTTTGGTGGAACAAGGGCATTAGGTTTTTAATTTTTCCATAGAGTATACTGAAGATACCTTGAGAAATTTCATTGAAATTTTGCATGTATATGTAACTGGCCATAGGTAAGAGCCATATATTAAGGTGACCTTAAACTCCCAGTAATAACACATTGTCAGTGTCGTCACACTTCCGTTCCACATAGTATCTCAAAAATGGCATGATGGATTAAATTCAAATTTGTTATGTGGATGTAACTGGTCCTCAAAGTATGCCCTATTTTAAGATGAACTTAAACTCTCACTAGTAACAAATTTTTATTGATTTTAAGTTTTTCCATTTCCAGACAGTATCTCAAAAATGGGTTGACGGATTCAATTCAAATTTGGCATGTGGTTGTAACTGGTATTCTAGGTGTGTCTTGTTTTAAGATGACCTTAAACGCCAATGTATAAAAGAATTATGTTGAGTTTCAGTTTTTTATTTAGTATATAGTATAGAGTATACTGAAGATAACTTGAGAAATTTCATTAAAATTTTGCATGTATATATAACTGTGCAGGTTTAATGGCATGAGAACTTGTATGTGATTGCTTTCTTGGCAGTTTCTGCAACAAGTGTTTTCATCCCAACACTTTTTCTGTTTCTTGGTCTTTTATTTTGTGGGCATTTAACATTATTCAAAACTTTCAAAATATGTTCATTACAAGAGGAACTTGTGATTTGGTTTTTAAGGCAACATTTGTCAACACTTTTCCTGTTGTTTTTCACTTTTAAATTGGTGGGATCTTTATAAATAAAACCCATGCAAAGATTTTAACTAGTATTTTCAGGATATATTTCATGCAAGGGAAACTACAAGAGTAGTGATGATGCTTTTTTGCAAGTTTTGGTAACAGCTGCTGCCATGGCAATACTTTTTCTGTATTGTTTTTCAAATTGTGATTTTGTGGGTACTTGTCAACATTTTCTCATGTTTCTTGGGTTTAAAAATCTTTTTGTGGGTTCTTTGCATTCCAAACCCCATGGCAACACTTTATCTTTTTCCTGAATTTCCTGCTTAGTGCTGACATCTAGTAAAAACTTGGTAAGTGATAACTTCGTGTGTTTGCCTCTTTGTCTGTCTGTGTCCATTTGTCATATCCTGTACATTGGATCTAGGTTATATTTTTCAACAAGTTGGAGCCTCACCATGGCTCAGTACTTCTCAAGGATTGTCTGGATCTGCAAAAATACTGCCAGTCAGCCAACTATTTATGTCCAGCCCAATTTTTGTCCTTTTGAATTTCATCCGCTTTAGTCTTTAACCAAAGCTGGTGACACAGTACAATTCGTCTGAATTCTTGTTTATTATATATTATTGCCAGGAAACCTCCACCAAAGTATGAGAATTTAAAGTATTTGAGCTTTAACTAAACATACTTACATAAAATACTCTCTCTACAAGCAGCATTTCTTTTTATTGAATATAAAATATTGTTAGAAAACCCCACATTATAACGGTCACATTATAATATTTATTCTTTTAAAATGTTTGTGTACGAGTGGTGGGTACGAGTTGTTGGTCACAAGATGCTGTGGTCACGAGTTGCATGTAAATCTGTTATTCTATGTTTCCTAAATGTAATTCAGTATTTATATATTCATTAAACACTGGCCTCCCACCACTAAGATCAGAGTTTAAATCCAGGCCTGACCTCAAGTGGGACAGCTGTTAGTTGCATGCTCTTGATCAGTGCTTTACAGAACAGAACCTGGACCAACTTTATGCACTGCTTTCCCAGCCCTTCCAACTACCTGTTACAATGTAACCGAAACAAAGGTTCTAAAACACTATAAATAATCAATGTTTGTAAACACATTTCCATGACAGTGGAATAAGAGCACCATTATTGCATTGGTTTATGATCCTGTTGATAGCTGGTTTCAAATATGTAAATCTAACTTTATCAAAAAAATTTATATGTTGGAAGAATTATTGATCAGGTTTTAGTCACGACATGAGATTTAGTTCATGGTAAATTATGGAACAATTGTGAGCTTTTTAAAGGACATATAAATATGACTTTGAACATTTATCTATGCTTGGCATTAAATATCTGTTGGAGCAAATGTAGGAAATCATGCAGTAAATATGCATGTTTACTGAATATTTTAGTAAATACGTGTTTTCACTGATTTAGCCAGCAAATATGAATATTTCCCAAATTTTTCAGTTAAATATTTACTTATTTATCACTTGCATTATTCTGAAAGTTTATTAAGTTTTAGTCTGTAAATATTTCATTTGAGTTTATATTTTCTTAATCGCACAGCTATTAAGGACATACTTCTGACATCCCTATGAATGATTAAAAATCATTTAAGTTTTCAACATTATGTATGGCTGACAGGTAAAAGGTATGTTATATTGGAAATAAACATTTTAGAAATGAATTTCAATTTTAGATTCAAAATTTTAACATATCTTTTAACTATGCAATCAACCAGTGTACTTCCCTTTATGAGAATTCTAGTATTTGACAAGGATTTCATAGCTATACTGTTGTCAAATTCAGTTAATGAACAAGGAATATATCTTATTTCCTTATTAGCTATTTTTATGCATACAGAATCACAATATGAGAGTATTTGGTCTTAATCATTGCATTTGAATGTGTAAACTTGAATGTTTACATTACAGTTTAGAGTTTTATGGAAGTGCAAGAAAATGTTAAAACTCTATATCATGTATCACATGTCACAGCTTTGTAAATTATGGAGTGATGATAAATAGTTATCAGTGACCCAGTATTGGATTCTAAACAAGATTCAAGCTTCGGATTACATGAAGTTATTAAAAAGTTTAAATAATGATTAATTAAATTAATTAAATAATATTAATAGTAAATAAAAAGGCATTCATTTACTGAAATTTTCAGGGAATATTTCCTGACCAATACCAAATTGGTCATATTTACTGTAACATATATGTCATTGTTAGTTACATTAATCATCTGTTTTGGAGCTCAGTGTCATTGGAATAGTACTTTGAAAAGTATAGCTAATTAATTTGTGTTTTAAAATAATGTGTTTAATGCTCATATTTTAATCCATCAAGTATTCTTAAATAATTTGACCAATAAAGAGCCATTAAAAAAATGAGACATACTATTTTCTGTAATGAGGTAATAATGCTGATATAAGTTTTTTTTTTAAAATTTTAGTTACCTGACCTGGATACCGAAATAAACAATATACAAACAGTGTTGGCCAGTAATCTACCAGAAATTATCAAGGAGGTGAGAGAGATTACTTGCACTAATGATAAAGAACATAATTATTTAATCCACAGTTTAATTTTAGAAATTATTGTGCAGCTGTCAAATTGTCTGTATCATGGTGACAGTATTTTGACTGCAGTAGCAATGTATAATATAGTTTAATAAGTATCAACCTTGCATGTCAAGGCATTATATTATACAAAGAAATGCCTTCTCCATTTGCTATTTATCTGCTTTGTAGGGAAAAGGTGGCTTGAGCAGGATAACGACGGCAATCTATAATGGCACAAATGTGGTTATTGATTGTAAGTAAATTTATAATTTCCATGGTAAAATCATCATTGAGGAAGAATTTGTCATGTGGTTGCTTCTACAATCACTGTTAGAAGGATTGGTCCCTAATTGACTTCTGTGAGCAAACTTGTGTCTGGCTCCACCAGATTTTAACCCTATAAATATCTAACACATTAGTAGGCAGTACTAGGCACATGACCAAGTGGACACTGTATTCAACTACCTGCCTACTTTTCTGACTATAAAATAAAGAATTCTAATTTTAAGTGTGCTTATATTCTGCTTCATTGATCATTCAGAAAGATGCATACCCTTTGTCACCTGGAATGTTGAAAGTATGGCAGTGCTGTTAAGAACATTGCTTAAAGAAAATGAAAGAAAAACACATTACCTTAGATAATTACATTGGATAGACTTCTATATTTTCAGTATCTCAGGCTGCTGTTCATGCGTTAAATAGTAGCATTTCATCAGCTGGAGATGATTTAGAGGAGAAACTTAATGAAGCTGTGAGTATTGTATATGATCTTTTTTATTTATTTAATACCATGTTTATTATCCTCAGTTGATAAAATATCTGTTCAGTAGTTGAAATAATATTTGAATCCACACATTATATATTTTTCAGTTCAGGCTCACTTCAAAATTCTGATTAGCCTCATCAGATATATTAGTGCTTCTACTTTGCATTTTCAACTGTAGTTGTAATAAAACAACACTAGATTTATTCCTTTCAGATAACTCTACAGAAACAGATTGATCAGGTCAAATCATATGAAGATGATGTTGAAAAATATGGTGATTACAGGTATGTGGTGTGTGTTTTAAATAAAGTATAATAAAGATCACAAGATATGCACCACTGCAGCCAATTATTGCGTGTGACGGCGAGTCACAATAAACAATCAGTGCATGTCCTATATGACAAGATTTGACATTTATGCAGGCGGCTTTGGGTTTTATGATTTATTGTTAATTTATGCATGTACATTTTTTTAATAGCACCAAATGTAAATAATTCTAAATATCATGTAATTTATACACCACACTTGTGTTTCTTACATCCAGTAATTGAGCAGTGCCCTTTGGTAACATACAGGTATGGTGCAGTGCTAGAAGATATTACGCTCACGTTTCCATTATTACAAAGTGGAGAGAGCCATGTAAAGTCAGCTAATGAAGTCACCAACATTTTTCTGGTCTTGCAGTATTTGTATTTACAAACACATTGATATACACACATTTGTTACCTCTCGTCTTGACCTCTACAACTGTTTGCTGTACAAATGCCCAAACACCATGAAATGCAAGCTCCAGCGAGTCCTCAACTGTTCAGCAAAACTCATTGTTCATGGGAAAAAATATGATTCTGTCACCCCACTATTGAAAAAAACTACATTGGCTTCCTGTGGAACAAAGGATACAGTTCAAAATACTTTTAACTACCTTTAAGTGTCTGGTTGGAAAAGGTCCAGGCTACCTTTCTGATCTCCTTGTACCACACACTCCACACCGTGTACTTAAGTCTTCTGGCTATACTTTGCCGACAGTTCCAAGAACAAGACTGAAAAACTATGGTGACAAAACATGTGCTAAAGCTGCTCCTGGACTTTGGAACAACTTACCAATTGACCTCTGATCCTACAAATCAGTAAACTCTTTCAAGAAAAAGCTAAAGACACATCTCTAGACAAAAGCTTATGGAATATAACTGCATGTTATTTGAATACCTTATTTCACATATCCATTTAATACTTGACTTGATTTTAAATATTGCCAAAGCACTAATGGACAGGACAATTCTGAAATCAGCGGTATAGAAATGTATTTATCTATCTATCTATTAATATTAAATTAAATTAAATATGTTGAAAGTAATATTAAAATCAATCCATGAAATCAGTCATTCTTGTAACATGATACATCCAAGAACTCCACATACTGAGTGCTGCTTAACTCTAGTGGTGTGATAGAAGTTAGTGGCCACACATTTTGTCCTTTCAGATTCTATGTGGGAATTGGTCTATGCTGTGTGTTGTTGTTAATCCTGCTGTTCAGCGTACTGGGAGCACTCTTCGGGTCTTGTGGGTCTCCTCCGTCAGATGATTCTGGTGTTTGTAACAAAGGTGTTGGTGCAAATTTATTGATGGCGTAAGTATTGCACACTGTGTCTAATAATACATAAGCTGTAGTGACACTGTAGACCAGAATTCTATTAACAGCATATTGTCAGACTGATATAATTTCATGATAGTTTTGTTATAATTATTTGGTATGAACTTATTAAAAGCATCCACAATAAATATTGTAAATAATATTACTAAATATACAAAATTATTTTAATGAATCTATGTGAGATTTTAAAATATGCTTCATTTATTTCTCAACTTAGTTAGATAATGCTTTAAGCTGTAGTGCCACTGCAAACTAATATTCTGTTTTCTAAAATATATCAAGTGGTTCAACAACATGATTGTTACCCCACAGCCTTTAAAGGCTGTGCAGGTATTTTTTCACCAATGGCATCTGGCAGGACAAGATTTTAAAGGGTGAATGGGTGGTGGGGAAAATCTTGTCTGTGCTGTGTCGCAGAAATCTCGAGGTATAGGAAGTTCATACATGGTAGGGACATTGGTTGGGAGTAACCATAAGGTATAGGAAGTTGAGACATGTGTAGGTGTTTTCTACTGCCAATATGTGTGCCACATTTCTCCTATCAAAAACAAGTAATTGTTGTATCCTATCACTTCTCCCTATCATAAGCAACTAATTATTGTTTCCCTGACTGAAAGTCGGGGATACTTAGGTTGTAGCCACCACTACAACAGAGATTTCCTTTCATGTGCGATAACTTAAAAATATTTAATGGAGACCTTGCAAATTTGGTATGTGGGTTATTATGGGTATTTTAATAACTTAGATTCATTTTGCAGAAACCTTTGAAAGTTGGTATGTGGGTTATTATGGGTAAGGCCTTAGAGCCTATTCTTTTGTGGCCTTGGCCTTCCACCATAAGAACAATGTCTGCCATCTAAGTGTCAAGGTAAAAAACTTTCAAGGCAATAATTAAAAAAAAAAAACACTTTTCTTAGACCTCTTTAAAATTGGAACAAGGGTATATATGGGTAAGTATTTGGAAACTACTTTTGTGGCCTCAGTCTTCCACTTGAAGATCAATAGCGGCCCTCTAAAGGTCACATTTTGAGTATTTCACTACATTTTGGCCTGGTACTCCCATACAGAAGGACAGATCATACAGTGTCTTATATCAAACATCAGCATGTCATTTTTTCTGTAATTTTAGATGTTTGCCTTTCTTTCTATAATTTCAGACATTTTCATAATGAACTCATTTATTATTGGTTATAGGGGTTCAGAATGTTAAATCAACTTATAGAAATCATTGGCTGGGAATCATATGGTTGGATAGGATTTGACCTTTGACCCCAGCTTCAAGGCCAAACTAAAAGGCCTTATATCTTCATTATTATTGGTCCTAGGTGTTTGGGATGTGAAAACAATCTATAGGGAAACATGGGCCATGAATCTTAAAAGGATAAAAATTTGTCCTTTAACTCCTACTTAAATTTGCTGCTTTTGCATATCTAGGTCCATAGCTGAGTGAATAATAGCACTAGTAGCTATTTTGAGTAAATTGCTTTTAACTAAAAAATGACTGCATTTAGAGCATTTCATTGTATCCACTGGAAGCATCCGGTGGATACTTTGGTTTAGCGTTCGCTACGCCGCCGCCGCGCGTAGAGAGATTTTCGGCGTTAACGCTCTAAGAGGAAAACGACAGCAGCTAGGTTCACCAAATTTGCAGGATATCTTCATTGGGGGGTAAGCTTCTCTGGGAAGGAAAATAGCCTCATTCTGAAAAACAAGATGGCCGCCACGGGCATTTCTTTGAAAATAATCTACATTTTTCTACTGGCTGTTTCTCATAGGTAGAAGGTTGAATCTCTTCATAGGTGATATGTATAACAGATATACATGTCCTCTACAACCTTGCACACATTTGACCTTGAAGCTCTTAATTCAAGGTTATCCACAGAGTGCCGAAGTAACCCACATAGCGGACTTTAAAAGTGCCTATCTCCCTTATTATTGGTCCTAGAGGTTTGCAATGTGAAACCAACCTATAGGAAATCATGTGCTGCGAATCTTCTGATGTTGTCAGAATTGACCTTGGACCCCTCCTTCAAGGTCAAACGAGGATAGCCAAACTTAAAAGTGCTTATAACTCGCTTATTATTGCTCCTAGAGGTTTGGGATGGTAAACCAACCTCTAGAAAATCATGGGCTGGGAATCTTCTGGCGTGGTCGGATTTGACCTTGGGCCCCTTCTTCAAGGTCAAACAAGGATAGCCAAAGTTAAAAGTGCTTATAACTCGCTTATTATTGATCCTAGAAGTTTACAGTACGAAACCAACTCTTGGGCTAGGAATTTTCTGATGTTAGATTTGACCTTGGGCCCCTCCTTTCAAGGTCAAACAGTGGTTCACTGGCTTTGGTGAGTTGTCTTTTCGGTGGATACAAATTTGCATCGGTCTCCGATGCGTAGGTCTAGTTTAAGTATGTTGCTTCTTCTTTACCCACAAGGTGGTACCTGTTTTATAGGTATACCTCAGTGACAGTGGCTAAGTGAGTGATAGCTATTATGTGTTTTTAACAGTGAGAGAATTGAATAAATGGCTTTTTATGTTCTTTTTTTCTGTGACCCATAAATCAATGTCAAACAGGGTTTAGATTTAAGAGGCCTTATATCTTTATTATTGGACTAAGAGGTTTATCACACACAAAAGGTATTCTTGAGTGCATCACCAGTCATTTTCAGAATGGCTGAATTCTCGGTACAGTAGATTACACTCCCATCTGGGGATACACTGCGTTGAGATACAGTCTCTAGTTGTATGTACTTTTACCTTATTGTGCTGTTTCCGTTGACAGATATACTTCAAGTAATAAATAGGTCAATTAAATTTTTTACAGCTTAACTTTTACTTTACAAATAAATGGTGTAATTATGCCGATAAATTGTATTGTTTTCATACTTTTTCTTTACATACATTTTCTCTTTATTCTGAAAGACTCCTTATCTTTGCACTTTTTACGTCTTCTATATCTGATGGTATCCAATGCTTTTCCCCAGGCTATGTGGTAGGGGAATCTCTGATGCTATTTCCTTAGCAGCTTTATAATAATGTTCAGCCTGAAATTGCTTAGCAATCTTTTTAAAAAGCATGAAAAATAATAAATATACTTTAACTAAAGAGAAATATTTATCCATGTGTATTTGGAAAAATTTTCCGAACTCTAAAATTAGGTAAACAAAAGACTATATTTATATTCTTTCCAGGTCAGTTGGATTCATCTTTCTGTTTTCTTGGCTTCTGATGCTTGCTGTCCTGATCCTGTTCATCTTGGGTGGTTTACTACAAACTGAAGTGTGCCGACTGGTGGTGGATTTAGAAGACTCCCCAGCAGTTGAGGTGAAGTTTAAAAGTGATCGAGTTTTTGATACTTGCAAATTCAGTTTAGAGGTTTGCTATAAAATATGTTATCCCTAGGGTACTAAGTACTACTTTTCTAGCACCTCAGAAAATTTAGATTTCTCCGATTTTCGGCCACCATGTTGAATTTTCGCGGAAATGGAAAATGTCTTTTATCTCAAAAACCGTAAGAGATAGAGCGATTCCGGGCAAATTTTGGACCCCAAGGGTATTAAGTACCACCCCTCTAGCACCTCTGAAAAATTTAGACTTCTCCGATTTTCGGCCGGCACCTTGAATTTTTGCGGAAATGGAAAATATCTTTTATCTCGAAAACCCTAAGAGATAGAGCGATTCAGGGCAAATTTTGAACCTTTGGGTACTAAGGACTACTCCTCTAGCACCTCTGAAAAAATTTAGACTTCTTCGATTTTCGACCGCCGTCTTGAATTTTTGTGGAAATGGAAAATGTTGTTTATCTCGAAAACCATAAGAAATAGAGCGATTCCGGGCAAATTTTAGACCCCCAGGGTTCTAAGTACTACTCCTCTAGCACCTCTGAAAAATTTAGACTTTTCCAATTTTTGGCTGCCATCTTTAATTTTGGCGGAAATGGAAAATGTCGTTTATCTCAAAAACTATAAGAGAGCAATTTCGGGCAAACATTGGACCCCCCAGGTTACCAAGGACGACTTCTCTGGGATATCAGAAAAAGTTAGACTTTTCCACATTTTGGCCGCCATCTTGAATTTTGGTGGAAATGGAAAATATTTATCTCCAAAAACATAAGAGATAGAGCGATTTTGACCAAATTTTTTTGGACCCAAAGGGTACTTAAGACTACTCCTCTAGAACCTAACTGAGCTAACTAAATAATAGCTACTGTGCTATTTTAGTAAGGAGTAAATGACTTGTAATTTCAAAAGTATTAAATTTAGTGGTTTTGGTAAAATATGTTGTTCATCTACTTTCTGATGTTCTGTGTGATGACAGATTTTCAGAGCTGTAGCTATAATGCTAACTGAGTAATAGCTGCTTTAGTATTTTGCCAAGGAGTAAGTCACTTGTTTATTAAATATGTTGTTCATCTACTTTTTCATGTTCTGTGTCATGACAAATTTTCAGAGCTCTAGCTATAATGCTAACTGAGTAATAGCTACTTTGACATTTTGCGACTGAGTAAGTCACTTGTAACTTCAAAAGTATTCAGTTTATAGGTTGTTATGAATATGTTTCCTTAGGGTACTAAGGATTACCCTTGTAATGTTGAATAATAATGTAGAATTTTCTTAATTCTTAATCATGAAAGTTCTGTTTGTCTTCACAACCATGTTAGCTGTCCTTTTCAGGTGGATGCATCCTTAATGTAGTTTTCCAATATATTTTCCAATATAAAAGCACAGTTTTGTAATGTATTACCTACAGCACCATTATTTTACGGCGTGAGATAAATGACCGCGTCAGAGGTCTTGTCTTCATATTAATCCCAGTTACTGGCTTTTTGTATGATTGTATCCACCGGATAGCATCTGGTGGATACTATCGATTTCGCTTCGTTACGCTCACGCCGCCGCCGCCGCAGTGTGTAGAGAGATTTCACCGTTACCGCTCTAACAAAAAAAAATATTCTAGCTAGCCTTCTTCAATTTGCAGGATATATTCATAACCATAAAATCTTGCCTGGGAATATTTTTGGCCTCATTTTGAAAAACAAGATGGCCACCACGGGCATTTTTTCAACTTTCAGCAAGGACTTTTTGTGGCCCTCTAGAGCAAAGGGTATTATAGGTAGAGATCTCAAATTCGCAGGGTATATTCCTCATTACAAAATCTGGGAATATTTTTGGCCTCATTTTGAAAAACAAGATGGCTGCCACGGGCGTTTCTTTGTCAGTCACAAAAAGTGCTTATATCTCCCTTATTATTGGTCCTAGAGTTTTGGGATGGTAAACCAACTTATAGGAAATCATAGGCTGGGAATCTTCTGGTGTGGTCAGATTTGACCTTGGACCCCTCCTTCAAGGTCAATCGAGGATAGCCAAACTTAAAAGTGCTTATAACTCGCTTATTATGGGTTCTAGAGGTTTGGGATGGTAAACTAACCTATAGGAAATCATGGGCTGGGAATCTTTTGGTGTGGTCAGATTTGATCTTGGACCCCTCCTTCAAGGTCAAACGAGGATAGCCAAACTTAAAAGTGCTTATAACTCACTTATTATTGGTCCTAGAGGTTTGGGATGGTAAACCAACCTATAGGAAATCATGGGCTGGGAATCTTTTGGTGTGGTAAAATTTGACATTGGACCCCTCCTTCAAGGTGAAATGAGGATAGCCAGACTTAAAAGTGCTTATAACTCGCTTATTATTGGACCTAGAAGTTTGGGATGGTAAACCATCCTATAGGAAATCATGGGCTGGGAATCTTTTGGTGTGGTCAGATTTGACCTTTGACCCCTCCTTCAAGGTCAAACGAGGATAGCCAAACTTAAAAGTGCTTATAACTCGCTTATTATTGGGCGCCTCCTTCAAGGTCAAACGAGGCATTTGTTGTAGAGCAGTTTATCAGTAAATTGTTATTTTTCTCTATAAATACAAATTTGTGAGTAGTTGTGACTTATGAACAATGTTACTAAGTTTAGCATATATATTGTAATTAAAATTAATAGCTTCATATAAAACTGAAGTTCTTATTATATATTTCTTATGTACAACTGTCCAAAACAAATTGTTGTTTACAGTTAAGGAAAGGTCAGAAGTTAGTGAAACGTTCTTGTTTACAGTTAAGGAAAGGTCAGAAGTTTAGTGAAACGTTCAATAGGCAACTAACATCTAACTAATCTGTTTTTGTTTATTAGTAAACATATAGAATTGATGAAAACAATATAGGTCAAGCAGATAAGGTCAAGCAGATAAGCTCAAACCAACATTGTTGCATAGGATCAGTTTAACATGCATGAGCTTGCTATCTTTATCTATCGTGCCTCTATAGCCTTAGTTATGGCTTTGAATATCATATAAACATACACACATTTCAAACTAGTTATTGCTTCTCATTTGTATTTCAATTATTGTATTAGGAAACATCAGTGAGTATGTCATAAGAATAATTGGTATAGAGTACAATGTCACATACATACATAGGAAAACATAATGAATTCAGCTGTTTATAGATAAATGTCCAAATACAATTATTTATGATTATAAAAGTAAGCCTCAGTTTAACATGCATGAGCTTGCTATCTTTATCTATCGTGCCTCTATAGCCTTAGTTATGGCTTTGAATATCATATAAACATACACACATTTCAAACTAGTTATTGCTTCTCATTTGTATTTCAATTATTGTATTAGGAAACATCAGTGAGTATGTCATAAGAATAATTGGTATAGAGTACAATGTCACATACATACATAGGAAAACATAATGAATTCAGCTGTTTATAGATAAATGTCCAAATACAATTATTTATGATTATAAGATATAAGCTCCTACACTTTTGTTGGGAGACAGTTGAGAAAAAGGTACAAATCAGATCAGAGGAGTCTGTCAGTCAGTCAGTTCAGTTAGTCTGAAAAGTAAGAAAAGAGTCTACAACTTATGACAGTCAATGTTCTCAGACTAGTGTTGAAATGGTCACATATACTTATGATGTTCTGAATGACTACAGGTATTAAGATGAAATAAATCAAGTTCTCAACACCCTGCTGATTGTCACTGCCAGTAGTAAAATGGCTTAACTTGCTACACCACCCCACAGAAAGCCCATTACTACACATTCCAAACCTAAAAGTGCTTATAGCTTGCTTGTTATTGGTCCTAGAGGTTTGCAAAGTGAAACCAACCTATAGGAGGTCATGGGCTGGGAAGCTTCTGATGTTTTCAGATTTGACCTTGGGCCCCTCCTTCAAGGTCAAATGATGGTTCACTGGCTTTGGTGAGTTGTCTTTTCGGAGGATACCAATTTGCATCGGTTCTCCGATGCGTAGGTCTAGTTTAAATGTTGTACTAAAAAGTTTCGGTGTATGTAAAGAGTTTATTGCATTAGTGTAATGTGTAATTATGTCCTATTTGTCTTGTACATGCTGAGTCACTTTCTTTTGAGTGAAGTAATGTGTAATTCAAATGTAGCATGTCTTATAAGAGTTTTAGCCCTTAAGTGTTTAAGAAAACATTATCACGAGTTTCTTACATGATATTCACTGCTATAAGTTTAATGTGAGGCCCTATTATCCTGAAGGGTAGAGAGAGAAATGGGAAGTTTGCCACTGGGGTCCATTATATAATATTAAGGCAGTTGATTATGACTTGACCGCCCATTGACTATCCTTATGAATAGTGTATTTGTTACTATAGCACACTGAGTTCTCCTTTGTGGGGAAGATATTGCACCTGCAAAGCAGTACATTAGATTGATTAATATCTGTACCAATTTTGCATCAGGGGACATCAGAGGCCTTCTGTGGTCACAAAAAAAAAAAAATTACAGATGCAAGTGAAATTTCCCATTGGTCCTGAAAATGGAAGATTGTTTCCTCACTGGTGAATTCACATTTTGTCATAATTTTCACAGATTTAAATAAGCCTTATCGTTATTTTAGTTCTAAGTAATTATTAAATTAACAATGGTAATACACAATTTCTATTGTTTGTAGGTTTTAGACAATACATTGGAAGATGCAGTCGTAAATAAAAATGGATCTGCCTCCATCAGTTTTAAACTGTCAGAAGTTTTGAGGTAAGGACTTTGCTATGACTGACAGTGCAAGTATCAGTTGCATGTATCACATTAAATGCAAAAGCCATGTTTTTATTTTATTGAATTATGTTACAACAAACTTGGAAAAAGTGTTCAATAAAATACAGCCTGGGTTAAAATATATTTACATATATTGCCTGTAACAACATACAAATAAAGTGTAATGTCAGTCTGATGTTTTTCATATATGTATGTGTATCTATATCATGTGAATGTACTAATGGACTCCCCACATTATCTGTAATGCCTTACTGTTTCATGTTATTACAAATTTCATTGCTGTGCAGATGTATTTTTGCATTTGATGTTGAAAAAAGCCTGCTCCAATCCTGTATATTTGTTTTTATTTTTATGTGAACTTATGTAAAACATTTTTACCCCACAGCCCTTAAGGGCTGTTTGGGGTATTGTTTTCACCCATGGTGTCCAGATGGGTGGCTGGGTGGGCGGGTGGCTGGAAGAAGTTTGTCTGGCCTGTATCTCGGAAACTGTAAGGTGTAGGAAATTGATACTTGGTAGAGACATTGGTTAGGGGGTGTAGGTGTGCAACGTCATGGTGTGACCTTGATTTGACCTTGCCGTAGTGACCTTGAGTTTGAAAATCTTGTCTGGGCTATATCTTGGAAACCGTAAGGTGTAGGAGGTTGATACTTGGTAGAGACATTGGTTAAGGGGTGTAGGTGTGCAACATCATGGTGTGACCTTGATTTGACCTTTAACCTTACCTTAGTGACCTTGACCTATAAAATCTTGTCCGGGCCATATCTCGGAAACCATAAGGTGTAGGTTAGGGGGTGTAGGTGTGCAACGTCATGGTGTGACTTTGATTTGACCTTGCCGTAGTGACCTTGACCTATAAAATCTTGTCCAGGCTATATCTCGGAAACCATAAGGTGTAGGAAGTTAATACTGGGTGGGAACATTGGGTAGGCTGTGTAGATGTAAACCGTCAAAGTGTGACCTTGATTTGACCTTTGACCTTGCCGTAGTGACCTTGACATATAATGCCTTGTCCGGGCTATATTTTGGAAACCATAAGGTGTAGGAAGTTGATATTTGGTATGGACATTGGTCGGGGTTATATGTGTGCAATGTCATGGTGTGACCTGGATTTGACCTTTGATCTTGCGTATCTGATGCTATTTTATCTCTCTACGGGGATATCTGATTCTATTTTATCTCTCTTATATCTCTCTTATATCTTTTTACTTAAATCTTGGTTGTTGCACCTTTGGGTGTCTTTTGATGTAGATTAAGCACTGTTAAAGTCATATTAGAATTCATTAACCATTTTACTTTAATTTGCAACTTCCCATTGTAACAGATGGTATTGCATCAAGTGAGCCACAGGTTTTGCCCCAACTCCACATAAAAGCATGTATTGCCACATCTGTATGTATGGGTAATATTCAAAATATTCAAACCATAATTCGACTATACAAATGAATATCAAAATGGGAGAAGTCTTGAAGCTTCATAATTTTTAGTTTACTAAATTGTCTTGTTTTAATACTTAATCTTTACATGCAGTTTTTTTCTCTTAGATGTTATTTTCTCTACTTAAACATTATTTGGACACTGACACTGCTCTGAAAGTATCCCAATCTGTGTACTCTTTCACTACTTCTATATCTCATGGTGTTGAAAACTATTTCTCCAGGCTGTGGGGTACGGGCATCTCTGATGCTATTTTTATTGTATTATATTTTGTTCAAATATACCATGGTAGGGCTCATGACTAAAAGTTTCTGTAATACAATCACCAGTTTCTGACTTGAGAAACTCTAGGTGTAATTCCAATTGGTACTCTTAGTCATAGGTTGTAAAATTTTGTCACAGAATAAGTTTTGAAGTGCTAAGTCACAGGTTTCACCAATCAGGAACCTGTTTATCAAAATAAGTTACCATAGTTTTTGAATTTCTTGGAATATAGGGTGCTGTGAACATATATGTGCATTAAGTGATCTGCAGTTGAAATTTGTGTACTCAAATCTCAAGGGATCATGTGAATGCTTTAAGTTAACCAATATTTCTGGATAACAGAATCAATTTTAATGGAAGAGGTCAATGAAGAACCAGGGTCCATATTATCTAATATTCTTATCCTTAGGACAACAATTCTCTTTGAAAATTCTTAGAAATATCAATAAGAAAAATATCTATGAATCAGGGTTTTAAAATTTTGAGAAGTTTTTATTCAAATAATTTATTCTTATTCCAAGAATTGACATGAAGTGCCTACATTATAAGAAAAAACTTTTATTGTTAGAATAAGAATATTGGTGGTATTAACTTCAATTTAAGAGGAAATTCTGTTCATATTATTCTACTTAATACGCAGTGAAGTTGAGAATCGGTCGGATGCCATTTTTTTTTACCCATCATTGCAGAAATACTCCACCAGTAGGAGTGTATTCCTGTGTGGTGTGTATTATTTTACAACTGTAAACTACTTCCTGTTGATTTTCTACACAATGAACGTAAGGGGCTGGAAACCTGCTCCTGGCCAAGTTCTGGCTCCTCCAGTTTGAAAGGGTTCCCATTTCATGTGTAAATATGTGTATTTGCTTATTTGAAATTGCATGTTTTTGTACTAGTGAGTGTAAGGAGAATGAAGCCATTTATGCAGTGCTTAGCCTGGATAATCTTGTCAACCTGACAGATATACTCAACCTGGATGTGAGTAATTTGTCCTTGTCTTTTCTTAAACTTGTTATCAGTAAATCATAAGTGAAATAAAAGTGCAAGTGCAATTTGTTTTGTAGTTTTAATATCAGAATGTGTTATATCGGTGCAGGTAAAAAGTTGAAGTTAATTATAAGTAGAACCAAATCATGCAGACATTAGAGGTTTTAGTAATACAGAGTCTCTTCTACTGTTGTTTGTCTTATAACATACTGGTAGTTTAGAATAGAGTGTTAATATCTAGTGCCCATTGTTCTTTATTGCAACATCCATCCATTCATTTAAATATGACCGTGCACTATAATAAAAGTATTCATTACAGTACTCTTGAAATTGAAGCTGCAAGTCTTTATTAAAGTATTTTCATTCTTGTGTAGCTACAGTTCAATCTTTATTTTTTTTCTGCAAAAATAATATTGATGAAGTTAATTTATATTTTGTGATGTTTTACATTGGGATTTGACCGAGTAGTTGAGGCTTGCTAAATAATTATGGTAAATTTCATCAAAAGTCGATCCACAATTTTAAGTCGAGTGCTCGCGTATATATAATAATCATATTGAACTGGTTATGTTTGTATGTAGTAAAACATTAGTAAGACAGTTTTCTTGCATTAAATCTTACAGTGCTCCATTTGTAACATAATAGTCACTTTTTATATATGGTGGCATCATCTAATTCCAATGATTCAAGGCTTTTATCTTTTAATTTTTTGTGTCGTCACTCTGCGGCGTCCGCGTCCATGTATGCGTGAACAACTTCTCCTCCAAAACTACAAGGCCTAGAGACATGCTGTTTTTTTTAAAAGATACCTTATCTATCGAGGATGAAAAATTGTTCAAGGCATGCAAATCTGTCTGTTCGTCTGTTTGCTAGAGACATTACAAGGGGGGTACCCCCACCAAAAGTGTGAAAATTTCAACTTTTTATCACAATTTTCTCAGTGACTATTGCAGGGATTTCTCTCATATCTTGCATATATGTACTAGGCCAGAGGTAGATTCTCTTGTGTGAGTATGAGACCTGGATCTGTCTTACTTTTTTTTTAATAAATTTTTTTAATAATTTTTAATGCATTAAAATTCATGAAATCATGCACTAAATCACTTATAACTTCAAAAGTGTTGCATTTACAGCATTTTGTGAAAATATGTTGTTCAGCTACTTTTTTTTTTAGGTTATCACTGTTGAGTAAATCGCTTATAACTTTAGGTTATCACTGTTGAGTAAATCGCTTATAACTTCAAAACTATTGCATTTAGAGAATTTCGTATAAATATGTTATTCAGCTACTTTTGGGCCAGCTATAACATAGTAAAATTTCAGACCTGTAGCTCATGGCATAGCTGAGTAATAGCTACTTTTAGGTTATCACTGTTGAGTAAATCGCTTATAACTTGGAAACTATTGCATTTACAGTATTTTGTTTCAATATGTTATTCACCTATTTTGGGATCAGCTATAACATAGTGAAGTTTCAGATCTGTGGCTCATTGCATAGCTGAGTAATAGCTACTTTGAAGTTCTCACTATTGAGTAAATCACTTGTAACTTAAAACCTATTGCATTTAGAGAATTTCGTATAAATATGTTATTCAGCTACTTTTGGGCCAGCTATAACATAGTGAAATTTCAGATCTGTAGGTCATGGCATAGCTGAGTAATAGCTACTTTAAAGTTCTCACTATTGAGTAAATCAGTTGTAATTGGAAAACTATTGCATTTAGAGTATTTCGTATAAATATGTTATTCAGCTACTTTTGGGTCAGCTATAACATAGTAAAATTTCAGACCTGTAGCTCATGGCATAGCTGAGTAATAGCTACTTTTAGGTTATCACTGTTGAGTAAATCGCTTATAACTTGGAAATTATTGCATTTAGAGTATTTTGTTTCAATATGTTATTCACCTATTTTGGGGTCAGCTATAACATAGTGAAGTTCCAGACCTGTGACTCATTGCATAGCTGAGTAATAGCTACTTTGAAGTTCTCAATGTTGAGTAAATCACTTGTAATTTGAAAACTATTGCATTTAGAGAATTTAGTATAAATATGTTATTCAGCTACTTTTGGGTCAGCTATAACATAGTAAAATTTCAGACCTGTAGCTCATGGCATAGCTGAGTAATAGCTACTTTTAGGTTATCACTGTTGAGTAAATCACTTATAACTTGAAAACTATTGCATTTAGAGTATTTCGTATAAATATGTTATTCAGCTACTTTTGGGTCAGCTATAACATAGTAAAATTTCAGACCTGTAGCTCATGGCATAGCTGAGTAATAGCTACTTTTAGGTCATCACTATTGAGTAAATCAGTTGTAACTTGAAAACTATTGCATTTACAGTATTTTGCTTAAATATGTTGTTCACCTACTTTTGGGTCAGCTATAACATAGTAAAATTTTAGACCTGTAGCTCATTGCATAGCTGAGTAATAGCTACTTTGAGGTTCTCACTATTGAGTAAATCAGTTGTAATTGCAAAACTATTGCATTTAGAGAATTTCGTATAAATATGTTATTCAGCTACTTTTGGGCCAGCTATAACATAGTGAAATTTCAGATCTGTAGGTCATGGCACAGCTGAGTAATAGCTACTTTGAAGTTCTCACTATTGAGTAAATCAGTTGTAATTGGAAAACTATTGCATTTACAGAATTTCGTATAAATATGTTATTCAGCTACTTTTGGGTCAGCTATAACATAGTAAAATTTCAGACCTGTAGCTCATGGCATAGCTGAGTAATAGCTACTTTTAGGTCATCACTATTGAGTAAATCAGTTGTAACTTCAAAACTATTACATTTACAGTATTTTGCTTAAATATGTTGTTCACCTACTTTTGGGTCAGCTATAACATAGTAAAATTTCAGACCTGTAGCTCATTGCATAGCTGAGTAATAACTACTTTGAGGTTCTCACTATTGAGTAAATCAGTTGTAATTGCAAAACTATTGCATTTAGAGAATTTAGTATAAATATGTTATTCAGCTACTTTTGGGTCAGCTATAACATAGTAAAATTTCAGACCTGTAGCTCATGGCATAGCTGAGTAATAGCTACTTTTAGGTCATCACTATTGAGTAAATCAGTTGTAACTTGAAAACTATTGCATGTACAGTATTTTGCTTAAATATGTTGTTCACCTACTTTTGGGTCAGCTATAACATAGTAAAATTTCAGACCTGTAGCTCATGGCATAGCTGAGTAATAGCTACTTTGAGGTTATCACTGTTGAGTAAATCGCTTATAACTTGGAAATTATTGCATTTAGAGTATTTTGTTTCAATATGTTATTCACCTATTTTGGGGTCAGCTATAACATAGTGAAGTTCCAGACCTGTGACTCATTGCATAGCTGAGTAATAGCTACTTTGAAGTTCTCAATGTTGAGCAAATCACTTATAATTTGAAAACTATTGCATTTAGAGAATTTAGTATAAATATGTTATTCAGCTACTTTTGGGTCAGCTATAACATAGTAAAATTTCAGACCTGTAGCTCATGGCATAGCTGAGTAATAGCTACTTTTGGGTTATCACTGTTGAGTAAATCACTTATAACTTGGAAACTATTGCATTTAGAGTATTTTGTTGCAATATGTTATTCACCTATTTTGGGGTCAGCTATAACATAGTGAAGTTCCAGACCTGTGGCTCATTGCATAGCTGAGTAATAGCTACTTTGATGTTCTCACTGTTGAGTAAATCAGTTGTAATTGGAAAACTATTGCCTTTACAGAAATTTGTGCAAATATGTTATTCAGCTACTTTTGGGTCAGCTATAACATAGTGAAATTACAGACCTGTAGCTCATGGCACAACTGAGCAATAGCTATTCTCAGGCACTGACTGTTGAGTAAATCGGCTATAACTTGAAAAATATTGCATTTGGAGTATTTTGTTAAAATATATTGTTCACCTACTTTTGGGTTAGCTATAACATAGTGAAATTACAGACCTATAGCTCATGGCATAGCGGAGCAATAGCTATTTTCAGGTTCTCACTATTGAGTAAATCAGTTGTAGCTTGAAAACTATTGCATTTACAGTATTTTGCTTAAATATGTTGTTCACCTACTTTTAGGTCAGCTATAACAGAGCAAAAATTCAGACATGTAGCTCATTGCATAGCTGAGTAATAGTTACTTTGAGGTTCTCACTCTTGAGTAAATCAATAGTAACTTGAAAACTATTACATTTAGAGTATTTTGTTAAATATGTTATTCACAGACGTTTTGGTCAGCTATAACATAGTGAAATTGCAGACCTCTATGTCATGGCATAGCTGAGCAATAGCTTCTTTCAGGTTCTCACTGTTGAGTAAATCATTGTATCCAACCTGTAGGAAATCATGGGCTGGGAATCTGTTAATATGGTCCGATTTGACCTTGGAACCCTCCTTGAAGGTCAAATGAGGATAGCCAAACATAAAAGTGCTTATAACTCGCTTATTATTGGTCCTAGAGGTTTGGAATGAAAACCAACCTATAGAAAATCATGAGCTGGGAATTTTTTGGTGTGGTCGGATTTCACCTTGGACCCCTCCTTCAAGGTCAAATGAGGATAGCCAAACTTAAAAGTGCTTATAACTCGCTTATTATTGGTCCTAGAGGTTTGGAATGGAAAACCAACCTATAGAAAATCATGGGCTGGGAATCTTTTGGTGTGGTCAGATTTCACCTTAGACCCCTCCTTCCAGGTCAAACGAAGATAGCCAAACTTAAAGTGCTTATAACTCGCGTATTATTGGTCTTGGAGGTTTGGGATGGTAAACCAACATATAGGAAATCATGGGCTGGGATTCTTTTGGTGTGGTCAGATTTGACCTGGGACCCCTCCTTCAAGGTCAATTGAGGATAGCCAAACTTACAATTGCTTAGAACTCGCTTATTATTGGTCCTACAGGTTTGGGATGGTAAACAAGCTACAGGAAATCATGGGCTGGGAATTTTTTTGTGTGGTCGGATTTGACCTTGGACCCCTCCGTCAAGGTCAAACAAGAATAGCCAAACTTAAAAAGTGCCTATGACTCACTTATTATTGGTCCGAGAGGTTTGGGATGGTAAACCATCCTAAATTCTTTGGCTGGGAATCTTTTTGTATGGTCAGATTTGACCTTTGGACCCCTTCTTCATGGTCGAACGAGGATATTGCATTTATAGTATTTCTTTAAATATTTTTAACCTACTTTTTACACTTAAACAATTACCTTGTTACTTTATTTCATAATACCATTTGCAGGGCACAACTTTTTTGTCCTTTTTTTCTGTCAGCTTCGGAATATCTTTCGAACATGCTGTTCAGTTACCATTTACTGTATTTCTGTACAGCCCTTTCCCTGATAATTATGCTTTCCTCTCATTATCACCATCACAAATCAAAAACATTCAGTCAGCTGACACAGTGCCCGTTCACGGGCACTCTCCTCTTGTTTCATAGCTACAATATGGTGAGTAAGTTGGGTGTCTGTCTCAATAGCTAAGTGAGTAATAGCTACTTTTGGGCTTTTCAGTAACTTCCATTATGAGTAAAATCACTTGTAACTTAAAAACTATTGCATTTAGAGAATTTCGTATAAATATGTTATTCAGCTACTTTTGGGCCAGCTATAACATAGTGAAATTTCAGACCTGTAGCTCATGGCATAGCTGAGTAATAGCTACTTTTAGGTTATCATTGTTGAGTAAATCGCTTATAACTTGAAAACTATTGCATTTAGAGAATTTCGTATAAATATGTTATTCAGCTACTTTTGGGTCAGCTATAACATAGTAAAATTTCAGACCTGTAGCTCATGGCATAGCTGAGTAATAGCTACTTTTAGGTTATCACTGTTGAGTAAATCACTTATAACTTAAAAAGTGTTGCATTTAGAGCATTTTGTTAAAATATGTTATTCAGCTACTTTTTTCATAGCTACAATATGGTGAGTAAGTTGGGTGTCTGTCTCAATAGCTAAGTGAGTAATAGCTACTTTTGGGCTTTTCAGTAACTTCCATCATGAGTAAAATCACTTGTAACTTAAAAACTATTGCATTTAGAGAATTTCGTATAAATATGTTATTCAGCTACTTTTGGGCCAGCTATAACATAGTAAAATTTCAGACCTGTAGCTCATGGCATAGCTGAGTAATAGCTACTTTTAGGTTATCACTGTTGAGTAAATCACTTATAACTTGAAAAGTGTTGCATTTAGAGTATTTTGTTTCAATATGTTATTCACCTATTTTGGGGTCAGCTATAACATAGTGAAGTTTCAGACCTGTGGCTCATTTCATAGCTGAGTAATAGCTACTTTGAAGTTCTCACTGTTGAGTAAATCAGTTATAATTGGAAAACTATGGCATTTACAGAAATTTGTGCAAATATGTTATTCAGCTACTTTTGGGTCAGCTATAACATAGTGAAATTATAGACCTATAGCTCATGGCACAACTGAGCAATAGCTATTCTCAGGTACTGACTGTTGAGTAAATCAGCTATAACTTGAAAAATATTGCATTTGGAGTATTTTGTTAAAATATAATGTTCACCTACTTTTGGGTCAGCTATAACATAGTGAAATTACAGACCTATAGCTCATGGCATAGCGGAGCAATAGCTATTTTCAGGTTCTCACTATTGAGTAAATCAGTTGTAGCTTGAAAACTATTGCATTTACAGTAGTTTGCTTAAATATGTTGTTCACCTACTTTTGGGTTAGCTATAACATAGTAAAATTTCAGACATGTAGCTCATTGCATAGCTGAGTAATAGTTCCTTTGAGGTTCTCACTGTTGAGTAAATCAGTTGTAACTTGAAAACTATTACATTTAGAGTAATTTGTTAAATATGTTATTCACAGAATTTTTGGTCAGCTATAACATAGTGAAATTGCAGACCTCTATGTCATGGCATAGCTGAGCAATAGCTACTTTCAGGTTCTCACTGTTGAGTAAATCATTGTATCCACTGGATAGCCGCAGTGTGTAGAGAGAGATTTCACCATTACTGCTCTGATGAAAAAAAATATTATAGCTAGCTTTCTTAAGTTTGCAGTATATATTAATAACCATAAAATGTTGTCTGGGAATATTTTTGGCCTCATTTTGAGAAACAAGATGGCCGCCACAGGTGTTTTTTGTCAGTCATGAAAAGTGCTTATATCTCCCTTATTATTGATCCTAGAGGTTTGGGATGATAAACCAACCTGTAGAAAATCATGGGGTGGGAATCTTTTGGTGTGGTCAGATTTGACCTTCAATGACCCCTCCTTCAAGGTCAAACAAGGATAGCCAAACTTAAAGGTGCTTATAACTCGCTTATTATTGGTCCCAGAGGTTTGAGATGGTAAACAGACAGGAAATCATGGGCTGTGAATCTGTTGATATGGTCCGATTTGACCTTGGAACCCTCCTTCAAGGTCCAATGAGGATAGCGAAAATTGAAAGTGCCTACAACTCGCTTATTATTGGTGACAGAGATTTGGGATGGTAAACCATCCCATAGGAAATCATTGGCTCGGAATCTTTTGGTATGGTCAGATTTGACCTTTGGACCCCTCCTTCACGGTCAAATGAGGACAGCCAAGCTTAAAAGTGCTTATAACTCATTTATAATTGGTCCTAGAGGTTTGGAATGGTAAACCATAGGAAATCATGGGCTGGGAATGTATTTGTGTGGTTAGATTTGACCTTGGACCCCTTCTTCAAGGTCGAACGAGGATATTGCATTTGTAGTATTTCTTTAAATATGTTTTAACCTATTTTTTACACTTAAACAATTACCTTGTTATTTTCCTTCATAATACCATTTACAGGGCACAACTTTTTTATCCTTTTCTTCTGTCAGCTTCGGAATTTCTTTCGAACTTGCTGTTCAGTTACCATTTACTGTATTTCTGTACAGCCCTTTTCCTGATAATTATTCTGTCCTCTAATCACCTTCACAAATCAAAAACACTCAGTCAGCTGACACAGTGCCCGTTCACGGGCACTCTCCTCTTGTTTTTAAAAGATACCTTATTTATCGAGGATGAAAAGTTGTTCAAGGCATGCAAATCTGTCTGTTCGTCTGTTTGCTAGAGCCATTACAAGGGAGGTACCCCACCAAAAGTGTGAAAATTTCAACACTTTATCACAATTTTCTCAGTGACTATTGCAGGGATTTCTCTCATATCTTGCATATATGTACTAGACCACAAGTAGATTCCCTTTTGTGAGTGTCAGACCTGGATCTTTGTTAATTATTTTTTTATGAATTTTTAAAATAATTTTTAATGCATTAAAATTAATGAAATCATGCACTAAATCAGTTATAACTTGAAAAGTATTGCATTTAGAGCATTTTGTTAAAATATGTTATTCAGCTACTTTTTCCATAGCTATAACATGGTGAGTAACTTGGGTGTCTATCTCAATAGCTAAGTGAGTAATAACTACTTTTGGCCTTTTCAGTAACTTCCATCATGAGTAAAATTACTTGTAGCTTGAAAACTATTGCATTTAGAGAATTTTGTGTAAATATGTTATTCAGCTACTTTTGGGTCAGCTATAACATAGTAAAATTTCAGACCTGTAGCTCATGGCATAGCTGAGTAATAGCTACTTTTAGGTTATCATTATTGAGTAAATCACTTATAACTTGAAAACTATTGCATTTGGATTATTTAGTTTCAGTATGTTATTCACCTATTTTGGGGTCAGCTATAACATAGTAAAATTAAAACTATTGCATTTGCAATATTTTCTTTAAATATGTTTTTAACTTACTTTTTACACCTTAACAGTTACCTTCTTACTTTCCTTCTGAACACCATTTCCAGGGCACAACTTTTGTGTTCTTTTCTTCTGTCACTTCTACTCATAAACTCAAAACACACAGTCAGCTGACACAGAGCCCGTTCATGGGCACTGATTGCTTGTTTGATTTACGGGAGCCAGCATATTGGATGTAGTTTCCTTTCAAAGTGCATACTAAACATCATGAAGGCTCGATGTTGAGCCAAAATGTCATCCACAAGGAATCAGCCCAAATTATTTGTACTCCTCACACCCCTATTTGTATAGTACTCTTAGTAGACCATCCCTATTTGTCATGCATATATAGTCTATGTGAAGACTGGAATTTTCCAGCACTTATGTTCAATGAAAGTGTATGATCTGTATATCAGATCTGCCATGTACTAGACTAAGTGTAATTTTTCGTGTGTTTTTGTCAGATATAGGCAAGCACTATATTATTTGCGTAAAAAGAAGCATGATATTAAATGTGTACAACATGCAGTATTTATATAAAAAGCATGTTACACTACAGTTAGATAATGAACAGATTAATTTTAAAGAACACAATATTTAAAAGTTTTAAATGCACCAATTTAAACTTTTATATGTATTTCAATTAGCTGGAGACATAGCTTTTATATTTATTTCTGCTATTCAGAAATAGCTTATATGTTCTTTAATGCCTTTGGATGTAAAATAAGTCAAATTAACTCAAATTTTTCTCGATTACTTTTGTAGAACTATGATGTCAAAGAAGAAATTAATAAGTTAAAGGACGTTAACGTGACCGTTCCTATATTTGACATCTACACAGATGACATGAAGAATCAGTTAGATGCACTCAATGCTAGCGGATTGGATGCTATCGACTTTGATAAGTACAATGATGTATGCGTTCTCTTACTATATATTCTCTCTAGATTCATAATTGTGGGATCAATGGCCCTTTCTGTTTTACCAATTTGTGGGTCTAAAACAAAATTTAATGCCTTTAAAACTGGAATTTTGGTTCTTTAGGTAATGTATTCATTACTGTATTTAGTGTGTTACTTATAGATTCAGTACTTTTTGGATTTGTGTTTGAATTCTTTATATTCTGAAATCCTAAAAGTCTAAACATGACCAGTCATTGCAAGTCATTTTTGGTGTAAAAAGTGACCTACTATAGTAATATAATTTTGAAAACTTTTGTGGAAAGTCTTTATAATTTTGGAAGCCCTATTCAACCCACACTTCATTTCCAAGTTCAAGATTTATAGTAGAAAGGTGTCCTTGTATTTAATGAACCTTAACAAATCTTGATTTGCAATTGCATTGATAATAAACTGGTCCATATAGATTATATCAGACAATTCATACCCTGTTATTGGTTCACGTTTGCTTCATTTTTTACGACCGTTAATTTTAATATGTGATGATTAGTACTGAGTAATTGGATGAAAATAGTATTCTGTTGGGTTTTATATTATTGCATTGTATTGTGTTTGTGTATATTTGTGCAGATAAGTGAAGGAGACATAGTCACTGGAGATTTGAGGAGTGTTGCCCAATCAATCGATCAATTAGCAGCTTCTAAGGTACAGAGTTTTTATTGGAATAATTATATCCCCAGACAAAAGTCGGGGGTGTATTGGATACAGGTCCATTGCGCCGCCGCCGTAGAAATTTCTCAAATAACTCAAAAAACGGATCAGTATTTTTTTTTCAAACTTGGTACACATGTTAAGGGTGCCAAAAGGAAGGTCCCTATGTTAAGGTGACCTTAAACTCCCAATAATAAAGAATTTATGGCCGCCTTAACATCAGAAATTTGACTTTTGGCCACTTAGAGCTCTCAAGGTCACAAACTATGAGGCTCATCTGGATAAAATTTTACCTGAGAGCACATTAATATATTTTTAGTGCATGTGCCGAAAATCAAGACTTTAAGTTGAGGATAAAATTGTGTTTGAGGCCCATAAAGACCCCATTTTTTCTACATTTTTCTCATATTTTGCCCAACAATTTGGAAGTAGTAATTCTGATGAGACTCAAATTGCACTAAGTATAACTTTTATATGTAATCCTTGTCTTTGAAAAATTTAAAGGCTGTAGGTTTAACTATAAAGTCGAATTAAGGTCTTAAAATTGCCCACAGAGACCCAGTTTATGGACTTTTTGCCACTTTCAAGCACTGTACCTTTCAAACTATGTCTCTCATCTAAGTGAAATATCATCTGGGAATATATCGATATGTTTTTCTTATATGTGCCCCCAAATTTAAGCCTTTAATTGACATTTAACCTGTGTATGAGGACAATAAACACCCACCTGAGTGACCCTTTGAGACATATTTTGCCCTGTAACTTGGAAATGGAAACTCTGAGAAGTTTCAAACTGTATTAGATGTAAATTCTATGTGTAATCCTTGATTGTGAAAGATTTTAAGTCTGAAGCTTTAATTTGAAGGTCACATTGAGGTCTCTAAAAGGCCCATAGAGACCCAATATTTGGACTTAAATTTATATTTTTATTACGCTACAATAGCTTACCATGTGGGACTTAATGCTGATCTCGGGTTGCCACACCCGGGGCCAACGTCTTAGAAAAAAAGATCGTTCTTGTTAGCCACCGGATATACTGGCAGTTGTCGTCACGTGATAACTTCTGACCAATCGTCCTACTTTCTCGTTGGCCACGATTGACTGGTAGCAGTTTGTAAATATACAGACATTTCTTTTTATTTCTCAGTTCTTACTTATTGTTGGAGGCTAATATTTGCATATTTCTTTAATTATATGCTATAGATCATTCTGTAAAATTCTGATTTTCACACCTTAAGTATTTCTTGACTTTCGTGTGTTTTTAGGTTTCCTCGGTTCAGGCAATTCTATTGTACGTCTTTTATTGCGTATAAAATGTCGACACATCAAGCAAATAAAGACAAACCGAGAGCGCAGAAATGCCGCCATTTCTGCTTTAGTTTTGATACACATAATTTCTGCCCTACCTGTAGGGAGGCTGGCAAGGGAGATGACCCCTGTGTCACCTTTGAAACCCCTTGTGAAATTTGCACGTCTTTCACAGATGAGCAATTACAGAAAATCCAAAACCGGAAACGGTATTTGAAAAAGCAGAAAGCGACAACTAGTTCCAAAGATGAACTAGATCTTTTGGGTGAAGGCGACGGGGACTCCTTCACTGGGTCCAATGCAGACCTCGAGTGTGCTGCTGATAGCCTTTTTACCTCACCCCCCCCGTCCACAACCTCTTGCCTTCAGTTCCCTGTCCTTGAAAACGCCAGCCAAGACTATTCCACCCACCCCTGGCACGGCTTTGCAAAATAAAATCCAGAAAAACATAGAAAAATCACTCGGTGATTCCTTAAATATACATTTACAGCAGCAAATGGGTACCTTCCAGGCATCCATGTTGGAAGCTTTTCAGTCACTCCGAGAGGAGTTGGCTGCAAAACAAAAAGTCGAGGTAGATTCCTCGCTTCTTGCTTCCAAACCTGGCTCGTCCAGTAACACTGCTGCCCCTCTGGATTTGCCCCCTCCGAGATCGGGTACTAACATCCCAAGCGAGGCTATGGATGTGGACTACGGTCCAGCACTCCCTCCTCGTCTTGTATCTACTCAAGCTTCCTCGGAACAGTACGTTGCCCCCTCTGAAGGTCATCCCGAAGAGGTCTCGTACTCTCACAAAAAGCAAAGCCATAGGCAGCCAGTTGACCCGAGCTCTGCCTCGGACCAACTAAATGAGGATTCCGATGAACCTCGGATCCCTTCTTCTAGATCCAAAAAACACTCTGACAAGAGCAAACATAAATCAAGATCTAGATATGTGTCATTTACCTCAGAGGAGGATCACTCCCCTGTAGCCAGACACAGGTCTTCTAAGCCCTCTAGGGCTCAGCCCTCAGGAGTAGCTTCTGATCAAGACCTCCCACAACATGATCCAGACCCCCCTTATTATAGGGAAGTAGCTTTGTCTGACATGCCCTCACAATACTCTGAAGAAGTGGACACCTTCAGGCGTATTTTGTCTCTCCCTGACCCCAGGGAATCTATGCCCAGGTCGTCCACCTCAGTGTTGGGTCTGGATGATCAAAAAGGCCGTCAAGAGCTCAGACCTAGAGGTCCCTCCTCTATTCTCCCACTTAGCTCAGTTATCAAGGACGCCTTTGATAAATTCCAACATGACTTTAAGGCTGCCAACTTATCTGAGGGAAAATATGTCAAGCCTCCTCCCTCAACCTCAAAGTGGTACAAGGTGGGACAACCAATTTTTCAGGACAAAATTCAGGAGTTGAATACGGACTTTGCTAAGATCTGTATTACTCCTAGACCTTCTGGGTCCCCAGTAGCCAGAGTTCCCCTACCAGTTCTCAAGGAGCTGGAACTTCAGGCTAGACAAAACATCTCTACCCTCAACTTCACCGCTTCATTTGCCAAAACCTCCTTGTCTACGGTCAAGAAGATAAAGTCTCAGATTCAGAAAGGTGCCAATCCTGAGAAAGCGGCAAAGCGCGGATATGAGGAAGTAGCTGACTACTTAGATTTTTGGAACAAGACAGTACTTGTTCAACACAGGGCCCTCACTTGTCTCAGCAAATCTCTAGCCCATATTTTGCAGAGGGAATTATACTCTATGGCTAATACCGGCTTGCTCAGGCGCGAAGCCGAAATGACTCTATTACATCCACAATTAGGAGAAACGAGACGTCAAGAACTCAGGAACTCGTCCTTTTGGGGCCCTTCCTTGTTCGAGTCTCAATTAGTGAAGGAAGGTGAGGACTTCCTTCTCAAAAAGGCACCTCAAAAGATTCTCAGGGTTTTGCACCCTACCAGAATAAGCCCTTTCGTGGTCCCCACAAGAAAAGAGGCTCCAACAGGAAACGCCCCTATGGGGGCAATACCTCTCAAAGCAGTAACCAGTCCTTTCCCTCGGGAAGAGGAAAATCCAACTTCAGAGGCTCCAGGGGTCGTTTTCGACCCCACAATAGAGGAAGGGGGCGTGGAAACCCCCTCCCCAATGACTCCTCCAAAGCCTCACTCAGTCCACCAGTAGGAGGTCGCCTCCGTTCTTTCAGGAGAGACTGGCTCACAAACAAATGTTCTCAAAACGTGTTAAACATTATCACCAATGGCTACGTTCTGCCATTCCGTTCAAAGCCAAACTTGATCAGATTTCCTCTGATTCTGTCAGAGTACAAGGCCCTACAAAAAGACCAAGCCTTGGCTACTTGTATCCAGTCTCTCCTGTCAAAGAACGCTATCGAAAGGGTAGACAATGTAAAATCTCTCGGGTTTTACAGTCGCCTGTTCCTAGTACCCAAGCCTCACCAAAGGTGGAGGCCAGTCATAGACTTAAGCAGGCTCAATACTTTTCTACACGTAGAAAAGTTCAAAATGGAAACTCCAGAGTCCATCAGGACCTCCCTGATTCCAGGGGAGTGGGTAGCGTCGATAGACCTGTCGGACGCCTACCTGCATATCCCCATCCACCCAAGCTCAAGGAAATACCTAAGGTTTTGCTACAAGGCTCAGGTGTTCCAGTTCACCTCCCTCCCGTTCGGACTAGCCACAGCCCCCCAGGTCTTTACCATGATCGTAAAGGAAGTGAAACTAATGGCCCTCTCAAGAGGACTCAGAATTCACCAATACCTGGACGACTGGCTGATAAGGTCCCAGTCTCAGGAGGAAGCCCAAGTGAACACTCAGGCAGTAGTAGAACTGACTCAGTCCTTGGGGTGGATAATAAATCAGGAAAAATCAGAACTGAAACCTACACAGGTGTTTTCGTTCGTGGGCTACGAATACCACCTAGATTCAGCCCTTGTAAAACCCACTCAAGAGAGATGGCTCAAACTTCAGGATTTGATCCTACGACTCAAGTCAAAACGTGTTTTGACTGCAAGATGTTTGATGTCTCTAATTGGGTTGCTAGCCTCAACGGAGAAAATGGTCCCGGAGGGACGCCTTCACATGAGGCCCTTTCAGTTTCACCTCAAGGAGCACTGGAGATATCCTCAGTCGCTGGACAACCTCCTTCCCTGGACAGAAGCCATTGCAGCCCACCTAGATTGGTGGCAAAATCCCTCCAATGTGATGAAAGGTGCAGACCTTCATCCCAAAGACCACAGTATCCAACTCTTTACCGACGCCTCAAACGAAGGTTGGGGCGCTCACTTAGACCAAAATTCTACAAAGGGTCTGTGGTCAGATCGGGAAAAAAGGCTACACATAAATGTCCTAGAATTGAAGGCGGTCTCCCTGGCCCTTCGAGACTTCAAGGACCAGTGCCAGAACCAAACAGTGTTGGTTGCGACGGACAACTCAACAGTGGTAGCCTACATCAACAAACAAGGAGGAACACACTCGGCAGAGATGTGTGCTCTCCTGTGGAAGATCATGACCTGGTGCCATCACTATCACATAACATTGAAAGCCAGGCACATTCCAGGGTGCCTGAATGTGATGGCCGACCTGCTATCCAGGTCCAACCAAGTGCAGTCAACCGAATGGTCTCTGCACCCACAGGTCTTCAAACAGATCTGCCAGAAGTGGTTCACACCTCATGTAGACTTATTTGCCACTCACCTGAACCACAAGCTCCCTCTATACGTGTCTCCTATCCCAGACCCAAAGGCCTGGGACATAGATGCTCTGAACATAAACTGGACCAACCTCACGGCATATGCGTACCCTCCTACGGCTCTCCTTCACAAGGTGATCCAAAAGATCAGGCAATGCCAGTGCCTGATCATCGTAATAGCCCCAGGCTGGCCAGGGATGCCCTGGTTTTGGGACCTAGTGCAGCTCTCAACAGAGATCCCACTGCAACTCCCAGTGTCAACAACCCTACTCAAACAGTCCCACAAGCTGGTGTTCCACAACAACCCCCAGCACCTGAACCTCCACGCCTGGTGTCTAGGAGCGGACAACTCCAAGAACAAGGCTTCTCTGTGGAGGTGGCAGAGAGAATTGCTGCCCCTCAGCGGTCATCAACAAGGACCATCTACAAGTCAAAGTGGGCCCTATTTTAAAAATGGTGCAGAGAAAATTCGGTGGATTTCTCCACTCCATCTGTGAAGCAAATCTCAGATTTCTTCATGTACCTGTACCAAGACCTAAACAGGCGCCCCTCGACCATTGATGGTTACAGGACTGCAATCGTTGACACTTTGGGCCCAACGGCCCAACATATCGCACACAATGCAGACCTTCATAGGTTACTCTCCAGTTTTCACAGGGATCGTCCTAAAAGTTCCAGAAACTTACCCAAGTGGAACCTTTCTGTTGTCCTTAACGAGCTCACCAAAGCACCTTTTGAGCCCATGAAAGACACAGACCTCAAACATCTCACTTTAAAAACTGCTTTCTTGCTAGCCTTGGCCTCCGGCAAGCGCCGCAGCGAAATCCATGCCTGGGTCGCAAACAAAGTATCTAATCTAGGCCAATGGGAAAAGGTTGCCTTGTTCCCTTCTTCTGATTTCATAGCCAAAAACCAACTAGCAAGAGAAGGTTCTCAAAGTGTGTCTCCGGTGACTATCCCTGCTCTGACTACCATTGTAGATAGACAGTTTAAAGAAGACAGGACCCTGTGTCCCGTGCGGGCCCTGAGGTTTTATTTGGACCGAACTAAAGACCTGAGAGGGTCTCGTTCTCTCCTTTTCATCTCCTTTAAGAAAGGACATACCTCAGACATCAGACCCGCTACACTCTCTTCATGGTTGAAACAAACCATTTTACTTTGTTACAAACAAGCAGATCAACAAGCCTTGGACTTGGTCCAAGTCAAAGCGCATGACATCCGGGCCTCACAACACATTTACAAATTTTTACCTAAAAGACCTTACTTGGTCGGACACCGACAACAATTTGTACCTGGGACCCGTAGTGGCTGCACAACAAGTCCTAGATCCTTCCCCTCAGACCAGTTGTCCTCGGAAAGAAAAAAGGGGGGGGGGGGGGGGGGGGCACATCCGCTACAACCAAGTCTTCAGGAGTCTTTTCCAGGATCTAGGTATTCCTTTACCTTCAAGATGTTACGGGTAAGGTCATTTTATCCTTTAATTATCAAGTAATTTCTATTAAGGACTTATTTAGTTGTCATTAATCTCATATTCAGGTTGTAAAAATTTTATGAGATGCCCAACCACTGGGTTGGTCAGTCATACGTGAAGGGCCCTTTTGGACCCTCAGACCTCGGAGTGAGCACTGCTGCACTTCCGTCCTACAATAAAACATCTAGACAGTTTTAGCACTGTCTCTCATTTACTTAGGTTTTTGGCTCGTTACAGGCCCGGCCTTCGGGATCGGGGCACTGTAAATGGGACTCAGACTGGTATTTCTGGCACTATTTTATACTTTTAACTCAAATCTTAGAAAAAAATTACATATCTTCCAGTCTCAGCTGTAATCCCGCCACCGGGCGGTTGAATTCAGCATTAAGTCCCACATGGTAAGCTATTGTAGCGTAATAAAATTGAAAATTTTAATTACTTAAATGTAGCTTTTATAAGCTACAAGCTTACCATGTGGGACTTAGAAGAGTCCCACCCTGCCTCCCCGCTGTTACAGCTGAGGGGTAGGTTTAAAAAATTTCAACGAGAAAGTAGGACGATTGGTCAGAAGTTATCATGTGACGACAACTGCCAGTATATCCGGTGGCTAACAAGAACGATCTTTTTTTCTAAGACGTTGGCCCCGGGTGTGGCAACCCGAGATCAGCATTAAGTCCCACATGGTAAGCTTGTAGCTTATAAAAGCTACATTTAAGTAATTAAATTTTTCAAATTTGATTTTTTTTATTCGTCATAAGATTAACTGAGCGTTTTGGGGGGGCAAGTTTATAAAATAGATAGACTGGACCATTGATGACTTCTGAGTATTTTATTACCCCTATAAATATCAGGGTGTTTGTTTTATGCAGTATCACTCCACCCCTTTGCCATATTAGGTAATGTAGTCTCCCCGCCTCTCCTCCTCTGGGGTCCTCCAGCTATTGAGTGACACTAAATAAACAAAGGTATTGAAATGATATCAAATGAGAAACAAAGAACCCGGCTGGTCAGTGGGGTTGCAGATCTCCTGTAATAGTGTTAGATCTTCAGTAATAGTGTTAGATGTAGCCGGTGGATACTTTGGTTTAGCGCTCACTACGCCGCCGCCGCGCGTAGAGAGATTTTCGGTGTTAATGCTCTAAGAGGAAAACTACACTAGCTAGGTTTACCAGATTTGCAGGATATCTCCACTGGGGGGTAAGCTTCTCTGGGACTGAAAATAGCCTCATTCTGAAAAACAAGATGGCCGCCACGGGCATTTCTTTGAAAATAATCTACATTTTTCTACTGGCTGTTTCTCATAGGTAGAAGGTTGAATCTCTTCACATGTGATATGTATAACAGATATACATATCCTCTACAACCTTGCACACATTTGACCTTAAAGCTCTTAACTCAGGGTCATCCACGGAGTGCCGAAGTAACCCACATAGCAGACTTTAAAAGTGCCTATATCTCCCTTATTATTGGTCCTAGAGGTTTACAGTGTGAAACCAACCTATAGGAAATCATGTGCTGCGAATCTTCTGATGTTGTCAGATTTGACCTTGGACCCCTCCTTCAAGGTCAAACGAGGATAGCCAAACTTAAAAGTGCTTATAACTTGCTTATTATTGGTCCTAGAGGTTTGGGATGGCAAACCAACATATAGGAAATCATTTGCTGTAAATCTTCTGGTGTGGTCAGATTTGACCTTGGGCCCCTCCTTTAAGGTCAAACGAGGATAGCCAAACTTAAAAGTGCTTATAACTCGCTTATTATTTGTTCTAGAGGTTTGGGATGGTAAACGAACCTTTAGGAAATCATGAGCAGGGAATCTTTTGGTGTGGTCGGATTTGACCTTGGCCCCTCCTTCAAGGTCGAACGAGGATAGCCAAACTTAAAAGTGCTTATAACTCACTTATTATTGGTCCTAGAGGTTTACAATGCGAAACCAACTCATACGAAATCTTGGGCTAGGAATCTTCTGATTTTAGATTTGACCTTGGGCCCCTCCTTCAAGGTCAAACGATGGTTCACTGGCTTTGGTGAGTTGTCTTTCCGGTGGATACAAATTTGCATCGGTTCTCCGATGCGTAGGTCTAGTTATATTATTGAATTGTAAGTATGTAATGTTACAATGTAATAATATTCTCAATGACTGTTGGACTTTCTTGAAACCTTTTTAGTATACATGTATTCTTCATTGCAAAGGTTTTGGCCACCTCTGGTATTTTTATTGTTTCCATTTTGCAGTACTATGTAAATCTATTAACAGTGAATTAAATGCTAATGAAATCAACTTACATACTTTATATCGTGCAACTTAGGAAGTTCAGTTAATGTTTATCTCTTTCAACACTGTATATCCTGAGTAGTTATCTAAATTGATTGATTGATTGATTGATTGAAAATGTCTATGTGGTTAGAAAAATTTCTATTGTGGGTGAACATCCTACCCTGTCAGATTGTTGTGGGCAAAGTTCCTTGTGGGCAAAGCACCTGTGGATAGCGTTTGCATTGGGCAAAGTTCTTGTTGGCAAAGTTCCTGGATTTGCATTCACCGTCTGGGGATACACTTTTGCTTGCAAAATAAAAATATTGTAGATTGAATTACTCAGTTTCTTATGTAAGTGGTTGATTATGTTTTTCCTCAAAATTATATCACACAAAAGGGGTCCCATGGAAAAATACCCAGTTAAAATATGTTGCATGAGTGATGACCTGTCTGGGTATATGTTGGCGCCGAGTTGGACAAATCTAGTTAAATTATAATTTCAGTTAGTGTTGTTAATGGTATTCCGGTATATCATTAAGTGTCCCTTGCGGGACACTTGTTTGTGTATGGGAGGCTATCTGGCTCCGCCGGCTCCTCCGCTTTTGGCCCACAGGGTATCTCTACAGAGTAGCCATCCCACTTTTTCAAAAATTTTGTCTCGCAAAAAATGGCGGCCTTTTTGAGTAGTCATCCCAATTTTCAAAAAAAAATTTTCTGGACTCCCAAAAATTGTAAAAATGCTTATATCTCGAAAACCATGCTAGATAGAGGGATTTTGACGAAATTTTTGACCCGCAGGTTATCTCTGCAGAGTAGCTATGCCAATTTTCAAAAAAATTTTGTCTCGCCGAAAATGGCGGCCATTTTGAGTTTTGCGAATTTTTCGCAAAAATTGCAAAAAAAAAATGCTTATATCTCGAAAACCGTGCTAGATAGAGTGATTTCGATGAAATTTTTGATCCGCAGGGTATCTCTGGAGAGTTGTTATCCTAATTTTCAAAAAAATATTTGTCTCGCCAAAAATGGCGGCCATTTTCGAATTTTTCAAAAAAATTGCAAAACACAAAAATGCTTATATCTCGAAAACCGTGATAGATAGAGCGATTTCAACGGAATTTTTGACCCACAAGATATCTCTGCAGAGTCGCTATGCCAGTTTTTTAAAACAATTTTTTCTCGCCTAAAATGGCAGTAATTTTCAATTTTCGAATTTTTTGCAAAAATTGCCAAACACAAAATTGCTTATATCTCGAAAACTGTGCTAGATAGATTTCAACGAAATTTTTGAACCACAGGGTATCTCTGCAGAATACCCATGCCAATTTTCAAAAAAATTTTGTTTCGTCAAAAATGGCGACCATTTTGAATTTTCGAATTTTTTGCGAAAATTGCAAAACACAAAAATGCTTATATCTCGAAAACCGTGCTAGATAGAGCAGACTACGCTGACTTTGGTTGCCACAACATTATAAGGCTAGAAGCAGAGCATTTTCTTAATACTTCAGCACTCACCTTTATATCCTTTCGGGACGCTTTGTTTTTGCTGTGCAAAAACATTATCTTTTTTTTGCGAGCGATCCTCTAGTTTTGTTTTGGTAGAAACAACAAAATCCGCAATGAATTTTTGGGAACCGGTTATTGAAAAAGTCATTATTTTAGGCTTTCGAATGGCTGATACTTCATCAAAACAATGAAAAATGTACTTATTTGGTGAAATCTGTCACATTTCTACTTTACACTGCATAAAACTAATGATTACTGATTTCATAAGACCTCGCTAAAGCCTATTTCCAGTTGTAAATTATTTCTGATGTACGCTTGCATTTAATTTCACCATATCACTGAGAAGCATACAAAATACCAGATTTCTTTTGTTTCAAAGCCCTGGTAACTGGTTTCGATTTTTGTAAACAATGACACCACAAATTTCAGTTAACCCCACTCTTAATTGCAATTTTCCGAGAAAATACTGGTCTTTTACGTCATTAGGATTTCTCCTGATAAATTTCAGCAGAAATGCCTTCTGATAACTAGCAATTGTTTACGTATGAGTGAATTCTACATAACCAACAGGGCCTAAAGGCGGATTGACAATGTAAAATAAGGCTTTAGTGAGTTAAAGTTACCCTTAACAGAGCTTTCTTTTCAGCATAAAACTAATCAGAATTTTCCTCTATTTTGACTCCAAAATTTCAGAAAATGACGCATTTTAGGTAAGTTTTTGGAGAATAATAGACAAGCTGCTGATATCAAAGAAGACAGATATTCTTGACTGCATTTTCTACTCTAAAATAATTAAGCGTCCCTGATAGGGCGCTTATTTGTTTTCGCCTCAGTTTCCTCGCCGCCGCCGCCGCATTATGGTCTCCCTTGAATATCTCCCTTATTATTAGAAGGTTTCAAACCATATTTGGCAGTTATATACCTTAGGCGTGGGAAAATTTTTCTGCATGCTTAAATTTGACCTTTGACCTTTATGAAGGTCACATGATCAAAAACTATTGTTTGAAGTACACACACCCCCCCCCCCCGTCATCACAGTTCAGGAAAAACTACTTGCTACAGAGCCTTATAATTTGACACACCTGTTCATACTATCGAAAACGCGAGCTGATTAGATTTTGGGAGCAATCCCTTGAAAAATGTCTCATTTATGAGTGATTTTCTGACACCTTCCAATCTGAAAGCCTTAAATTTAGGCCAACCCCCCTATTATCTTCTTAAGTATTGCATTTAGAGCTATAAAATGTACTGGGAGGTAATAGGAAACCATATATGGAGAGTCTAAATAGCTGGTCAGTTTTACCCCACGGCCCCCCCTTATGGGTCAAACTGGGGTCATAAAATAGCTGATTTTGAGTTTTTGCCTTATATCTCCTTTATTGTTGCTTTTATAGCTTCAGAATGTATTAAGAGGTATTAGGAAAGCACATATAGAGAGTCTAAATAGCCGGTCAGTTTTACCCCCCCGACCCCCCCTTATGGGTCAAACTGGGGTCATAAAATAGCCGGTTTTGAGTTTTTGCCTTTATCTCCTTTATTGTTGCTTTTATAGCTTCAGAATATGTTAAGAGGTATTGGGAAAGCATATATGGAGAGTCTAAATAGCCGGTCAGTTTTACCCCCCGACCCCCCCTTATGGATCAAACTGGGGTCATAAAATAGCCGATTTTGAGTTTTTGCCTTTATCTCCTTTATTGTTGCTTTTAATAGCTTCAGAATATATTAAGAGGTATTGGGAAAGCATATGTGGAGAGTCTAAATAGCCGGTCAGTTTTACCCCCCGACCCCCCCTTATGGGCCAAACTGGGGTCATAAATAGCTGCTTTGGAGTTTTTGCCTTATATCTCCTTTATTGTTGCTTTTATAGCTTCAGAATGTATTAAGAGGTATTGGAAAAGCATATGTGGAGAATCTAAATAGCCGGTCAGTTTTATCCCCCAACCCCCCCTTATGGGTCAAACTGGGGTCATAAAATAGTTGCTTTGGAGTTTTGCCTTATATCTCCTTTATTGTTGCTTTTATACCTTCAAAATGTATTAAGAGGTATTGGGAAAGCATATGTGGAGAGTCTAAATAGCCGGTCAGTTTTACCCACCCCCCCCTTATGGGTCAAACTGGGGTCATAAAATAGCTGATTTGGAGTTTTTTCCTTATATCTCCTTTATTGTTGCTTTTATAGCTTCAGAATGTATTAAGAGGTATTGAGAAAGAATATGTGGAGAGTCTAAATAGCCGGTCAGTTTTACCCCCCGATTCCCCCCTTATGGGCCAAACTGGGGTCATAAATAGCTGCTTTGGAGTTTTTGCCTTATATCTCCTTTATCATTGCTTTTATAGCTTCAGAATGTATTAAGAGGTATTGGGAAAGCATATGTGGAGAATCTAAATAGCCGGTCAGTTTTATCCCCCGACCCCCCTTTATGGGTCAAACTGGGGTCATAAAATAGTTGCTTTGGAGTTTTGCCTTATATCTCCTTTATTGTTGCTTTTAGACCTTCAGAATGTATCAAGAGGTATTGAGAAAGCATATGTGGAGAGTCTAAATAGCCGGTCAGTTTTACCCCCCGACCCTCCCTTATGGGCCAAACTGGGGTCATAAATAGCTGCTTTGGAGTTTTTGCCTTATATCTCCTTTATTGTTGCTTTTATAGCTTCAGAATGTATTAAGAGGTATTGGGAAAGCATACGGTGCAGCTTTGTGCATTCTTAGCTTTACAGCATGCTTATTAAAACCACAAAGCATTTAAAACTTTAAGGGACGCTTCACTTTTGTTAGCAAAAGCATTCCTCTAGTTTATTATTCTTCAGTGAGTGTTTCTTTCAACCTTTGTATGACATATGGTTTCATGAATTTTTTTCAAATAACAATGGACCAGGTGCTATTGGTGTTGTTAGTTTGAGTTAAGTGCCACCATATAGGACGTAACATTGTGTACGATATAGACTGTAAGAGAAGCATTCAGTATCTGGCGTTTATTTGAATTGACCTGTAGTGTGAACTCGGGCTTTGTTTTGGAAATGTAGATTGCATACTGTACGCTACTTTAGTTATGTTCCACTGACGCATGCGCACCAACTATGGTATACGTTGAAAATCCCCAGATATTCTCAAAGCCACAGAAAATCCCTAGATGGGGCATAGAAAATCCCTAAGTCAAAAATCGCTAAAATTATATAATAATATACAATATGTATTATTTTCCAAAGTTGGAGTTACATAACATTACATACATTCAGGTTAGTTACATTGCTAATTGAGAATTGGAATTAAAGACATTTCAAGACATGTGGTCCCTTTATGTTTTGAAAATTAAACTTTTAACATTAATTAAAAACCACAGATTTTAAAAAGATTGCTGTTAACATTTCCTTTAATAAAATCAGTTCCTAAGTGATCCTAAAAGTACCTTTTAATCTTACTAACTGTTAAAGACTTAAAAAGTGTTTGAATAGGTTACAGAGCATACATTAAGTGCCAACATGTGGAGTCAGTCTTTTCACTTTGTTATTGTCTGTCTACCTTTATGTAGAAAATAGGACCAATAAAAGGTACAGTAAGGGGGTACACTTCATACAGATATATTAAAAAACACAGTAAAAAAGAATTCTATAATCAATCAATTAGAAAAGAAAGAGGAGGGCTATGTATTTGTTTTTGAATACTACTCTAATTGTAAGCCACATGCATTCCCTAATAGCAATTAACAGTCTACATATTACAATAAATATGTGAAATCAGTAAATATGCGCATTTACTAAAGTTTTCAGTAAATACGCGCTTTTACTGATTTGGTCAGTAAATATGTGTATTCCCTAAAATTTTCAATAAATATGTGTATTTAATGATTTATGACCTGTGTTATTTCACAAGTTTACTGGTTTGACTTTCAGTAAATATGTAAAATGAAAGTTTGATGTTCACTGGTTGTAAATATATAATATTGAACTGTAAACCAAAATATACATTATATTGGAACATTTTACTCTATTATGTTGACTTTACAATACACTTAGCAATACATTACATGCAATATTTTATGTAAAAAAATAACACTAGACTTTTAAATATTTATGTTGACAAACTTTGGGTATGTGCTTTCAGTAAATATTTCATTTAAGCATATATCATTTTCAATCCCACAGCTACAAAGAACCTATGACATCCCTAAAATAATTAAAGACCATTTAATTTTTCAGCATTTTTATGTGACTGATAAATAAAAAGTGTTTTTATTGGCAGTAAATAAAAGTTTTAGAAATTAATTGAAATTGGAGTTTAAAAATTTTAACATTCAGCAGAAATTTGTCTTATCATTTATGACAAAATGATTTACACCCAAACAAATCCACATGTATTCTTTAAGAATATACTGTTAACCAGAGATCATCAGTAAGTGATTTCTTTATTTGATTTCAGTCAAGGCTTAATATTTTGCTGGGTGAATTAATAGACGTTTTTATGTTAAAATCATACCGGTCTTTATAATAGTAATAAAGGACTTGGCTTGAGTACTGTATCAGCGAATAAATCACAAACATCTGGCCCTATCGGGCTTTGTCCATTATTCCCCCCGAAAGTTTGTGATTTATTTGCTGATACAGTACTCAAACCAAGTCATTTATTACTACAATACATGGTGATTTGTTCTCATTAGATAACTGGATTTTAAGGTACTTTCACAATGATTGGTTTTTCCCCATATTTTTCTATATAAGAACACAAACACATTATGTAGAAATACAAAAAACTTCCAATGTTCTTGAGATATAAGTCAGTCTTCCAAGATCAAATCACAGCATTTTATGATATTTCATCTCTCCACTAATATATTAAAGTCCTCCAGTAGACCCCAAAAACAGATAAAACTGTTTTAGACTGACTGATTTAGAATGTACAGACTACCATTTAAATAGTTTCAAAAAGGACCAATGTTATCATTGCAGAAAGTTTGAAAATAAAATAACAAAATGATTCATAATAATTCATATAATTGTGGTAAACAGAAAATGGGTCACATAAAAAATACATAATGCCTGTGGCATAAGAGTTGGCCTGTCAGGGGATATGTTAGCATTGAATCAGTGCAATGTAGTTTTATGTGTATGCATAATTATTTAATGAAAGCTCTTTGTTCAATAAATTGTTCATTTTATTTATAGACTGACCCATTGAAAACTACCCTTGAGAATTTCGCAGAAGAACTGGAGGGCATAGCTGACCAGGAATTGGCAAACGTCAGGGCCACTCTGGTGAGAGAGTTTTGTGGCTGTATATGGATTATGTATTTGTTTATATAGACATATTTATTGGGTGTTAGGTTTTAAAATCATAATCAGAAATTACATTAAGGGCAGTTAATTGTGCCACACTGGAAAATGTGATTATAATGTCTTAATCATGTCCACCCACTGGGGGGTGGACATATTATTTTTGCTTTTTCCGCCGTCCGGCGTCCACCGTCACACTTGGTTTCCAGATATTTTAGGCAACAGTTCTTATCCTATCTTTCCCAAATGTGGCATGCAGGTTTATTGGGTTAATAGCTTGTATGGGATTGCTTTTGGTGAGGATAGCTCTATAGCTAACTGAGTAATAGCTACTTTGCTACTTTTGAGTATCTCTTTGGTTTCCAGACATTTTAAGGAATGCTATTAAGCCTATCTTTCTGAAATTTGGTATGGAGGTTCATTGGGTTAATAGCTTGTATGGGATTGCTTTTGGGGGGAATTGCTTCATAGATCAATGAGTAATTAATTAAATAAATGAGTACCGTAGCCGCGCTCTGTAGCGCCCATGGGCAATGTGACCAAATATTTGCAAAAGTTGGGGATGGGCGTTTACGACAACGAAAATAAGCCGGGTGTTTCGAAGAAATAACCCGAATTTGGGGAAACCGCGTTTTAGCACACACCGACTGGAAGTAAAATATGCGGTTGGTAAACAAATCTCGATGCAATAAAAGGTGACATAACCACTAAAATAAGGACAATTTTGTTGAAAACGGCTATAAATTAAACAAACTTCACCGATTATTGGGTGTTTATGGAGAAAGTTTACCTTGAAACAACATATTAGCAATTTATGAGCGATAACGTAAGATTATGGATGGGCGCTTTCAAAAGCATGAGCGATACAGAGCGCGGCTACGGTAATTGGCTATTTTGAGTACTGAAAAAGGCAAATGTGCTCATATCTCCTAAACCGTGCGAGATAGAGCGATTTCGTCGAAATTTTTGATCCACAGGGTATCTAAGGAATGTAATCTTTCCAATTTTCAAAAAAATTTTCCCCTCCCAAAAATGGCGGCCATTTTGAATTTTCGAATTTTTGCCAAAAATGGCAAAACACAAATTTGCTTCTATCTCCTTAATCGTGCGAGGTAGAGCAATTTCGTCGAAAGTTTCAACCCATAGGGTATCTGAGCATCGTACTCTTGGCAATTTAAAAAAAATTTTCCCCTCCCCAAAAATGGCGGCCATTTTGAATTTTCAAATTTTCCCCAAAAATGGCAAAACACAAATTTGCTTCTATCTCCTTAACCGTGCGAGATAGAGCAATTTCGTCGAAATTTTCAACCCACAGGGTATCTAAGCAATGTACTCTTTGCAATTTTCAAACAATTTTCCCCTCCCCAAAAATGGCGGCCATTTTGAATTTTCGAATTTTTCCCAAAAATGGCAAAACACAAATTTGCTTCTATCTCCTTAACCGTGTGAGATAGAGCGATTTCGTCGAAATTTTCGACCCACAGGGTATCTGAGCAATGTACTCTGCAATTTTCAAAAATTTTCCTCTTCCCACATATGGCGGCCATTTTGAATTTTCGAATTTTTGCCCAAAATGGCAAAACACAAAATTGATTCTATCTCCTTAACCGTGCGAGATAGAGCGATTTCGTCGAAATTTTCGATCCACAGGGTATCTAAGAAATGTACTCTTGGCAATTTTCAAAAAATTTTCCCCTCCCCACATATGGCAGCCATTTTGAATTTTCAAATTTTTCCCAAAAATGGCAAAACACAAATTTGCTTCTATCTCCTTAACCGTGTGAGATAGAGCGATTTCGTCGGAATTTTCGACCCACAGGGTATCTAAGAAATGGACTCTTTGCAATTTTCAAAAAAATTTCCCCTCCCCAAAAATGGCGGCCATTTTGAATTTTCGAATTTTTCCCAAAAATGGCAAAACACAAATTTGCTTCTATCTCCTTAACCGTGTGAGATAGAGCGATTTCGTCGAAATTTTCGACCCCAGGGTGTCTGAGAAATGTACCCTTTGCAATTTTCAAAAATTTCCCCTCCCCAAAAATGGCGGCCATTTTGAATTTTCGAATTTTTCCCAAAAATGGCAAAACACAAATTTGCTTCTATCTCCTTAACCGTGTGAGATAGAGCGATTTCGTCGAAATTTTCGACCCACAGGGTATCTAAGAAATGTACTCTTGGCAATTTTCAAAAAATTTTCCCCTCCCCACATATGGCGGCCATTTTGAATTTTCGAATTTTTGCCCAAAATGGTAATACACATAATTGATTCTATCTCCTTAACCGTGCGAGATAGAGCGATTTCGTCGAAATTTTCGACCCACAGGGTATCTAAGAAATGTATTCTTGGCAATTTTCAAAAAATTTTCCCCTCCGCACATATGGCGGCCATTTTGAATTTTCGAATTTTTGCCCAAAATGGAAAAAAACAAATTTGCTTCTATCTCCTTAACCGTGCAAAATAGAGTTATTTCGTTGAAATTTTCGACCCATAGGGTATCTAAGAAATGTACTCTTGGCAACTTTCAAAAAACTTTCCTCTTCCCAAAAATGGCGGCCATTTTGAATTTTCGAATTTTTGCCAAAAATAGAAAAACAGAAATTTGCTTCTATCTTCTTAACCGTGCAATATAGAGTGACTTCGTCAAAATTTTCGACCCAACCAATGCAAAAAGGCATGAAGCTGAAATAATTTACATGTACACTAATAAATATTTAAGCATCATTGATATATTGTACAAATGAAACAGGGTCTTGTAAGACTACTGTACAATTTTGGCAAAAGGTTCATGGGGTGGACATTACACATGATAATGTGTGCTCTTCTATGCTATCCTGTTTCTATTCATATGTCGCAGCTACTATCAACAGGGCGTCCTATTTCTAGTATTTTAATTATTCTGTATGTTTGGTCTGATTTTTGTTGCATATTTTGGACCAGCAGGGTAATGGAAGAGGGAATATGTCACTTTTGAAGTAATATTAAATGTTAACTGTCATGTTGTTTATTTTTCATAAAAAAATGAGGATTGTTTTTATTTTCATAATACTTTTTTTTCATTTTTTTTTTTTTATCTTTTAGACCAATCTAAAACGAGAAGCTACAACATGCAGTGATCTCATATCTGATTCAAGTGATAAGGTAAAGTATAAATGGACAACACAGTGTTTTATACTTGAAACTTGTTATTCAAATACAGAGGCAAGAAAATAATTACTTTAATATTCCTGAAGAATTCGAGGTTTCTATATGTTCAGTGATTCACCTCTATATTTGAGGGATAAACTTTTGTAAAAACTAGTTTTCTATTTCATTACAAGAGTTTTAAAGCTCTGATACTATAAATGACATCCCAACTTTGCATTCTGGAAATAAAACTTTTTTTTTTAAATTTTTGTACTATTATTAAATGTATTAAATTCCAATACTTTACATCTTCTTATGTAAAATTCTGTTCCATAGGAGTTTGTGTCAAGTCTTTAAAATAATTTGATATTACAAACCTGTGACAGAAAAGATGTGGCTGTTTAGTAGTGCTGTGAGATTGCCACAGTTTAACCTATTTTCATAATAGAAAAATCTTAACATAGATCAGTAATTACTGATCATAGAGTCAGAAGTGTGAACCAGACTGAAACATAAGTTACATATTAAATTAAAATAAAGAAAAGAGACACATATCACTGCAGATATGGCCAAAATATAACCTAATTTTTTTCACAAATGTCTCCCTCATTACATACTATGCCTTACCTATCCTCATTTGTGATTGACTGATTTTATGATTACAGTGACAACAGTGGAAAAGCCCAAGGTGTTTTCTGTTTACTTTATATATTTGCATTTATGCTAGTTTTGTGACTTAACTGGTGAATGTATAAATGTAAAAAAAAAATTACTGATCATTGCTTGGCAATGAGCCATTGAGAGATAATACGTAGGTTTGCCAATATCATCTCAGCATTACTGTTCAAAATTGAACATTCTATTTCCAGACTTTCAGTGAGCAGGTGACTGAGGTTCAGTCCTCATTACAGCAAGCAGAAGACGACACTTCAGACAAATGGGTGGATAATAGTGCAAACGTATGTTATATTAATAAGTTTTATGGTTAATCCTCGTATTTTAAGCCTAACTCATATTTTTCGGCCCTTTATGTGTATTTTGGCATTAAAATAGAGTAAACATTCATGTTTTCACCACATATTAATAAAGCCACCAACGTTAAGCAACTGTTATTCATTTATTCTAACCAAACATGCACATAAATTTGTAAATCTTGCTAGTAAAACACACTTCACTACTTGCTTAATGAGCTGGTTTCACGGTAAACCACCATATATTGAATTTTTTAACTGTGGTAGTAAATTGTAATATATGTATGAATTAATCTATGACAAATTGAACCAGTGAGAATAGAATGAAAAGTATTAAATGAATGTTGCATTGGACAGTTATTATGGCAAGTTTAATTCTGTTTAGTGACATGCATTTTTGAATAGAAATGTATATTATTTCTCAACCTATTTTCCATTAAAAATGATATCTAATCAATTTGACTTCAGTAAAATGATCATTATTGACTATGTTATTTAATTTTTCTCCTTTTATGTTCTGTTCTGTTTTAGGCTCTTGCTGATGTTGCAAATGATATCATTGATGACATCCAGGTATTCTTGAATGACCTTGTAAAAGTGGTATGTACCTCTAATGTTTACTTACACCCCCTCAAATTTGTCATTAAATTATACTGTAAGTACAACCATTTGTGTTTTTGAAGCATGTTGAAGAGGGTATTCAAAGTTGTTTTCTTAGTTTGTGCAAGTTAGCTGATACTTTTAGAAAGAAATATGCAGTTGATTCACTTCATATTTTTCAGTAATATTTAAGTGAGAATAATAACTAAACAAGGAACCACAGGCAGAAACAGTTGGGATATTTTCATAGATTTACTGGGGTGTGGTGGTAGATGAAGATCAGATCAGGGAATATTGTAGGTCATGATTTACGGTATTTATCAAAAAATTTTGAAACAAACAGTAAAATAAAAATATGGAATTACATTTTGTAACAGAAAATAACTACTTCCGATTGGACATCGTTTACACTTAAATCACAGTGTATCATGTTATATTTTGTGGTTGCAACTCTGATAAACTCTGCACTGCTGTTGTTCATTCTACAATATAAAGCCAAATTGTTTGTATTCAGGTGGAGACAGAACTTGCGAGGTGTGCACCTATTTACAATGCACTGGATGACACCATTCAGTCTGTCTGTGTGGCCCTTCTGGAACCCTTTGTAAGTTATGTAACATGTAGCACCAAAAATATATCAAATTATAATAAAATGGAACCTCTGTTATCCAACGTTCTGTTATCTGAATATTCAATTTTATGAACTCATTTCCAATCTCCCAAATTTGTATTTCCCTATTGGTTTGTACTAAAATGCCTCCTCTATTTTATGAACCTTCGAATATCTGAACAAAATCTCACTCTCCCAAATTGTTTGGGTGGTAGAGGTTTCAGTGTAATTATGATGTCCATCTCAATGTGTCCTCTACATGTTATTGTGGTACTCACTGCTACATACTTAGATATGGTACACATATAATCCCATTCCCAGAATAATGTATTTGAGAGTTTCACTTTGGAAATCTTGTCAGTATATGATTTTATCTCATTTAAGTCAAGTAAAATTCTCTTAACTTAGTTTCAGGTACCTTACTTTACATACAGATACTGGATTTATAATCTAGTTTATAGAAATTTATGTAGCATCTTAATGTGCCCCCATCAGTTTCTCTATTTTGTTAAAATAATCATTCTGTTTTCATTGAATTAGATACTGGTTAAAAAAATCTGATTTTTATTTTTGTATTTTTCTTTGATATTGAGCTTACAATGTAAATGCAGTTTTAATAGAGACGTAATAGATAATTTTATTGTATTTCACAAAGAGACTAATGTTTGTTCTTCACAGTGTTTTCATGATACAAAAGTCTGTATTGTCATGTATTCTTGGAATATTACAAAGCACATTTTTGGAGTTCCATTTAAAAAATGTAGACATTCTACAAATTTATAAGTTTACTTAATTTACAAAAGTATTACTCTTTATCTGTAACTAGAATTTCTCTGGTTTCAGAATGGGTTTTGGTTTAGTTTTGGATGGTGCCTATTCTTCTTCATTCCAAGCTCCATTGTTGCTGTGAATTTAGTGGGTCTCTACAGAAGACCACCAGTTGAACAACACTATCGCCATGACAACAAGAGTTTTGATGATCCGTGAGTATTTGGATATGATAAACTGAAGTTTTTGTCTTTGTTTTATTTCAAATAGTTTTTTGGCCAGTTGATATGTAGACTGTGCCAAGGCCCGATTCAAACACTTTAAATCAGAAGAGACTGTTCTTTATTTCCAGGTTTGCTATTAATATGGAATTAAAGTCTTTTCTTTTGCATTCTCAGTTTAAGTTGTATAGGATGTTTTAATTTTTTTGCTTTGACGTCCATAATATCTATTTATCTGTCTTTACTTCCGAAAGGGTTTGACTTTTTTTCAGAGAACGTAATGTGATTTCTTTAAGTAAGTCTGCCTTTTAGAATAATGGCTAAGTGATTAGGTTTCTAAAAGTGTTACACCAAGTGAAGTTACCATTTGTATTTGGTCAGTATGATGCTGAACCCGGTTTAATAGAATCTCAAGGGTTCATCACAATCATTTCACTGTTAAGTTTCAGATAATATGTTACATTTTCATGGAAAAGGTCTGATAAAGACTTAGTATTTCTATTCGAAGGAAAATCTAGCAGATTGTATTTTACTAAAAATATCAGACCAAATGGAAACTAATAATGGTACAAAGCTAGCTTTTGCACTGTCTTCTCAGACACAGAACAAACCACAGCTGTAGAGATCCAATGATATTAAGTTAAACAATCCATTTCTAGTGTGAAAAATGGATGAACCTGTGTTGATGAAGTTGATGTTTTAGCAAGTGACTATTGAATATGTCATTATCCTGCTTCAGACTCATTTAAAAATTATCACAAATGTGATTATAAGTCCATATAATATAAAATCACAGAATTATAAGCACCATAAAATTGGCATGTCATGTTTCTGTGTTGTTACATTTGTGTCTAACATTTGTTGTGGTGGAATTCTTTATATGATAGGAATGAAAGACATTTCTAAATTAAAGTGAATTATTAAACTATAATACTGGAACAGATATATGTCACTGTAACTAATTAAGCAAATGCTTAGTCAGTAGAAATAACTTAACACTATTCAATATCATTTCAAAATCCTTTAATGTAAATGTTTTGTCCGGTTACTGTTTTTGTCACAAAAAGTGCCCTGATAAACACTAAATTTTTATTGCGTTAATATATCTTACCTAGTGGACCAGTGCATTTGTCCGGCGCGCAGCCGGTCCCGCCAAACGTTAGACAAAAACGTCCTGAGCTGGGCTCTGACCGGGACCGGTAGTGTACTCCCCATTCGCCAGGTGTCGTGACTGCACCCAGCTCCTCTACTGCGCGTGCGCGCGCATGCGTACTTCCTCTTTTTGTTTGGCGCCATAGTGTTTTAGCGGATAAATTTCAGTAAAATAAACTTTAAATTATATTGTTTCTTTGCAAACGTGTTAGAAGGAAAACTTCGGATATTGCAAAATATATGTATCATGGCTTCACCAGGACAGAGGCGTGGTAGTTGTGGCCATGTTATGGCGGGGTTTGACCTTCATAAAAAGTGTGCCCGCTGTAGGGACAAAAAGGTGGGAGATGACCCTTGTGTCAAAGGTCAGGACTGTGAATTGTGTGATGCGTTGTCGGATTCCCAGAAAGGTATGCTAGCAACCCCACAATATCAAATCCGAAAAGACAAAAAAGCAGGGATTTTGATTTCTCCCAGTAAAGTTACTGTTGTGGGTCCGGTGGAGGAACAGGATGATCTTGAGATGTCCCCGGACACTGCGCATGCGCAGGGACGGATTGTTACCGGTGCATCCCCGGTTTCTGACCAGACAAGTGCAGGAGACTTTGTCTCCCGTCAGGATTTTGAACTATTAAATAATCAATTGGAGGAAAAGTTCGCCCGGTTTGAGGCTCTCCTTACTAGAACCAACATATTTTCTACCCCAAAGATGCCTGTGCCAACGGGTCAAGCCCATATCTCTGATACGCCTTTTATCAATCCCTCTCCTGATCCCAGAGCCACCGGTCCGGTGAGGCCTCCGGATCAGGACGTAGAGGATTCTACTACTTCTGTTAAAAAACAGAAAGGAAAATCAAAACACAAGAAGTCTACCAAACCGGCCGCTGCTGCCGGTTCTGCAAATCAGGTTGCTAGGGACCCTATTCCTCCCAAGACAGTGGTACCCGGTCCGGGTTTACAAGTTCTTGGTGAACCGGAGGAAACTGTGCCTGCTATCACCAGTGTCTCTTCCTTAGGGTCCACTTCTCAACCGGTCATTACCGGTCCACAGTATTCCAGTACTTCTGCTTCCTTGGCACTGGATAGTTTTGCTCAGCCGGATCCGGCTCTGTCAGACGGGGAACCCCTTCCGGACCGGTCAGATAAGGAGTCCGGTGAGGAGGGTGAACTTTCAGATACTGAAATCAATGAGAAAAACGAGGAAATGAACTACAGAGAAACGGTCCGGTCGGTCCGATCCTTTCTTGGCTGGTCTCACATACCAGACTTTGAAGCTTCAGCCAGTGATGCAGACAACCGTTCTGACAACCCTTGGAAAGGAAAACATCCTCGTCGCTCAGGCAAAGTTTCAGTGGAGTTACCAGCTGACGACTGGCTTTGCTATAAAATGGAAAAACTGAACACTCGTGTTGCAGAAGGTTATCCTTCTCGTTCCCAGGAAGCCGCAGGTCTGAAACAAGACCAGTTTGTCAGAACACCCAAAAGCCAGGCAAAGTGGTATACACAGTCACGACTCAAACAGGACATAAATCAAAGACCTGGACGTACAATCTTTGGCTGGTCGGGTTCCGAAGCACGCCTGAATTCTCAATTCTCCCGTATTGCCAAGACTTCCTCATATCCATCTTCAGGACCAGCATCTAGGCCTATCCCTCAGGAGATTCTTAGAAGGTGGGAGCAATGTGCTAAGGAAGGCTCTTTGATTACCAATCACGCAGCAGGGTTCAACAGGTGCGTGAGTGAAATTCAGGACAAAATGAATCAACATATTTCATTTTTAAACGCTACCATTGTTCAGGGCAAGGCTCCTAAGGAGGTCACCGACGCCATCAAGGACTTGAAAGACTTGTCAGCTTTCCACAGTAGTGTTTCTGTTGCCTTAGGTACTGCCTTCCAGCACCTCGCAGACAGCTTATTTGTTCAGCTAGCCAACTTCATTTTGTTGAGGAGAGATTCTTATCTCGAGTACGTTAAACCAGGCCTGAAACCTGATACCTGGAATAAACTACGAAATGCTCCCCTGTTCACTTACGGGCTATTCCCGGATGATGTACTGGCAGTAGCGGAGCAGGATATTCAAAAGCATGATTCAAACAAGAGTGCTACTGGTCCCGGCCCGGGCACATATCAGCACTCAAAGAAGCATCAATTCCGGTACCAGCCATATGAAAAGAAAGAGAGTCGTCAATCCGGCTTCTCCTCTTCCCAAAATCAACAACCTTGGAGGCAATTCTCGGGCAGAGGCAGGGGTAGGGGTCGTGGTAGAGGTGGATCTGGTTCTACTTACTACTCCAAGCCTGCCCGTGGTACGAAACCATATAAATGACAATCAATATCTTCTGAGTCCCCCAGTTGTGTTAAGTTCAAGTTTAGGGGATCTCAATCTAGTGTCATCAGCAAACAAAGAGACTTTTCAAGAGACTGTAAATTTGCATGTTGTTCTTCCTGCACCTTCTGTACAAGGGCTGTTACAAAAGAAAAACGTAAGACCCTCTCATTCTCAAATAGGAATAAAATCTGTGAACAGTGCTTTGTCTGTAAATCAGTGTCTTTTTGCCCCAAATGTAACAAATGCCCCATGTGTTGCAAAAGATCCACCTGTGGGAGGCCGTCTGCAACTGTTTTGGCAGGTTTGGCTCTCCCTGGGTTCAAATCCAAGGGTAGTCTCCATCCTCAGGGAAGGGTATCAACTACCCTTCAAGGAGAGACCACCTCTGGCAAGATTTCCTGTGATTATCAGTGGTTCATCAAATCCCTCTCGAAACAAAAGTCTGAACGAGGCATTGCATTCCCTAGGTCAAAAACAGACTATCGAAAAGGTGGCCGTTCAGTCATCTCTGGGTTTCTACAACCGGCTGTTCCTGGTTCCAAAACCCAACGGGAAATGGAGGCCCATTCTAGATCTAAGCCAACTGAACCTTTACCTTGCTCCAGCAACGTTCAAGATGGAAACTCCGGAGACCATCAGACTCTCCCTGCAACAGGGGGAGTGGGTCACTTCGCTGGATTTCAGCGACGCTTATTTTCACATTCCCATAAACCACAGGTCGCGAAAATATCTCCGGTTCCACTTAAAAGGTCAGACCTTTCAGTTCACAGCACTTCCCTTTGGCCTGTCGACGGCTCCGTTGGAGTTCACAAAGGTGGTCAAGGAGGTAAAACTCATGGCTCAATCGAGGGGTATTCGAATCCACCAATACCTAGACGATTGGTTACTGAGAGCCCCATGCCGGGAAATTTGCCTACGTCATACCCAGATCCTCTTGGACCTTTGCCGCTCTCTAGGTTGGGTAGTCAACATGGACAAGTCAGAGCTGGTTCCCCAACAAACCTTCGACTTCGTCGGTTATCATTTCGACCTATCTCAAGGGTTAGTCAAACCAACTCAGGACAGGTGGAGGAGTCTATCTCAGAAGCTCAACCTTCTCCTGGGTCTGGAATGTTGCACAGTCAGGCAGTTCATGTCTTTAATCGGCCTTCTGACAGCAACAGAAAAACAAGTAGTATCGGGGCGACTACATATGAGGCCCATTCAATGGCACCTAAAAAAGCATTGGCATGCCCCGGAATCTCTGGAAAAGGTCATCCCAATTCCTTCATCTCTCCATGTACATCTAAGGTGGTGGTTGGACCCGGCCAAGGTGCTCTCCGGTCAACCCTTACACCCTCTTCAACACGCCCTTCAACTGTTTACAGACGCCTCAAACGAAGGTTGGGGCGCTCACTTAGGCGATTACATGGCAAAAGGAGTTTGGTTAGAGTCAGAAAGCGCCTTGCACATAAATTTGTTGGAACTCAAGGCAGTCCTGCTGGCCTTAAAACGGTTCGAGCGGTTATGTTGCAACCAGATAGTTCTTGTTTGTACAGACAACACCACTGTGGTCTCTTACATCAACAAGGAAGGGGGTATGAAATCAGGCTCACTCTGTGCCCTCCTTTGGCGACTGATGCTTTGGTGCAATCAAAGGCAGATTGTCCTGAGGGCCAGGCATATTCCGGGTCACCTGAACATCATAGCCGACAAACTGTCCCGACTCAATCAGGTGATCCAAACGGAATGGTCCCTCCTCCCGGAGGTGTTTGCTCAAATATGCCGGCGTTGGCACCGCCCGTCTGTGGACCTGTTTGCCACCCGGTTCAATCACAAACTTCCCCGGTTTGTATCCCCGGTTCCAGACCAATCAGCGTGGGGAGTGGACGCCTTAAGTCTCCCTTGGGAGGACCTGGACGCTTATGCCTTTCCACCATCAGGTGGTAACGAAACTCTTAGACCACGGATTCCGTCGTCTCATTCTGATAGCACCAGGTTGGCCCAACATGCCTTGGTTTTGGGACCTGGTCAACATGTCAGCTCAAATTCCCCTCCTGCTCCCTCAGGTGTCGAATTTGATCACCCAACCGTTCAATCAGTGTCCTCACCGGGACCTTCCCAATCTGAACCTTCATGCTTGGCTCCTAGAGCCTCTGCCATCCAACAAGCCGGGTTCTCGGCAGAAGTGGCAACAAGAATTGAGGCTCCTCAAAGACGCTCTACCAGAGCCATTTATGAATCAAAGTGGTCCGTTTTTGTCAGATGGTGTGAAAAGAATCAGGTGGACTTCAGAACTCCCTCTATAGAGCAAATTGCGGATTTTCTCCTTTCCCTTTTTCAGGAGAAACATCTTCAACCTAGTACCATAGAAGGCTATAGGACTGCCATAGCCGACAAAGTGGGGAATTCCAGAATTATCATCAGCAAGGATGAAAACTTGTCCAGATTGTTGGATAGTTTTCATAGGGACAAACCAAAAGGCAGGCGTGGGGTTCCTACGTGGAATTTGTCTTTGGTCCTTCACCAACTTACACAACCTCCTTTTGAACCTCTCAGGAAGGCTTCGCTGAAGTACCTCACCTTTAAGACTGTCTTCCTTCTAGCCTTGGGCTCTGGGAAACGGAGGAGTGAAATTCATGCTTGGGTCCACAGAAACATTAGGCACCAAGAGGATTGGTCGAATGTTTCCTTATCTCCTTCTCCTAGTTTCATCTCTAAGAAACACCTGGCTAAAGAGGGCCCCGCTTGCGTGGCCCCTGTTATCATTCCAGCCTTGGCTCCTTCTTTGGACAAATCCCTCAAGGAGGATAGGAGTCTGTGCCCGGTCCGGGCACTACGTTATTACTTGGACAAAACCAAAGATCTCCGTTCAGGCAAAGAATTGGTTTTTGTTTCCTTTAGGAAGAGTTTCCAGAAGGATATTGTCCCTGCTACCGTTTCCTCCTGGATCAAACAAACCATAGTCCTTTGTTACCAGATGTCAGACCAACAGGCTCAACAGTTGCATCAGGTTCGGGCTCATGACGTTCGCGCGTTCGCGGCGTCCAAAGCCTTTCAGGGAGGTGTTCCCTTAGACCAGATTTTGGCAGCCTGTCACTGGAAATTTCATAACACCTTCACCCAATTTTACTTGAAGGACTTGGCCTGGGCAGACTCTGAGGTGTACCATTTGGGTCCTGTGGTAGCTGCCCAGCAAATTAGGGACTAAGTGGAGACGCCCATGTACATAGTGATGTATATATGTATTCATACATGTAAAAAATAAAAAAAAAAATAAAAAAAAAAACGTCCCTGCAGTCTGTCTTGCGTTGCAAGAAGATGGGGGACCATCTTAATCTTCAATTTCCCTTCTTCACTTCCTCGGGGACTCGTCAGCTACAAAACTAAGGGGGGGGGGGGGGGGGGGGGAGGAGAGAGACTGTACCTATCCAGGGTAGTTAGAAACCCTTCCCGGGTGTTGTCCTCTGGATTTAAGGAGTATATATGTAGATCTTAGAGTCTCTGTCTCCCCTTTGTCCATAGCTACCCTCCAACCACTGGGTAGTTATTCTGCACTGGTCCACTAGGTAAGATATATTAACGCAATAAAATGGAAAATTTAATGGTTAAATTAAATTTTTATTAGTTAATATCTTACCTAGTGGACCAAGAGAGTCCCACCCTACCTGCCCCGCAATAGCTCAAAGGGGGACATTCTTAGGTAGGCCACAAAAAGAGGAAGTACGCATGCGCGCGCACGCGCAGTAGAGGAGCTGGGTGCAGTCACGACACCTGGCGAATGGGGAGTACACTACCGGTCCCGGTCAGAGCCCAGCTCAGGACGTTTTTGTCTAACGTTTGGCGGGACCGGCTGCGCGCCGGACAAATGCACTGGTCCACTAGGTAAGATATTAACTAATAAAAATTTAATTTAACCATTAAATTTTCCAATTCACTCGTGACTTGGGACAAAATACATGGATTTGGTTTAACAGATTGGTACTGTGATAATTCTGCATCTGCCAGAGGTCATAATATTTCCTTTCTATTTTATGTAGATATATTCTGGGCTTTGCTGAGTAAATTTACCTGTAGATAATCTTTAGATATGTCATTGAGTAGTTAAAGTTTTGATAATAATTTTACTGTTTGCAAAATTATTGTAATAGCCTGTTCCACCTCCTTTACACGAATTAAGAATGGGTACAGATATAACATGAACTATAGTTAGCATAACTGGTCCAGTATATTTCAGTTTTTTTCTCTTTGTTCAGTCATAGGTTTTGTCCCCCTTTTTTTGTGAAAGAGAGGATTACCAGTAACCAATGTGTAGATTTCTTAAAATTTATAATTATTATTTCCCTTATCATCGATCCCAGGAGATTATAATGTTATTCACCTAAGAGGAAGTGCTGGTCTGTGATTCTTTTCACAGGGTCAGATGTGACATTTGATCCTCATTTCAATGTCGTCAAATGGAGTGGACTTACGTAAAGACCCTGTATCTCCCTTACTGTTGGTCCAAACTTGACTTTAAACACAAAAGAATTTTCAGGAAATCATGTCACACTTTACCTGTGAGGTCTCCTTTGAAATGTGAGGATGAAATGATACAAAAATACCTTGACCCCCTTTTCACTTGGTGGGGAGGGGGAGAGAGAGAGTTCTCTGTATAAATCTCGAATTTGTCCCATCTGGGGTTGTTGTTTCAAAATGCAAAGTTTGGTAAAAGAGTGGAGTTATGGTAAAAGACTACTTGATTAGATTAATCAGTACTCTCTACAGCCCTACTTGGGCAGAGGACACAATAGAATTCAACTGAATTCTTGTTGTTAAACACTTGCCTACGAAACAGAAATTTCTGACTTGTAAGATAAGCTTTCCATTTTCGAACGTGTCTTGGTACTTTTTGTTAGTCTTTCTGTTCTTATATCATCTAATTTCATTTGGTTTTGCCTTTCTTTTCTGTATATGTAGTACAGAATTAGTTTCCTATATAATTATACATATTTTTCAGTGTTTTCTTCTAATGTTCAGGCATCATAGCAAACATTCTTCAAAACCTGAAAAGTAAAGAGAAATAATAGTATTAAGTTTACAGCAGGATATTAAAGCACTAATTTAAGAGCAGATAGTAATCAGAAGAATATTACTTGTAGTTCACTTTGGTTTCATAACACTGTGCTCTCCTTGGCTCTCAATTTTCAAAGCACAGATGCATTACATATTACAAGTGGCAAAGTAAGTGTTTCTACAGTAACTGTAAGTCACACTGTCTGGTTAAGTCAAAAACCTTTTAAATAATCCTCAAACCATATGTATAACAGCCGTCATAATGTCTAGAGTAAGATGCATGATATTGATCTCAATAAGTAAAATTTGTTCAAAAGGTGAAAATTGTTAAGAAAAAAATTGTTATATATGTGGGCACACCCTTTAAAAATAAGAATAAATCATTAAAATTTGTTCCAATTTAGCATCAGAAACCTAATATAGTCACAAAAATCACAAATATGTAAATAATTTCTCAGAAGTGAAGGAGATAGAAGAGGGGGTGTCCTCACACACTCTGTGAAGGTCACATGTCTTTATTAATATCCTGCTAATTGAACAGTGTCTTTTTAACCACACTATTTAACATACACAGTTGAACCCTTAATATAAGTAAGTTGAAACTCATGGCATCAGAAAATATAATTTTTGACCAAAACTGAGACATACATTTGCCAATTTTAATAAGAGTTGTGGGAAAGGTCATAAACGTATAAGCTTTATGTAATGAGAGCTTACCATGGTGAAGATATTGCAACATAATTTTATAAAAAAAAAAGACCCTTTTTAGGTTATCAACTTGTTCTCTTGAAAAAAAAATCCAAACTGCCTATGAGCTTTGATATTTACTTAAAACTCTGTTATACAAAAATAATTCCACATGTCCTACTTCTAACTACTTGGGTTTTTTTCTTTTGTGCTATATAATACTACCACTGTACTTTATGATACAGTAGACTCTACAAGTAGAGCCTTCAATAATATCCAGAGGATTTTGTTTCTAGTTGTAGCTAACTTTAACTGACAACTGCATGCACTAAAGCTGAAAGAGGATGCAAAAAATTACAGTTAACAATGTGTTATTCATTTTATCTTCAAAATTGTTTTAAATGCCTTTAATTTACTTAGAATAAGTAGATAAAATAAAAAAGTAGTACATGTATCTGCATTTAACTTCATTCACTGAGATCCTAATAATGCTCAATTTATTTGATCATATTTGGGTTCTTCGTGCTGTGCTAGAGCACCTAATTGTCCGAAACTAAACCGGAAAATGCAAAGATGAACTATTGCAAAATCTTCTAAAATATACTTAGTATATTCTTAATTTTTCTTTATTTTTTTTCTAACTTTGACATGACAAATTCTACAAAGCGATTTACATATCTTTTGACAATCATTTTAAAACAGATTTCTGAGTATGATAAAATGAACCCGAATATCAGCCAATGAATACAAATATTCGACTAGTCCAAATTTCCCTTTCAGCTTTAGTGTAATTACTGCATTTACTTTTATCCTAAGATATTAAACTGATTGTACCTGGACATTAATTCCACATAAACCAGTTCTGCTAATACAGAGTCTACTGTACGGTAATAGTACATGACTAGAATGAGACTAACTATATGTTTCTGGTTCCCTGTGAATGTGGTGTTTTCTTTGCAGGCTCGACTGGTTACTTAGTGAGCAGAATGCCAGGCAAAACCTGCGGGCTGGTGGCAGAGCCTCGCATTATCACTAGCTCAACACCACACGTCTTCAAACACCTCACGCAAATTGTACATATATCTCTCTCCTCTCATACAGTAGAACATACAGTACGTACACACCTCTTTATATACATCCCCCAAAAATGTATGCTGTGATGCTGCCCTGTTACTCTTAGTTTCTGTACCTCTGTACTTCCTTTTTCTGCTTCTTGAATTTTCTTAAATAGAAATACTGCAGAATTTTTATTATACAACCATACTGGGAAAGAAAGGATTATAAAGATGATATGTTGCTGGACAAACATTAGTACAAGTGGTATAGTCATAGAAGGTTGGTATTTTGAGGGTAGGCACATAATATATATGTTCCCAATTCCATGAAAAAGCAAGTACATGTACCTTACTAGATTAGAAATTGATTTTGGAATTCATACATGGAAGAAGAATGTGTTTTTTTCATAATGCAAAAAAAATAAATCATAGTAGACTTAAGTGTAATAAAGGGAAGAGAATGAAATAAAAAGACAATAATTTTCTTGGAAAATCTGATACAGTTGAAAGCAGTGTTTGTATAACAGGTTCTGCTGTATATAACTGTATATTGTGTATAATCAATTGCATATGCCAATAATGTTGCACACTATTTAGTATTTACACCCTAATCCTCACAAATTTAACTTTTGCTTTGCAATTAAAGTACTATAACCTTTGTATATATGTCATTTTTGTTAAAACTTTGAAATTAGATTTAATTTATCAAATTAAAGCAATTTTAAGTTACAGTTTGTGACTTGGGTATAGATATAATCTGCCACTGTGGCCTAGCGGGTAACACACTTGTCTAGGAACTCAGAGGACGTGGGTTCAATCCCAGGTACAGGCAGATACATAGTGGCTCGGATGACCACTTAAAATGGCGGTCCTCTGTCATTGGGTCCTATCCCCAGTGGCAGGTTAAAGAACCTCAAGGACGTTGATAAATGGTCATCCTTGAGCCTCTATCTTCCAGTTAGGGGAATGTCAGTTACTTGTGAGTTGGGGCTGTACCTGTACAGTCAGATTGGTTAAATAGCGCTTTGAGTCCTGTAGTATATGGAGATATTGCGCTGAGTATAAATACATAATAATAATAATAATAATATAATCCATAAGGGATTTTTGGTTAATCTTTTGTACATGTTGTTGGTAGAAAGGGTTTTGTTAAACATAGCTAATTATTTTATTCCAACATTGAATATTTAGGTTCTCAAAATTGATACACCAGTGATTTTATTGTGTGAAGTAATCAAGTAAATCATTCATTCATGATATAACTGTACATAATGGTATTAAAATTTTAAAGCCAGCGGATTGAAAGTTATTCTATTACATTGTGAATTATTTTCTTTTGCCATTCGATATTTCTTTTGTTCAGATTTACTTTACTTATGTTATTGTTGAAAGCTTTTAAATGTAAGTAATAACTCTACTAATTGTGTCTCTCATGATGCACAAAAACAGTAGCAGAATTTTACAAGTTTTATTGAAGGGAAAAAGTAAATTTCAGTATGATGACTTATTGTTACGAAAAAAGCAAATAAAAAAAAGAAGAAAAAATAAAAAAAAATAAACACATAAATTGTGGTTGATATAAGCATGAACATTTTAAGTTTGATAGTTGTATGTTTTGTGTATTTTTATTAAGCGTCCCGCAAGGGACGCTTGTTTGTGTTTGGGAGAGCTTCCGGCTCCGCGTTTTGTTTTCCTTATAACTCTGTAACCGTTAGGCGGATTCTTTTCAAATTTGGCAGGTTTAGGCAGTAGCCTTGGGGAATTTTTTTGAATATGCTGCAATGACATTTCAACCAATCAGAGAGGTCACATGACCAAAAATGTCTTTTTTCGATGGGGAAGCTTGTCCGGATGATAACTTGAAAGGAATTTTATCAATTCACCTGAAACTTGGCAAATACATTCATTCTATTAAAATCTGGAAATCATTAGATTTTGGCATTGATTGGTCAAGAAATGGCCGAGTAATTAATGATTAATTAATCATTACGAATTTTCCAAATAAGGAAAACACAAAAATGCTTATATCTCGAAAACCGTGCTAGATAGAGCGATTTCGACGAAATTTTTGACCCACAGGGTATTTCTGCGGAGTAGTTTTCCCAATTTTCAAAAAATTTTTGTCTCGCCAAAAATGGCGGCCATTTTGAATTTTCGAATTTTTCGCAAAAATTGCAAAACACAAAAATGCTTATATCTCGAAAACCGTGCTAGATAGAGCAATTTCGACAAAATTTTTGACCCGCAGGATATCTCTGCGGAGTACTTTTCCCAATTTTCAAAAAATTTTTGTCTCGCCAAAAATGGCGGCCATTTTGAATTTTCGAATTTTTCGCAAAAATTGCAAAACACAAAAATGCTTATATCTCGAAAACCGTGCTAGATAGAGCGATTTCGACGAAATTTTTGACCCGCAGGGTATCTCTGCAGAGTAGTTATCCCAATTTTGAAAAAAATTTTGTCTCGCCAAAAATGGCGGCCATTTTGAATTTTCGAATTTTTCGCAAAAATTGCAAAACATAAAAATGCTTATATCTCGAAAACCCTGCAAGATAGAGCGATTTCGACGAAATTTTTGACCCACAGGGTATCTCTGCAGAGTAGCCATGCCAATTTTCAAACAAAAAATTTCTCGCAAAAAATGGCGGCCATTTTGAATTTTCGAATTTTTCGCAAAATTGCAAGACACAAAAATGCTTATATCTCGAAAACCGTGCTAGATAGAGCGATTTCGACGAAATTTTTGACCCACAGGGTATCTCTGCAGAGTAGCCATGCTAATTTTCAAAAAAATTTTGTCTTGCCAAAAATGGCGGCCATTTTGAATTTTCGAATTTTTGCGCAAAAATTGCAAAACACAAAAATGCTAATATTTCGAAAACCGTGCTACATAGAGCGATTTCGACGAAATTTTTTATCTTCAGGGTATCTCTGCAGAGCAGCTATCCCAAAGAGCTTTCACTTGATGAAGTTTCAGACCCATAGCTAATTGCTCACCTACTCAAAAAGAGTAAATGCGAATTACCTCTAAAAGTATTGCAGATGGCCAATTTTTCTCAAATAACTCATTCACCTACTTTTGGAAGAGCTTTCACATGGTGAAGTTTCAGACCCGTAGATGATTACTCACCTACTCAAAATGAGTAAATGCGAATTATTTCTTAAAAGTATTGCAGATAGCCAATTTTTCTCAAATAACTCATTCACCTACTTTTGGAAGAGCTTTCACATGGTGAAGTTTCAGACCCATAGCTAATTACTCACCTACTCAAAATGAGTAAATGCGAATTATCTGTAAAAGTATTGCGGATACCCAATTTTTATCAAATAACTCATTCATCTACTTTTGGGAGACCTTTCACATGGTGAAGTTTCAGACCCATAGCTAATTACTCACCTACTCAAAATGAGTAAATGCGAATTATCTCTAAAAGTATTGCAGATAGCCAATTTTTCTCAAATAACTCATTCACCTACTTTTGGGAGAGCTTTCACTCTGTGAAGTTTCAGACCCATAGCTAATTACTCACCTACTCAAAATGAGTAAATGCGAATTATCTCTAAAAGTATTGCAGATAGCCAATTTTTTGTCAAATTAATCATTCACCTACTTTTGGGAGAGCTTTCACTTGGTGAAGTTTCAGACCCATAGCTAATTACTCACCTACTCAAAATGAGTAAATGCGAATTATCTCTAAAAGTATTGCAGATAGCCAATTTTTCTCAAATAACTCATTCACCTACTTTTGGGAGAGCTTTCACTCTGTGAAGTTTCAGACCCATAGCTAATTACTCACCTACTCAAAATGAGTAAATGCGAATTATCTCTAAAAGTATTGCAGATAGCCAATTTTTCTCAAATAACTCATTCACCTACTTTTGGCAGAGCTTTCACTTGGTGAAGTTTCAGACCCATAGCTAATTACTCACCTACTGAAAATGAGTAAATGTGAATTATCTCTAAAAGTATTGCAGATAGCCAATTTTTCTCAAATACTCATTCACCTACTTTTGGGAGAGCTTTCACTCGGTGAAGTTTCAGACCCATAGCTAATTACTCACCTACTCAAAATGAGTAAATGCGAATTATCTGTAAAAGTATTGCGGATACCCAATTTTTATCAATAACTCATTCACCTACTTGTGGGAGAGCTTTCACTCTGTGAAGTTTCAGACCCATAGCTAATTACTCACCTACTCAAAATGAGTAAATGCGAATTATCTCTAAAAGTATTGTAGATAGCCAATTTTTCTCAAATAAATCATTCACCTACTTTTGGGAGAGCTTTCACTTGGTGAAGTTTCAGACCCATAGCTAATTACTCACCTACTCAAAATGAGTAAATGCGAATTATCTCTAAAAGTATTGCAGATAGCCAATTTTTCTCAAATAACTCATTCACCTACTTTTGGCAGAGCTTTCACTTGGTGAAGTTTCAGACCCATAGCTAATTACTCACCTACTCAAAATGAGTAAATGCGAATTATCTCTAAAAGTATTGCAGATAGCCAATTTTTCTCAAATAACTCATTCACCTACTTTTGGGAGAGCTTTCACTCTGTGAAGTTTCAGACCCATAGCTAATTACTCACCTACTCAAAATGAGTAAATGCGAATTATCTCTAAAAGTATTGCAGATAGCCAATTTTTCTCAAATTAATCATTCACCTACTTTTGGGAGAGCTTTCACTTGAAGTTTCAGACCCATAGCTAATTACTCACCTACTCAAAATGAGTAAATGCGAATTATCTCTAAAAGTATTGCAGATAGCCAATTTTTCTCAAATAACTCATTCATCTACTTTTGGGAGAGCTTTCACTTGGTGAAGTTTCAGACCCATAGCTAATTACTCACCTACTCAAAATGAGTAAATGCGAATTATCTCTAAAAGTATTGCAGATAGCCAATTTTTCTCAACTCATTCACCTACTTTTGGGAGAGCTTTCACTTGGTGAAGTTTCAGACCCATAGCTAATTACTCACCTACTCAAAATGAGTAAATGCGAATTATCTCTAAAAGTATTGCAGATAGCCAATTTTTGTCAAATTAATCATTCACCTACTTTTGGTAGAGCTTTCACATGGTGAAGTTTCAGACCCATAGCTAATTACTCACCTACTCAAAATGAGTAAATGCGAATTATCTCTAAAAGTATTGCAGATAGCCAATTTTTCTCAAATAACTCATTCACCTACTTTTGGCAGAGCTTTCACTTGGTGAAGTTTCAGACCCATAGCTAATTATTCACCTACTCAAAATGAGTAAATGTGAATTATCTCTAAAAGTATTGCAGATAGCCAATTTTTCTCAAATAACTTATTCACCTACTTTTGGGAGAGCTTTCACTCTGTGAAGTTTCAGACCCATAGCTATTTATTCACCTACTCAAAATGAGTAAATGCTAATTATCTCTAAAAGTATTGCGGATACCCAATTTTTATCAAATACTCATTCATCTACTTGTGGGAGAGCTTTCACATGGTGAAGTTTCAGACCCATAGCTAATTACTCACCTACTCAAAATGAGTAAATGCGAATTATCTCTAAAAGTATTGCAGATAGCCAATTTTTCTCAAATAACTCATTCACCTACTTTTGGGAGAGCTTTCACTTGGTGAAGTTTCAGACCCATAGATAATTATTCACCTACTCAAAATGAGTAAATGTGAATTATCTCTTAATAGTATTGCAGATAGCCAATCTTTCTCAAATAACTCATTCACCTACTTTTGGAAGAGCTTTCACACACGAAAATGAAAAATTGTGAATATCTCAGAAAAGCTATTTCTTCTGCTTTAATGCTCGGCGGGAGGTCTTGACAAAAATTTTTGTCTCCCCAAAAAGGGTGGCCATTTTGAATTTTCAAAGTTTTTGCAAAACACAAAAATGCTTATATCTCGAAAACCGTGCTATATGGAGCGAACTCAGCAAAATTTTGGACCTGCTGGGTATCTCTGCAGAGTAGCCATGCCAATTTTCAAAATATTTTTGTCTCGCCAAATATAGCGGACATTTTTAATTTTTTTATTTTTTGCAAAATACAAAAATGCTTAGATCTTGAAAACCGTGCTAGATAGAGCAGACTGTGCTGACTTTGGTTGCCACAACAGTATAAGGCTAGAAACGAAGCATTTTCTTAATACTTTAGCACTCACCTTTATATCCTTTTCGGGACGCTTTGTTTTTGCTATGCAAAAACATTGTCTTTTTTTTTTGCGAGCGATCCTCTAGTTGAACTTTTTATGTGCCACATAACATACTAGTGTGCATGATCTTTGTGACTTCAGGCTGTGATGATTGATATAAATATGACCAGTTGAACTGTGACTGTGACATATTTATCCCACTATTTATTTTATTCAGCATGTTTATCATTATCACTCTTGTGTCCTCTGTGAGATAAAATGAAAAAGTATTGTCTTTTATTCTTAAGTTAGACCATTCTATTGTTTTATTTTATTGCTTATTTCTTTGTTTGAGTAGTTCATGTTTAATTGTATATTGCTAGGTAAATTTCACTCTCTTACAGATAGACAGTTCCTATGCATAAAATTATAATTCAACCATCTAAGCCTGGGTGTCATTTGGTGAAATGGTGTTGCAAACCTGAAACAAATGCATGCATACAGTGGACTCAGTTTATCCAAATCTCTTGAGAGATACCACTCAAGTTAGGATGGGCTTGAGGTTCAGTTATCTCAGAGTATGCTTGTGTTGCATTAGGGTTATCAGCAATTGCAGATGGCTTTATAGGTTTGCCAAATACATAACAGTAAAAAAACAAGTATTAAAATAAGTGATAATAATAAGGTAAAAGGTATATTGCCTAACTAGATTCTGGTTAATATTATAGTGTTATCTCTAGGTTAGCATGTAAGAGGAATCACCAGTTACTGTTCATCAGACTTGGCAAGCAACATAAAAAGAGTGTTCAAAGTTTCAGATAATCTGCCACAATTTGGGATCTGATAAGTAAGAGTTCACTGCATTTGTATCCTCTTCTTCTTTTTTGGTATAGGTTCAGACATGTAGATCTGAATAAGGACAGCGACTAAATGCAACTTGTTTACCCACATGACACCAGGCTTATATATGTTCCCATCTTGTCACTTTACTTGTGTACTTATATTTATACATATATCTGTCCATTAGGAGTGCATGTACTGATGGTGAGAATGTTGGAAATGGGCCAAAGCAGGAGTAAGTCAGCAATCTCCACCTCACCCCTCAAGTTTTGATTACTATTATTAGATAGGTGTGCAGTACTAGTCCATTAACAATGCTTTATATGTACTGTAAAACAGTATAATTTACGGTTCACTGAGTGGCGGGCTGTTAATAAGAGTGCTGAACCATTAACGGCTCGCCTCTGACGTCATCAACTGTTTGTCAACAAATATTCTACTCTCACTTCAAATTTTCAGCTTACAATATCTCCCTTATTTCTGTATAGATTTTGTTGAAACAAAGACGAGAACAAGCAGTCTAAACATATCTTTCCAGTGAATTTATAGTTATTTTAACTTAAAGTTAAGAGATCAAAACAATATTAGAAATCTGAAATTTGCCACCTCTGAAGATTGTTTTGAATGAGTGCATTACTAATAAAAGAATAAATAACATTTCACATTATGTGAAACTCTGTGGCTGTGAGTGTAAAAGTGCAGTGTTTGGAATCTTGAGGTTGGGGTTCGTATCCCATCAGGGCTACTTTATTATTATTTTTTTCATTCAGGTTTTTTTTTGCAATACGTTTTAATGGTTGTTTATATAAAAAAGATAAGTTATCTGTTGAAGAGTTAAAGTATGATTAAAGTTTTAGTTAACAAATTGTTTTAAGTGTGTTTACAGTTACAAATAAACAATTGAATCCAAATATATGGTTTCCTTTGAGGTACTACAGTTTTGCAAGAAAATGCTAGAAATAATATCATTTATGAGATTTTAGGTGAATAATAATGACAAATGCAGATCTAATAATAATAGTAATAATGTGATTTTGCACAGGCATTATAGGTTTTTACAGGCACTTCATGAATCATTACTGCCCTCGGGCCTAACGGCCCTTGGGCTGTAATGATTCATGGCGTGCCTGTAAAAACCTATAATGCCCTACAAAATCAGATTATTGTACTATTCCCTGGCCATATTCATTAACATTCATATAGTTACAATCAGTCCTATTTTCAAATCTTTCTGTCAAAACTTTAAAGGCTAAAACTAATATTTCTGAAACTAAATATTAATTTCAAAGACTCACAATTTTTTGCATAAAAAGTATATTTTCTTGAAAGGATTTTCAAAGTTTTTATGTTAATCAACAGTTATGATACCCTACTAAAATGCTTTTCTTCTGTACAGAAAATTATAACCAATTTTGAACTTCCTGTTGTTCCACATTCTTATTTGATTACAAAATTTTCCTTTAAAATGTGGTTTTGTATGAAAACGCCTTTTGTGGGAGTTTGTAACTGCGAGTGTAAGAATGTTTTTGAATATGATCGAACTTGTGCTTCTGTTGTATTACTAATTTACTTGTATCTATGTTGTGTGTGCATTATCTCCCTCCTGCAGAATAAATACTACTAAAAAACTACAGTCTAACAGTGAAAGTGAAATTATAATAAATTAAATGCTGACGAGTGCTTTAAAAATGGCAAAACCTGATATTTATGTTCCACAGTTTGGACAATTATGACTGAAAAATGATATTTTATGGACCAGTTGTCCAAAACTAAAAGACAAAGGAAGTACAAGTTATCCATATGCACAGGTAAATCTTTACAAATTTCTTAAAAAGAGCACACAATGTAACAGCTTTTGACATTTCTACAGAAATAATAGTACATTTTCAATCAGATGAACGTGTGTCACGAGACTTCATTAACCCGATAGTGGTACTTCGTTTTTGGCGTCATTAAAGTAATTATGATATTTCTTCATCAGCTAAATACTGTTGTCATTCAGTTGGTGTGCTACTTTGTTTTTTTGATAACATCATAACAAGAGAATTAGAATCTGTACTAATCAATGTTAGGAATAACTGAAACCAGTTTTGAGATCCGAAAAACAGAAAGTATTTTGTTATTGAAGGAATAAGTGGAACTCAGTCATAACTAGAACCGCACCTTGTGGATATTGCAGGTTCTTACACAAATTCTGTTGTTTGTTTCTACTGTATGTGCAGTATACCTTTTGTATATGCAATTTAAGATTATTGTTTGAGAGAATCATATAAATTTTGTGTTTGAAAGCTTTAGATATATGTGTATAAACACAAAAGGTACCAATCAAAATTGCAATGAACATAATATTTATTGCATAAAAAGCTACTTTTATGTTCCAGTGGTAGATAAAATTGGGTAAAGAGTAATTTTTTGAAATTCCTGAATGGTTTACAGATTCTTGCAAAATTAGTGTTTTCCTTATTAATTTCATGAATCTCTAAAATATATGGTAATTATGTTATAGCATGACAATTGCAACATGCTCCCATTCAGTTCCATGGCTATCTATAATTGTATCCCCGACGCGAAGCGGGGATACTATGGATTCATCATCGTCGTCGTCCGCGCCCTCGTCCGCGTCCGCAGAGATTTCTTGTTAGCGACCTACAGTCCACATTTCTTTCCGGATTTCTTTCATATTTGGCAGGTGACTTGATATGGTAGAGGACTCGCCACCCTATCTTTTTGGTAGGCTTTATGTCTAAATTAGGCCTGTGGTAGACAAAAATGTCTAAAATGTGGAATATTGCTTGTTAGCGACCTACAGTCCACATTTCTTTCCAGATTTCTTTCATATTTGGCAGGTGGCTTGGTATGCTAGAGGACTCGCCACCCTATCTTTTTGGTAGGCTTTATGTCTAAATTAGGCCTGTGGTAGACAAAAATGTCTAAAATGCATTAAAAGTCATGAAATCATGCACTAAATCACTTATAACTTGAAAAGTGTTGCATTTAGAGCATTTTGTTAAAATATGTTATTCAGATACTTTTTTCATAGCTACAACATGGTGAGTAACTTGGGTGTCTGTCTCAATCGCTAAGTGAGTAATAGCTACTTTTGGGCTTTTCAGTAACTTCCATCATGAGTAAAATCAATTGTAACTTGAAAACTATTGCATTTACAGAATTTTGTATAAATATGTTATTCAGCTACTTTTATGTCAGCTATAACATAGTAAAATTTCAGACATGTAGCTCATGGCATAGCTGAGTAATAGCTACTTTTAGGTTATCACTGTTGAGTAAATTACTTATAACTTCAAAAGTATTACATTTAGAGTATTTTGTTTCAATATGTTATTCACCTATTTCGGAGTCAGCTATAACATAGTGAAGTTCCAGACCTGTGGCTCATTGCATAGCTGAGTAATAGCTACTTTGAAGTTCACACTGTTGAGTAAATCAGTTGTAATTGGAAAAGTATTGCATTTACAGAAATTTGTGTAAATATGTTATTCAGCTACTTTTGGGTCAGCTATAACATAGTGAAATTACAGACCTGTAGCTCATGGCACAACTGAGCAATAGCTATTTTCAGGTACTGACTGTTGAGTAAATGACTTGTAACTTGAAAAATAGTGCATTTGGAGTATTTTGTTAAAATATGTTGTTCGCCTACTTTTGGGTCAGCTATAACGTCGTGAAATTACAGACTTATAGCTCATGGCATAGCTGAGCAATAGCTATTTTCAGGTTGTCACTATTGAGTAAATCAGTTGTAACTTGAAAACTATTGCATTTACAGTATTTTGCTTAAATATGTTGTTCACCTAATTTTGGGTCAGCTATAACATAGAAAAAATTCAGACATGTAGCTCATTGCATAGCTGAGTAATAGCTACTTTGACGTTATCACTGTTGAGTAAATCAGTTATAACGTGAAAACTATTACATTTACAGTATTTTGTTTAAATATGTTATTCACATAATTTTTGGTCAGCTATATCAGAGTGAAATTGCAGACCTCTGTGTCATGGCATAGCTTACCAATATCTACTTTCAGGTTCTCACTGTTGAGTAAATCATTGTATCCACTGGATAGCCGTAGTGTGTAGAGAGATTTCACCATTACCGCTCTAACAAAAAAAAATATTATAGCTAGCCTTCTCAAGTTTGCAAAGTATATTACAGGGTGCACCACAGTACTCTATTGGTAGGCTTTATGTCTAAATTAGGCCTGTGGCTAAATTACTTACCTACTAAAAATGAGTAATTCTGCATTTTCTCTAAAAGTATTGCAGATAGCAAATTTTTCTTAAATAACTCATTCACCTACTTTTGGGAGAGCTTTCACATGCTGAAGTTCCAGACCTGTAGGTAATTACTCACCTACTGAAAATGAGTAAATGCGAATTATCTCTAAAAGTATTGCAGATAGCCAATTTTTGTCAAATAACTCCTTCACCTACTTTTGGGAGAGCTTTCACATGCTGAAGTTTCAGACCCGTAGGTAATTACTCACCTACTCAAAATGAGTAAATGCAAATTATCTCTAAAAGTATTGCAGATAGCGAATTTTTGTCAAATAACTCCTTCACCTACTTTTGGGAGAGCTTTCACTTGGTGAAGTTTCAGACCTGTAGGTAATTACTCACCTACTGAAAATGAGTAAATGCAAATTATCTCTAAAAGTATTGCAGATAGCCAATTTTTGTCAAATAACTCCTTCACCTACTTTTGGGAGAGCTTTCACTTGGTGAAGTTTCAGACCTGTAGGTAATTACTCACCTACTGAAAATGAGTTAATGCAAATTATCTCTAAAAGTATTCCAGATAGCCAATTTTTGTCAAATAACTCCTTCACCTACTTTTGGGAGACCTTTCACTTGGTGAAGTTTCAGACCTGTAGCTAATTATTCACCTACCCAAAATGAGTAAATGCTAATTATCTATAAAAGTATTGCAGATATCCAATTTTTTATCAAATAACTCATTCATCTACTTTTGGGAGAGCTTTCACATGGTGAAGTTCCAGACCCGTAGGTAATTACTCGCCTACTGAAAATGAGTAAATTCGAATTATCTCTAAAAGTATTGTAGATAGCCAATTTTTCTCAAATAACTCATTCGCCTACTTTTGAGAGAGCTTTCACTTGGTGAAGTTTCAGACCCGTAGCTAATTATTCATCTACTCAAAATGAGTAAATGCGAATTATCTCTACAAGTATTGCAGATAGCCAGTATTTCACAAATAACTCATTAATATGAAAACAACTTAGAGGAAGTCATGGGCTGCAAATCTTTTCATGTGGTCAGATTTCACCTTGGGCCCCTCCTGCTTATTATTGGTCCTAGAGGTTTGCAATGTGAAAACGACTTATAGGAAATCATGGACTGCGAATCTTTTGATGTGGTCAGACTTCACCTTGGGCCCCTGCTACAGGGTCAAATAAGGGTAGCCAAACTTAAAAGTGCTTTCAGCTTGCTTATTAACGAAAAATGCTTTTTATCTTCTAAACTATGTTAGTTGGCCTTTGTCGGTGGATACATCCAGCATCTGGCCACAGATGCGTCCTATTTCTAGTTTATCTTAGTTATTTACAATCGGAAGGTGGGAACTCTTAAAATGAATTGCTAAATTAATAGATAGAACCAGAAAACACAGCCTGAGGATTCATTGTAGACAGTATAATACAAAAGGAGAATTTGTTTTTTGAACTTAAAGTAACAAAACTGTTTGATTAATCTTGTCAAACTATGTAAAAGGGCACAATTTGCACAGTCTCAGTTGTTTATTCTTATTCTCCAGAGTGTTGTATTAATTGAAGATAAGGCTTCTAAATTTCTTACAAGTTCTTTAATACATATTTATTTCTTTGCAGAGTTGATAGTTATTTAGTGAACAAGATACCAGGGATCGCTTTCACAAAAGGACTTAGCCCAGACTTAGACTGAAAGTTAAGACTTTTGTCTTAAAATGAAGCTAAGTCTGTGGTCTTAGACTTGGAGGGTTTCACAAAGCAGCTAAGTTCAGGCGTTGGCTAAGTCTACCCAAGAGTGGGCTTAACTTTTGTAAACAAAGACTTAAATATGGCCACCACATATTGTTCTCACTTCAAAATTGTAAATGCTTGAAAATAAAGAATACATATGTGGAACACCTTCCTAAATTAGTCTTTTGTCATATCTATGTGATTACAAGACCTCCCATTGAAAAACAGCATATTTTCAAAGATAAAATGAGTTAAACAAAGGAAAAATGTTACCACTAAAATATTTTGACTAGAAATAAAGGGTCACTTGACATAGAAAACCATTGTGGTTATATGATAAGCTTGGACTTAGTTAAATCACCCTTTGTGAAATCCATTTAAGTCCAGGACTTAAGAAAGACAAAAGGCTCAGATTCAAGCCCCTGACTTAGCCTAAGTCCAGGCTAAGTCTGAGACCCTTTGTGAAACTGGCCCCAGGTACAGGTCATCTGAGTTTTTGTTCCAAGCTACTATTCTGGCAAGTTCCTGAGATATATATGTATATTTCTTTACAGAGCTGACTGGTTACTTTAGTGAGCAAGATGTCAAATGTATCCATGATGTTGGCCACATCATCACTGGATAGTATATATGTTCAAGCTATCAGCCCCTCTCATATCTTATTTGTACACTATCACCCTGTACTCAGCTACAGTAGAATGTACAGTACGTACAGTTTTTGGACAGATTTATGATGTGATGTCAATTACTTTTTCGTGCTTTATTTTGTATTTTGTTTTTTCCTATGTCAACAGCATTGAGGTATTGTTAGCTGCTTTAAGTACATATTATAATAAAGTAACAGAGCTGCCTGCTTTCCATATTTACAACATTTTTTTCTTCTCAGGAGCCGTTTTTCACTTCTAAAGCTGAGAGTCCTTTTATACGCAATGGCAGATACGTATGCGTATCCGTGTACATATGCGTACACGTAAAAAAATTCCCTCCTACTGTTTTAAGTTTGTATGACTCCATTTATCCGTGTACTTACATCCAGATGCGTATGCGTAAACAAAAATACGGATGCAATCCCTTTCTGAGCGATTTTTTACGCATACGGACCATATACGCATGCATTTGTCATTTAATTGCAGGAATTTCCCAGTAATATATTTAAGTTTTGTCACCTTTTAATGATGATAGAAAGTCAAAATTTCGGTAAAAAGATATATATCCAGCCTTCAAAAACAAATGAAAGCCTTAGCTGCTCATAAAAGTTTCCTCGCAAACTTTTTCTGGAATATATACAGGACTATTGCTAAGGTAGCAACAATTTACTGGCTGTTTGATATTTAATATATTTCACTTTTGTATGTGTGAATGTGTGAGAATTTAAGGTTACAGTAGATATATAGTGGATTGTTTAATAAATCTCCCAGCACACACATGGGTTCACACAAAAGTTTAGCCTCGTAAGAGGCTTTAAACACAATACTAAAATATTTTCAATCTTTTTTGCATAGACAGGTCTTGGTGCAATGGTTGATCTTACATTTTGTAAAAGGTTCCATTTCATTCATCACCTTCACTGCTGTGTAATATTATGAAACTGTTTTAAATATTATATCTTGGAAAAAATATTTTATGGAAAAAAATATTAAAAGTCTTTAGAAGGTTAATTGAAAGCTGGCTTGCAAGTATATGTGTACATGTTTGTGGTTTCAGCACTGGCTTTGTCGTCAGCTGAAAATGTGTTTTTTTTCCTTCAACAGACACAGACAGTTTAGTCTGTATTATTTATAAATTTTCCTCATTTTTCATTGGGAAAATTTTTTTACGTGTGTAAATATACGTGTTAATGGAGCCACATAAAACGCATACGGGTGACGGATGGGTTTTACGTATACGCTTACGCATACGCCATTGCGCATTAAAGGATTCTCAGCTTTACAAATAATGTTTAAAATCAAGAAATGTCAGATTTGCCCAAACTTTAACACCATATATATGTAGGAAATTATTAGCTCTCCAAAAAAAATATTCAGCATAATGATTAAACTAAAACAGGATATTTTACTGGCATATTTTAGATTTCTTCTTATGAATGTTGTAATTAATTTTTCTTTACTTATGTCTGTCCAGCTCTGGTCTTAACATTTCTCCGATTTCTTGTATTGCAGTTTCTATACCATAATTCTGCTGGCATTTTTGTGTTTGTTTTTTATTCACTTTGGAATAACTAAACAATTCTTTTGCATTTTGCAGTTGAAATATATTGGCCGTTGTTACTCTGTCTGGGTACTCAGCTTTCAATTCAGTTTATTTGCTTTATCAATATTTTATCAAAATGTACTGACCATGTGAATAACTTTCTCTTTACAGATTAATATACCAGTCAGCAATTAATATAACAAAATACTAAGGTTCCTGTTAAAAAACACCATTTTTGAACCTGAATACTCTTTTCCCATCACTCTACATTGCAAGTAGAACACTAACAAAAATGGGCCACCTTTGGTTTGAAAACGTGTAAAAATGAACCATTTTACTGCATGATGGCATGCTTCTTATAATCTATTGTTGTACTTGTTAGTACACCAGAGCTGTTAAAGACGGATCACAAAAAAATAAATAAATAAAAGCTAATTCCATGATATCTTTGTGCATGAGTGTAAATGTGCTGTGTATTTATACGTTAGGAACTATGATGCATATTCTGGACCAGGAGACAATGTACCCCTTCAGCAGTAAGTTATACAGACTAGCAACACCCAAAAAGAGTGTTGTTGAGTGAGAAATGTGTAATTCATCAAACTGTGTGTGTGAAAGTCAAGTCACTGAGGAAACACCTTGAAATCATCCTTAAAAACCTTTAAAAAAAATCTGAAATTCTCACAAATTCTGTCAGGTAAAATATATAGCTAAAGCTAATCATACAAATGACAAGAATTTCTCAAAATTGTAAAAAAAATAAAAGGGTGTTTCCTTGGTGATAAAATTCATGGGTTGTGGTGATTTCACAGCTAACTGTGTTCGATGGGTTTGTTTGATGAGGAGCTTTGTACACTAATCAAGATTTTTTTTAAGACTGTAACACCTAAAATGTGTAAGTGTTTACTAGTACACTGTGTATGACCATGCACTGTAAAAAGTAATTCTTCTGTAATTGCAATCAAACTGGAAAATGTTTTCTTGGTTAAATCATTGATACTTTGTTTTGTGTACAAAATTAATGGAATACAGTACACTGACATTCCATAAATTTGTAAAATAATTTATTGGCTTTGTGTAACTTATATAGCTCTTAGTACTAACATAAATCAGCTTTGATTATAATTATTTAGCATGCTAACTATTGTATGTAATATGAAAAACCTGGAGGTTTCCAGTAAGATTCTTGAGTTGCCAGTCCAATTTGGACACCAAATCTCATAATATGTAGAAAGTTTTCCTTATTTAAAACAGCTGTCTAAAATTGTTGCACAACATTACTGTAGTTCTCTAGATTGCATCCTTATACCACCAAATGTGTAAAGTTTATTCTAACTTACTGACCACTGACCCATAGACTAGTAAGAGAATTTTGTCATTCTCCCTTTTAGATTTGTTTACCAACATATCAAACATATTAAAATTGAAACAGTAAATGCAAAAACTCCAGCTTTTTATCAGTTCATCACAAAGGAAAGACCAAAAAATTGCAGTCCTATTTTGAAACTTTTGGAGTCTTGAGCTGGCCTACAGGGAGCTATTACTCACACTTATTGGTAGAGTAAGAAATCTAAAATTCGCCAGGAATCTAAAATTCGCCACCTCTAAAACCTTAGTTAATTTTACGAAGAAAATGATGTTTTTGTCCAAAAATTGATATTTTTCAGTTCAAAAAGCCTTAATTTACTATACAGTCAACAAATCTCACCACAATTCATTTATTTTATTAGTATTTTCACATGTGGCGAATTTCAGATATGTGGCGAATTTTAGATTTCTTACTCTACAAATTTTTTATATGATAATTGTCCAATGCACGGCATCATGTTACACATATTTTCATAGCCAAAACTACAAAAGTAACAAGGTTGTAATTGCGATTTACTTTTTAGACCAAAATTATCCTCTCTAAGTTTTCACAGTGTGCATAATCTTGCATATTGTAGTTTTTTCATAGATTACCATATTTGGTTTGTATGATTTGTTGGTAGAGTAAGAATGTGACATTTGCTGCTAAAGAAAATTAAGTACTTTAACATTGAATTACAGTAACTCTGTACAAATAGAATGATCTCAATTTTTACTGGGATTTGGTGGAAGTTTTGGCAAACTTTTACTTACACACATACGAAAGAACATCACTTCCTTAAATTGGAATATCAAAACTGGTTCCACCTTTACCTATATTTGACTTCCACCAGTCCTACTTACGCAGAGTCTGCTGCATCAGACGGCCTTATGAACTGTCACTTCGTTACTATATCTAATATTGTACAGCATTTCAGTGAATTTACTTCATTTTAAGGAGTTACACAGATGGTAAATCTCATATGATGTGGCAAACTTCACATCTCTTACGCTCTGAATCATTTAAATAGTTTAGTGACTTACTTTGCTGTTATGTGCACCTATATACAGACACAATCGCCTTGGTAAAGTACAGTTACATGACACCAAAAAAGTGAAAAATCATATTTTTTGCATGAGTAAGTTTGTATTGCAATGGTTTCTGTTGACTGAAATTTTCTTCTTTAATATCAAATACCATTGTCTTTAGCAAACATTAACTTATATTTATATATCTTTGAATTTCTGCATCGTTAAGACATGTAAAAATTCTATAAACTTTATATTCAAACAAAAGACTGGAAGTTAACAGCAAATTTATTGTTTCTTTTTTCACTTATTCTGTGTCAAGTTACTGACTAGAGATGATTGAACTAATCTAAAATATGTCAATCTAATAAACACTTTACATTTTAGTCAGTAGTTGTTTATATGATATGTGTTTTACAATATATTTCCTTTAGATTTATGAAATTTTCATGTTTGTGTACAGCATAATTTTTAAAACTCAAATTCTTACAAGTTCGTCAAGTGTCAGACCTGTGTATGAATCATTATTTACACAAAATTATTTTGTTGCACTTTATTTAAGTACTTAACATCATGTTTTTATATGAAATAATATTGATTCATTGTTATCCTTTTTTTTCATGTCTGAATATAGTTAATTTTTAATTCAGATTGGATAGAATTGTAGTAAAAAAATAAACAAAATTATTTTAAATGCAGATGCTTAGACAAAGTAGTCCCGAAATGTAAAATTTGTTTACTACACAGAAGAAAAAATAACAAAGTTTGGCTATTTGTGACGCCCAAAAATCTATTCCGCCTAATGATAAAATGTCATCCCACAAATTAACCAGGGTATGTGATCACTTCTTTTCCAAATTGATTAGTGCTCAATCTGCCTCTTCATAGCAAGTGTTTTATATAGAGGTACTTTATATAAATGCAAAAAAACATTCATGCTCCCTGCATCCTCTACCATGTAGAAATTCCAGTTCTTTATACAAGTAATATATATATATATAGCAAGTACTATTATTAACTATTACTTTATAAAAGTGACATATAAGTCCATTGGGGCTGGGCAAATTGTTAACTGTACTATTTGATTATTGTTAAATGTATTTGCAGGTCACTATAATACATAAATGCTATTCTATATAAGATTTTGGTTTCTTTGTTTTAATTGAAGTTATGGATGAGCTAGGCACAAGTCAAAAATGGCCTTAGTACATGGTGTTGTCAAGCATCAGCTAAATAATCATATATAGGTAGCCAATGATGTGACCATTCTGGTGGTTTTTGCCTGATGTCAGAATCTTTACCAACTGGTATGCATTTGCTTTAATCCATCTCCCAGTTACCTGTAATATGATCTATGCAGTGTGTTGAAAAGTGTAGTTTAAGTAAGAACTCATTCTATTTACAGAAGAAATGGTGGCAGATACGGGAACAGTAGTCAGAACACAGGATATCAGCACGATGACTACACAGCCAGCAGAGCTGGTAATTACAGGGCAGACAAACAGTATGATCCTGGCTTTCAACAGAGATCATATGCTGCAAGTGCCCCACTTGAAACACCTCCAAACCCACCTCATTATTACAAGTAAGTCACATGGTTGATCCTTATTGATGGCAGGGATAAACAAGTATTTAGCTTTTTTCCCCACAGCCCTTAAGGGCTGTCGGGGTATTGTTTTCACCCATGGTGTCCGGATAGGCGAGCGGGCGGGAAATAGTTTGTCCGGGCTGTATCTCAGAAACCATAAGGTGTAGGAAGTTCATACTTGGCAGGGACATTGGTTGGGGGGTGTAGGTGTGGAACGTCATGGTCTGACCTTGATTTGACCTTTGACCTTGGCGTAGTGACCTTGAGTTTGAAAATCTAGTCCGGGCTATATCTCGGCAACCATAAGGTGTAAGAAGTTGATACTTGGCAGGGACATTAGTTAGGGGTTGTAGGTGTGCAACGTCATGGTCTGACCTTGATTTGACCTTGCCGTAGTGACCTTGACCTATAAAACCTTGTCCGAGCTATATCTCGGAAACCGTAAGGTGTAGGAAGTTGATACTTGGTAGGGACATTGATTAGGGGGTGTAGGTGTGCAACGTCATGGTCTGACCTTGATTTGACCTTTGACCTTGCTGTTGTGACCTTGACCTATAAAATCTTGTCCTGGCTATATCTCGGAAACCGTAAGGTGTAGGAAGTTGATACTTGGTAGGAACATTGGTTAGGAGTTGTAGGTATGCAACATCATGGTCTGACCTTGATTTGACCTTTGACCTTGCCGTAGTGACCTTTACGTATAAAACCTTGTCCAGGCTATATCTCAGCAACTGTAAGGTGTAGGAAGTTGATACTTGGTAGGGACATTGGTTAGGGGGTGTAGGTGTGCAACGTCATGGTCTGACCTTGATTTGACCTTTCACCTTGCGTTAGTGACCTTGACCTATAAAATCTTGTCCAGGCTATATCTCGGAAACCGTAAGGTGTAGGAAGTTGATACTTGGTAGGAACATTGGTTAGGGGGTGTAGGTGTGCAATGTCATGGCCTGACCTTGATTTGACCTTTGACCTTGCTGTAGTGACCTTGACCTATAAAATGTTGTCCGGGCTATATCTCGGCAACCATAAGGTGTAGGAAGTTGATACTTGGTAGGAACATTGGTTAGGAGTTGTAGGTGTGCAACATCATGGTCTGACCTTGATTTGACCGTTGACCTTGCCGTAGTGACCTTGACCTATAAAATCGTGTCCGGGCTATATCTCAGCAACTGTAAGGTGTAGGAAGTTGATACTTGGTAGGGACATTGGTTAGGGGGTGTAGGTGTGCAAGGTCATGGTCTGACCTTGATTTGACCTTTGACCCTTGCCGTAGTGACCTTGACCTATAAAATCTTGTCTGGGCTGTATTTCGGAAACTGTAAGGTGTAGGAAGCTGATACTTGGTGAGGACATTGGTTGTGGGTAGTAGGTGTGCAACGTCATGGTGTGACCTTGATTTGACCTTTGTACTTGCCGTAGTGAACTTGACCTATAATACCTGGTCTGGGCTATATCTTGGAAACCGTAAGAGGTGTAGGAAGTTGATACTTGGTAGGGACATTGGTTGAGGGTTTTAGGTGTGCCACGTCATGGTGTAACACTGATTGACCTTTGACCTTGCTGTATTGACCTTTAAAATCTTGTTGCACCTTTGGGTCTGTCTGTTGATGCAGATTAAGCACTGTTAAAGTCATATTAGAATTCATTAAGAATTTTATTTTGCAAGTTCCCATTGTAACAGATGGAATTTCATCAAGTGAGCCACAGGCTTTTCTCCAACACCACACATAAGCATTCATTGAATGTATTGCCACTTCTGTGTGCATGGGTAATATTCAAAACATCCAAACCATAATTCGACCATTTTTGGTTTACTGATAAATGCTGTCATTTTATTATTGAATTGTCTTGTTTCAAAACTTCATCTTTATATACATTTCTTTTCCTTAGATATTATTTTCTCTACTTAAGCATTATTTGGACCTTAATATAACTTACACTGCTCTGAAAATATCTTGAACTTTGTACTGTTACACTACTTCTATATCTCATGGTGTTGAAAAATATTTCACCAGGCTGTGGGGTACGGGCATCTCTGATGCTATTTTTGTTTTTGTGGAAACAGTGAAAGCTATAACAAATTTTTTTAGGTCCAGTTTATGTAAACCCCAGTATATCTTTTTGTGCAAGTAATAATTCCTGAACAAAATACAATTAAATTTAGTAAAATATACCACATTTTAACTTTTGTAGGGCTTACTTTATCAGTTGGATGCATATGGTGATAACACTGGATTATGCTTTGTTATACCTTAGTTGAACAGATATATTTATGCCATCTATAAGCATACATATGCTTGACCTTGAGGGTCTTTATTCAAAGTTATCCAAAGAGTGCCAAAGTATCCTATGTAGCCAATTTTGGTCCAAATTAAAAGTGCCTATATCTGGCTTATTATTAGTCCTCAATGTATATTACTTCTTTTGGTTTGGGTTGTGGAGCAAGCCCATAAAAAATCTTGAGCTGGGAATCATATCATGTGGTCAGATTTCACCTTTGGCTCCTTGTTCCAGGTCGATTGGGGATGGCCAAACTGGACCTGTATCTCTCTTATTTAATTGGTCCTACAATTATAGTTTGTGAAACCAGCATGCAGGCAAATCATGGCCAGGGAATTTTTTGATTTTGACAAATTTGACCCTTGGCCCTTATTCAAGATGAAACAGGGTTGGCCATATTTCAGAATACCTGTATTTTTGCCTCTTTTCTCTCCAAAAGCTTTATGATCTGAAAGCTCCCAGTGGGAAACTATTAGTGATATGAGCAGTAATCAGGCATTCAGTTTTTCATTTTGTTGTGGTAGAAATAACAAAATCTGCAAATAATATTTTATTGACCAGTTTTTCAGTGTTTCCATTAAAATTGTCAGTAGGGTACCTAGTTCATTGATTTATACAGATATAATACAACTAGGGATGGGTTGGTGGTTCGGTATCTCAGTATTGAGAACACTCCAATCATTTTAAATGGCAAATAATTGTGTACAATTGTATTTCTCTCTGTGTACTGTGTGTATTATACATGTCATTTCAACTCATATTAAAATCAGTTAAAATATTTAACAAAATATTATTGTAGTGTGTCTAACGTTGAGAATAGAAGAAACAATTTCTTGCTGACTCAGTAAATATGAGGTATTTAGTACTGTCATCTTTATCCCTGCATCACATTGAGATATTTATCACAAATTTTCTTTGCCACTTTACAAGTAGAAACAATTTTCACTGGAAATATTTTTAATAATATATTTTTTTCACCTAACGTAGAACTTCTTGATTAACAAAAATATGTTTTCCTATTTTTTTTTATCTTTCAACAATACTGGTTGTTGAAGGGAATGTAAAACCCTAACTGTGACCTTTCTGTCCACTCTATTCGTCCTTCAACTAATTCCTTGTCAATTCATCTTAGACAAGGATTTGAAAAAATAGGTTCATAATTTGTATTGGATGAAGGGTTTAAAATAATAAGTAACATAATGTTGTTAATCTTAAGGTGATCTCACCTCAACCTTAAAGTAAAACATGAGTAAACTGAAGTCATACTTTAAGGTAGCCTTAAATGTGCTTACAGTAAATCATATTGCAGTAAAGTCTAACTTTTGTGATTGTACTTAAGTAATACAGAGCTTAAATTAAAGCAAACTTTGAGGTAACCTTAAGTGTATGCAGTTAAACTTACAAAGTGTGTTGTGAATAGTGTTAAGAATCGGTCTAAAAAATCCGAATCGATTAATCGGTAGTTCTAAGCGATCGATTATCAATTATAATCGTTTTTCTGCTTGCTTTGTAAGAAAGACAGAATATTCTTTTTTAACCAAATATAATAACAATAGTCTTCCAATAGGTCAGTGGTGAAAAAATCCAAGTTATTTGTTTATAGTTTGGGGTAGGGAAGGGGCTATGTTAGGAAACCAATAGGTTGAAGAGTCAACAAATATGTGTGTTAGCAATAATATAATTATCTACTAAGGTGACCTTAGCAATTTTCATTCTCCCTTTTCATCAGCTAAATCATTTACAGCGTTTGAATGTAACTTCAGCAGATTAGCAACCAATCGTGCTTAAAAAAAACAATATTTCAACTCCTTTTGTTCAACATCACTTTGTGGTACACCCGTGTTGTGAACTCAGGACACTTTTTTTAACAAACAGTGTATATATACATATACAACAAAGAAGAATAAAATATCTGCTTATCCTTATCATATGTCAAGAACAGTGACTACCAAGCAGCTTCTGAAAATTATCCTGCATAAAATGCTTCTTTGGGAACTAAACAGCTAGACATGCATTCATGGAATTTTCCTTCTATTTTTAACTCGGGACACTTTTCAAAGACATGCTATTTTCATTAATAAAATGGAAGAGTGACTTTTATTTTTTCTGGTCAATATTGATATTTTATAATATATACTAGATTATATGAAACAGTCTGGCACAAGTGAACATGTATTTCAGCATTGTCACTCAAGTATATGCGTGTTAGATGGGGTCTGGAAAATGGGACTCTTATCTCAGGAATAATATGATAAAAATTTCTCAAAGCAGCATATATATGACATAAATAGTTGTATATGATTGATACATGGATGGTGCAGTTATTTTATGTATTTAGCACTTGTATATGTTTCAGTACATGGGTGTCCCGAGTTAAAACCTTCCCAAGTAAGCAACACAGGTGTACTGTTTTTATAACACATCTTTTTTCTTTCCTAATTTTACTTCAAACTGAAAATATCTCCTAGCCTGGCCTTCCAGGCTGTCTGAACCATAATGCAAACGTGAAATATTTTTGTCATAATGCACACTGTATCAAAGGCCTTTCTCATCTGGGAGTCTCCTCAGCAAGCTAGCCTAAGTAAGTGCATGAGAACATTATGAAAAATACTCATAATACAGTCAAACAGTTGTGCCTTCTTTATACATATAAATGCCTGTGGCAAGGCTAAGTATCTCCCACCAGCTTCAATAAAGTCAGATATCCCTCACTCTTTCTCTTACTGTAAAGCATTTGTCTATTATTATATCCCCAGACGAAAGTCGGGGATATATTGGATTCAGGTCCGTCGCGCCGCCGTAGAAATTTCCTTGTGGACGCGATAACTCAAAAACAAATTAATATTTTTTTTTCAAACTTGGTACACATGTTAAGGGTGCCCAAAGGAAGATCCCTATTTTAAGGTGACCTTAAACTCCCAGTAAAAAAGAACTTATGGCCACCTTAAGGTCAGAAATTGCACTTTTGGCCACTTAGAGCCCTGTAGGTCACAAACTATGATGCTCAGCTGGCTGAAATTTTACCTGGCAACACATTAATATGTTCTTAGTACATGTGCCGAAAATCATGACTTTAAGTTGAGGAGAAAATTGTGTTTGAGGCCCATAAATACCCCCACTTAGGGATTTTTTGCTATACTTTACACATATTTTGCCCTAGAATTTGGAAGTGATAATTCTGATGAGTCTCAAACTGCGCTAGGTATAACTTTGATATGTAATCCTTGTCTGTAGAAAATTTTAGGGCTGTAGGTTTACCCAAAGGGGTCGACTTAAGGTCTCAAAAGTGCCCACAGAGACCCAATTTATGCACTTTTTGCCACTTTCAAGCACTGTAGCTTTCAAACTATGTCTCTCATCTAAGTTAAATATCATCTGGGAATATATCTATGTGTTTTCTTATATGTGCCCCAACATTTAGGCCTTTAATAGACAGTTAACCTGTGTATCAGGACCATAAACACCCACCCGAGTGACCCTTATAAGACATTTTTCACATCTTTTTCCCTGTAACTTGGAAATGGTAAGTCTGAGAAGTTTCAAACTGTATTAGATATATATTCTGTGTGTAATCTTAGTATGTAACAGATTTTAAGTCTGAAGCTTTAATTTTGAAGGTCAAATTGAGGTCTCTAAAAGGCTCCCAAAGACCCAATATTTGGACTTTTTGCTACTTTTAAGCCCTGTGACTGTCAAACTATGTGACTGATAGAGCTCAAATCCTATCTGAGAAGATATTAGTATGTTATTTTTATATGTGCCAAAAATTAAGGCTTTAAGAAGACATTTAACCTGTGTATGAGGACCATAAATCCCCACCCGAGTGACCATTTTTAGACATTTTTCACATATTTTTCCCTGTAACTTGGAAATGGTAAGTCTAAGAAGTTTCAAACTGTATTAGATGCATATTCTATGTGTAATCTTAGTATGTGACAAATTTTAAATCTGAAGCTTTAATTTGAAGGCCACATTTAGGTCTCTAGAAGGCCCCATAAAGACCCAGTATTTGGACTTTTTGCCAATTTTAAGGCCTGTGACTGTTAAACTATGTGACTGATAGAGCTGAAATCTCATCTGGGAATACATTATTATGTTCTTTTTACATGTGCCAAAAATCAAGGCTTCAAGTAGACATTTAACCTGTGTATGAGGACCTTTAACACCCACCTGAGTGACCCTTTTAAGACATTTTTCACATATTTTGCTCTGTAACTTGCAAATGGTAAGTCTGAGAAGTTTCAAACTTTATTAGATACATATTCTATGTGTAATCTTAGTATGTAACAAATTTTAAGTCTGAAGCTTTAATTTGAAAGCCACATCGAGATCTCTAAAAGGCCCACAATGACCCAATATTTGGACTTTTTACCACCTTTAAGCCCTGTAACTGTTAAACTATGTGATTGATGGAGCTGAAATCCCATCTGGGAATGCATTATTATGTCCTTTTTACATATGCCGAAAATCAAGGTTTTTAGTAGACATTTAACCTGTGTATGAGGGCCATAGACACTCGCCCAAGTGCCTTTTTTGACATTTTTTCCGTATTTTGCCCTGTTATTTGGAAATGCTTAGTGTGACAAGTCTTAAACTGTATTATATATGATTTTTGTTTGTTATGTATGTCCCCCCAAAAAGTTTCAGATCTGTAGTTTAATTGCTAAGGTCTCTTTAACAATTGAAAAATGCCCACAGAAACCCAATTTATGGATATTATGCCACTTTAAAGCCCAGTAACTGTCAAACTATGTGGGTTATAGAGCTGAAATCTTTGAATTTTTAAAAGGAAATGCCTGTCTATTTAAATTTTGAATATTAATAATGTTATGGCTATCTTAGTCTTTTAAGAACTTATTTTTGTGTCTTATACCTCTGCTTGCTGAGTTTTTCACTTTTTAAAATGAAACTGGTGAAACATATTGAAGTAGACAAAATGGACACTTTAAGTGAGCTTTAAGTCCCAATATTAATGAAATTATATCCTTATGTAGTAAAACTAGCGGATTTTTAACCCTCAACTAGCCCAGTTTTATTCAACTTGCCTCAGTTAATTTTGGCACAGCTCCTACAGTTATGAACTCATTTCAGTTGATAATCACATACTTAAAATTCTCAATTCTTTTTGTATTTGAGTACCCCTTTTATATAGATTGTTTGTTTACCATTTATGCTCAACCCACATCCCCCACCCGGATTCCCCCCACCCACCTCTGGGACCTCTAGCTATATTGAGTGACACTAAATAAACAAAGGTATTTTATGATATCAGATGAGAAACAAAGAACTCAATGGGGTTGCAGATCTTGTGTAATAGTGAGAGAGGTGTGGAGAAGGGGAGAGGGGTGGGGGTGGGAGGTGGTGGGCTTCATTACATATAACACAAAGGGGAGTCAGAACTGAGATTGTGTCACATATTTAGGTTGCATATATATGGACCACATATATAGGTATAGAGGAAATGAATAACTGAAAACAATTTGCAAATTCTAAAAATAATATAATAAAATAATAATATAAATAATTTTTTTTTAAATAATATTTTATTTGTGAACAAATATAGAAACAGATATGCGCTTTTGGGATTATGAATTTTAGAATGGACATTGAATCATCAATCATTTAAATACTTTGAAGGAAGATTGAAAAATATGATGAGTTGAGTTAAAAATAATATTTTATTTGTCAACAAATATAGAAACAGATATGCTCTTTTGGGATTATTATTTTAGAATGGACATTCAATCATCAATCATTTAAATACTTTGAAAATAGGTTTAGAGTTATCATTGCAGGAAGATTGAAAATATAATTTGAGTTATGTATTCGGCGTCTGGGGATACACCATCTTCCTTGGGGAGATATAAACAGAGTAGATTGATGTGCTGAAGTTCATATAATAATGGGTAATTATGTTTTAAAAAATTCCCGATCAAAACCTGTGGCGTGAGTGATGACCTGTCTGGGGATATGTTGGCGCCGAGTTGGCCCAATCTAGTTCTGTTAAATTTCTCTCATCCTGAAAACAATATTCCATGAATTTCCCTTTCTAAGCAGATCTTCATGATCTATTCATTTCATATAATTATAATTTCTTAGATACTGTAAAATTCTAAGTATGGCAATGTAGTAAACATTTCAGTTTTCTGGTTCAACAAAATTTGTCAAAAATATTCATAGCAGACTGCTGAAGTATTACAGTAGTGTGATCTCTCTCCACTTGATTTATGGCCAAGGTTGTTATTCCCCATTTATAGGGAATATGCATGTTGTGTATGAAGCAGTGAAAGTTAAATTTGATTTAGGTTGAACTTAGTTTATTGTATTAAAAGATCTTCTAAATACGTAAAGAAATTTTGAGTTTTAGTTGTAACCAACAGGAAGTAGATACCAGTCAAAGAAACATGGCAGATAATGTAAACAAATGTTGCGAAAATAAAATGTTAAATATCTGTAGTAAAAGGGAAAATTAGGTGGTTTATAAATCTTACTTTCGATTCACAGTCGATTCTTAAAATGAGAATTGATTTTCTACATCGAAACTTTTAAATAGACGTCGAATCGATTTTTCGTCTAATCGTAGGACCACTAGTTGTGAATAAATGCTCCAAATGTTAATCAGTCTTGCTTGTCTGCTTAAGGTGAATAAAATTATGAAAGACTTAACTTATAAACATTTGGTTGAGACTGACGTAGTTTCTTGATTTATGTTAAATAACTGGTTTGGAGGATGTGATTTCAGTCTTTTTCTCCTATCTTAATAACATGACTTATCAGGAACTTTCAATGTCGAACTGAAAATTAAATGTGCATTTTCAAAGCAAAATCTCAATACAGAGAAGTTTATTTTGTGAAGATATTATTTGTACGTCAGTATTTGGAGATCATACAACCTTCACCAATCATGATAGAGTGTTTGTGTAACTTTGTATGCTGAAAATATGAAAATATATTTTATAATATGTTATATTCATTAAAACAAAAGGTAATGTTTTCTGGATGAAACATGGAAAGTGCAATGAAATAAATTAACTGTAACATTTAGTAATACTTGATGGAATGGGCAATTATTTAGTTTACTGAATTTGTTTTGGTGTTATGTTATTTAAAATACAACATAAATAGCAATAGATTGAGTGAAGCAATTTTTGTTTTCTTTTTCAGTGGGCAGAAGTACTATAAGTAGATGGCAGGACAGATACAGTTGGCTGGCAGTTAATCATCAAAACTAATGTAATCATATCCTGTGTATATTCAGTCTACAACTTTACCAGTATATGTCACTTAACTTTTTGTGTTTTCTACTGAAATGAGATGTACAATTATTTTTTTTGTGTATGTTTGTAAAGTGTATAACACATGCATTGTATCAGTGCCTAATACGGTAGACTCTGTATTGCTAGAACCTCCAATATCCTCATGATTTGGTACTTTTATTAAAGTACTTCTGATATAATGCATTGTCTTAAGCTAGGACTTACAATTGGTTTATTCCACTTAAATTCCACTTCCACTGGTTTGACATATACAGAGTCTACAGTAAGTTAATTTGGCTTAGGTTTATCACTCAGTAAGCTTAAGAATTATATTCTATTTCTGTAAATTCTTGGTTATATTTTCCTCTTTATGTATTTGGTGATAATTATTGTTATTCAAACTCTTTTTGTTGTGAGCTTGCTAAAAGATGCAATATGTCTCAGTTGTATCTACTTTATTCAAGTAACATGATTTTTGCACTGTATATGTAAGTACATTGTACTGCTTTGGTTAAGAAGCTCAAGTATGTATTAGTTAGGTGTGATCTGGTAATATTGCAGTCATATCATGCTGTAATAAGTTTTTTAAACTCTTTTGTAAGTAACAGTGTTATGATCTCTTTATTGAAGCTTGAAGGATTTTATGATTAATTATAGAAGTAAGCATATCACAGTGATTTTCACCAGTTCATAGCCAATGAAAAAGTTATTCTGGTGATCAGGCAGGACAAGTATCTGGTCTAAGTTGTGATCATGTTGGTAAGTACTAGTGCAATATAACCTCCATTATCCAACCTTTTATTATCCGAATTTTCAATTATCTGACCTCAAGCCCACTCTCCCAACTCCTTTTAAACCTGTTATTTTAGCCCTTCTATTATCCGACCCTTGCATTATCCAAACCAACTGTTCCTCCCCCAAGGGGGTCGGATAAAAGAGGTTATACTGTACTAATGCCAGACATCAGCATCTTTGTGGTTAAAACTTAAATAAGGAGAATTTTCAATTAAATTGTTGTAAATATCCGTTTCATAGACGACCTTTTTCCATTGAAATTAATGATTTTGTATGAAAATCCTGTACAAATATTATTTTGGTTCCCTTGAGATTTGATTTAACAAGATATTTCTTAACATTATTCATACAAATAAGGTGTGCATATCAGAATGCAACAGTGTCTGAGAAAGACTGTTGTATTGAGCAACGTATTAATGAATACAGGAAATACAATTAAATTTAATATATTCTATCTTAGCTGATGTGGCATCATGTTTGTTTCTTTGCACTAATCGGATATTCTGTTTTTGAAGGATTTTAAAATTGATCTAGACTTGACAGTTACAGCAAGAGACAATTTATAAAATTATGAAAAATAAAATATTAGTACAAGTTTTTGGTATGACTGAGTAGCATCTCTCAAAAAAAAAAAACACTATTATTACCATTTATTTATAATTGATATAATTGCCATAAACTGAAAGACTAAGTGAAATTACCATAAAGAAAATTTCTAGCCAGGTATTGTCTATTACACATCTCAACTGTACTCTCAAGTAGACTGTACTTTTTAGTTGTCTTGCATAATGTATTTCAATGGCTGATGTGTTAAAGTGAAATAAACAATTACATGATAGTTCTTTTGTCAAAACACTTATTGTATCACCAGCATTTATGCTAGGTGGCATATAGGGATTGGTTTGTTTTGTCTAAATGTTGTAAGGGCTAAACATGAAAACATGTATCACTTGTACAGTTCTTTCTTTTACTTTGTTGAAACAGGGTATAATTGTCCCTTTTTGTCACTGTAGATATGATGCATTGCACAAGTGTAGAAGTGTGCTTGAAACTAGCTGATGAATCCAAGTTGCTTTTAGTGTGAAATTTTGTATTTTAAGTCCAGTTTTTTATTTTTAATAATATCCCAGTGCTGTGCTTCACAGAATATGAAGAAATAAGTTAAGTACATTATGTTATTTGGTGAAAATGTGATAAAATAGAAGACAGTAAAATTAAGTTTAGTACATCTACTTTATTTGGTTAAAATGTGATAAAATACAAGAAGGTTGCTTTAAAAAAAAAATGTTCGACAAAGCATTTCTCAGCATTTCCAAAAGTATAATGCTGGGTGTATTAACTGAATTTCTTAAGCTCATTTTGTAATCTGTAATGGTGACGATATAATTTTCTTGATCTCAATTAAACTCTATTACTTGTTCATTTGTGAACTGAAAACAGTCCCAATTATTATCAAGTAACCTATCTTTAGTAGCACCGGTTCATTCATGGTCCCCATAATATTTTATGGCCTATTGTCCCTGCAAAAATACCCAGACCTGTAAGTTTTGTAATAGTCCAGGGATTCTAGGGCTCCTGTTTAAGTGGATGTCTTCTCTGTAAAGTAAAAGTATCCATAACGTTATTAGAGGTCTTTCCTATTTACTTTCACCCAGACATCTGGAAATCCTCTTTGGGAAGAGCTTAACATTTTACACTAAATTAAAATCATAATGAGGGTTCAAAACTAGTTGTTTACTTGAACCCCTGAGATATTTAAGTAAAAATTAATGTAGTAAGATGGACAAGAAAGCAATTGTTATTAAATGATTGAGTATTTAAAAAAATATTCCTCTTTTGAAATGATCTTTAGTCGGATTTGTCATTATTTTTTACATGATTTTAAATGTAGTAATGTTGCTGTTATCACAATAGAAGCAAAACCACTTCACTGAATATTACAGAAAAAGATAATATAACCACCATCTTATTTAGTGGTACATATAACAGTGGGAAAACTTCAACTATTGCAGACAAGAAATGTGCATGTGTTTTGATGAGCATGTTAGATTTTCTTTTCCTCCACCTTCTATTACCAAGTCTCTTCAATTAAGACTTCACTAGAATACAACTTTTTTAGTACATGTATTTGGTTTAGCATCTGTTGGATACCAAAACAGAAATATGTTGCCATTCCATCCCTAGTTACAAATGTACCTGTCTGTTTGCACAAGTTCTTTCTGTACACTAAAATAATCATGTTTGTGCTATGCTGATTCATATCTATCCCATATTGGAGTATTTGTCGTAGTGATAAATGATAATAATATAAATTTCCTTTGTGACTGATAGTAACAGTTTTAACACTAACAGAGATTACTGTCTTTATACATAACTTGTGTCATATTATACCTATTGGTCAGTCAAGTGCCATCTGATATTGGGCTGTTTTAGAGATGAGGTTATAGTTTTAGTTTTATATGTTCACACAACAAAAACGGTGTAAAATATGGTAAAATCAAATTGTCGGGTAGATTTGAGGGAGAAGGTAACACGAGTATTGCTTTACATTAAACTCAGTGAATTGTGTTGGATATTGTTTGGAGATATCCCGACACATTTATTAAATGTAACAGAATATTGTTAATGTTTCAGTACAAATATATCATTTTTTTTTAATGATAACCTTGGTTACCTTAAAATGACTCCTCATTGAAGTCATTCGAACACACGGTCACGTGAACAGTAAAGATGTGCATCTGGCAGTTATTCTTACCAATCGCCACGTATAAATTAAATATATGATATTGATATTTGCATTGAAGCAAGATGCATAATGAAAACGGTATTCAGTATTGAATTCAGATCTGATTAAACAAGTGGCTTTTCACACTTTTTAGTGCAAAGCCATTGCATAGAGTATGCACAATGTGCATTGTTTCAAAATTTGTGCGATGGTGTAGCATTAATTTCTCGTAATAGCATCAGTTTAAATATCACATGGATTCTTTGTGATGTGATATTTAAGTTACTTTCTTTCAAGTAAATTTGATAATTCTGAATGAGCAAAAAATGTGAAATTCACCACAATATGTTAAATTCTCTTGTGAGAAAACCCTCGTCTATTTCCTTGACTTGTGAACATTTCTTTACAAATTATTTTGTGATTTTTTTTGTTGTTGTTGTGACTGTAACCCTTTAATCTCCCTTCATGCAAAATTGGCACAAATTTCCATCATTTTGTCTTAGGTTTAAAGGGAGCCCAGTGATGAATTTTACATAATGTGGTGAGTTCAGATTTCTTCTCTGATAACGACCAAGTAATAATTTGTTGTATTTTTTCATTTTGTTGTTAGTAGACCCTGTTTGTGTTCTCTGTATAAAGTTTGTAATTGTTATTGTCAAAGTCTATTATCTTATGAAAGGGATGTTTATTTTCTTTTGATGTAGTATGATGATAAATGTTTGATATTTTAGGCAGATTTTATTTTAACAAGCTTTTTATATTCAAGTTTATTTCAAGTTAGTAAATATATGTAGTATGCACCTTCTTCTTTAGTATTCTTATTCTTATAGGAATAATACCGGACAAACCAGGGTATATGCAGAATTTTTCCTTAGTTTGAGGTTGTAAACCACAAAGGCTAAGCATATACCATGGTTTGGAGGGTGTTCTTCCTTTTGTAATATGACAGAAAATTTTAACATAATTGATAATTGCAAGTGGGACAAAATAAAGGGATAAAAAAAGGCTGTGTCATCCATTATACTTTGCATGGGGTTATTTGTGGAACAACCAACAGGTATAAAAGATATTTTACCATGGATCTCGGCCAGTCAGATTCACTGACACAGCCTTGTTATGTTAGAATGCTTTTAATATATATCCGTATGTCTTGTAGCTGCTTGTGATATGTGAAAGTAATGGACTATAACTAAATATACAGTATCCAAGTACTGCCATATTTGTATCTGAGCATACATAAGAGGTCGATATAGATACCTTTGTAGAGCTGCTCAAAAGACAATGATAAGATGAGGTAAGGACCCTTTTTCAAGTCCCATTTTAACTGGCAGTGTTATATATTTTCAGTAGAACTTAACTCTTGCTGAGGAAAAACACCAAATAAAAATTAATATATATTACATTATATGATAATGTTTACAAAAATCCAGATACATGTGATGATGACAGATAATACATAATATGTACTCTTGTCATTTGTTGAATGTCAAAAGGCCCCAATGTCTTCCTGTGTTGAAACCATTCAAGAGATTATTCTGTAATTTGCTTGCTTTCATACTTGCACATTGGGACAAATGAAATACCAAAAAATGGCAAACAAATACAAGTCACATTTGTTGCTTATATCACTGACTCCAACAGCGGTATTAACAATTAGTTCTTTGGCTTTGAAATTGAAAAAGTCATGATTTGGAAGACTTATAAATTTCCGGAACTTTACATCACAATTAAATGAAAAATGGTTGAATAGTTATAATATAGTAAACATGATAATCACAATCTTTCTTTTAATTAATAATTTGATGTTTTGCACACAGTTAATAAAAGAGATGGAATGGATCTTTCTGTTTGGGTCTGCATTTTTCTTTATTTTAGTTACATATGTTTGTAGTTAAGATGAAAAACTCAGTGGTATTGTACATGTAGAAATACACAGATCTGACAGCATATGTTATTTTAGTTTAGTTTTTGTTCTTTAAGGCAATAAAACAGTCTTAACATTTCTAATTCTTTGAATTAGAAAATTTGATGTAGTTAAACTTTTTGTCAAGTGAACTTGTTGCTGATATTGTGTTGTACATATTGGTGTACAAACCAATGTACTGTTTTAGTGGAAATGCTCACAAGCCAGTAACTTTTTCTGTTCTAACAACCAAACATGGAGAGTGAAAATTAATTCCTTAGTGAAATTTAAAATCTGTATTTTCTTCAGTAGAAACTTGCCAATATTGAAACTAAATCATGGCAAATTTCTTTAAATCTGAAAATTTTGACATTTCTTTTAGTTTAAATTTCCATTTTTATTGTTTACAATGTGCAGTCAGTTTTAGCCATTGTTCATTTATTGACAATTTTGGCACATTATGTTGTAAATGATGAAAATTTTTGTTTTTGATTGTAAATAACATTTATACTACTCAATTGGGAAACTGTGCAACTGCTAAGTGACACCTTCCTGTTTATGTAAACCCAGTTGTCATCTGCCAATGTTAGAATACTCTTGATTGGTCATTTTTAACTGAAACTTATCCTAAACCAACATTTTAATTCAGTTTACTTTGGTCTTATTTCACTATATATATTTGCTCATACTGTCCCACATTGTAATTTGTAATAATTGCAATTCTAAAAGTGCGGCTAGATGGTTTATGAAGATATATTTGTATGTGATATTAATGTAGTTTGTTCTAGATATTTTGTAGTGCACAATTAAACCTGCAAATTGCTTTTCTTTTAACATTCCTTAAGTTTCTTGTATTCACATATAACAAAATTTATATACAGAACAAAGGGTTTTTCTATGTTACTCAAGTAGAAATATGTAATGCTTTACCCATCTTTAAAATAATTGATCTATTATTATTATCATGGTCAGAATTACCATGTAAAACACACTAGGTTTGTCCTGAAATGGTGCTACATGATCTCTTTTAGTTTTGATAAGACATGCTCTCTCAAATTGCAAAAATATTTGTTTCTTTTGTTTTGCAGTTCAAGTTATATTTATTTGGGAATTAATTTGAAGAAATTTAAACTATGCTACAGGTTTATCCTTTACTCTTGTGATTTATAGTTAACATGAAAGAGACAGGAATAGGCGAAATTCAAAATTGAATCCTCAGGTGTTGAAGCTATTTTATTTATGTATTTCCCCCTCTCCAAAAAAAAAAAAAAAAAAAAAAAAAAAGGGAATCTGAAAGATAAATAAGCCTAATATGCTAACACTTATTATTTACTTTTACAAGAATTTAAATGATTCATACTTGAAAGTGTCAAACTATTTATTTCAGCAAACTTTTTCCAAGGGTTTACCAAAAAGCCAAGTTACAAAAGACAGTAAATCAAACTATATTTGTTTTTTCTTTATAGTTGGCATTAAATGTCATGAAATGTGGCCACTTGTAGAAATGTCTTCTTGAATGTTTTAGTCTGCAGTATATTTTATTTTCTTATTATTTTGTTTCATTATTTTTCTGTATTTCCTTTAATTTTTCTATGGTAAGATATAAGTATAGAAATGTATAAATTTCATATTAACTTTAAGATGCAATTTAAGAGTCTTTATGGAATATTTTTTCTAGTGAAGACCATATAGCAAAATAAAATTCTGCTGCACAAATCAATCTTTTAATATTATACAGACCTAAGGTTACTGCTTACATGTTGACCATTAGGTAATATCCCTTTAATTTTAGTGTTGTTAAAAAGGATTATGTACAAAGTATCTTAAAAACAAAAGTTGGGATATATACTGGATTCAGGTCCCTTCATGCATCCATACATTTTGATGTGTGTGCAGAAGCTGAAAAACGCTTTCCTTGATTTTATTCAAACATGAACACACATGTATTTGAGTCAGGAGAGGAATCTTATTTTAAGGTGACCTTAAGCTCCCAGAGAAGTTATGACCTCCTTAAGGTCAAAAATGGACTTTTGGCCATTAATGGCCTTTTCTGTCGTAAACTATATGGGACATCTAGGTAAAATTTCACCTGAGAACACAACTGAGATATTTTTCTTACACACACCAAAAAAATCAATACTTTATGTTGAGGTTAAAACTATATTTGAGGCCTATAAAGACCCCACCTAGGGACTGTTTTCCATATTTTTCACATATTTTGCTCTGTAAAAAATTAGTTGACCAGCTTCAAACTGTACTAAATTTATTGCGTTAATACATCCTATCCAATGGACAACTGCTGAATAACTACCGCTTGGAAGGCGGGTAAGCTGCTAGAGACATAAATGAACTCCGAACAAAAACTGAGAAGGCCCATTTTGACCTAGGGTCAGAGAACCCTGTGAGGTCAAGGTCGGCTACCAACTAGCTGGTTACCTGGAAGTCAACCGACATTAACCCCCCCCTACCAAGGTCTGTGTATGCTGGAGATGAGTTTGATGGGATCTGGCTCTCACCAACCAGTCTTCTAGGTACTGGTGGATTCTTATACCCCTCTGTAAAGCCATCAGTTTGACCTCTTTGGCCACCACTGTGAACTCTATAGGTGCTGTGGACAAGCCAAAGGGTAGGGCCTTGAACTGGTAGGATGTGAAAACGCATGTACTTCCTTGACTGACTGTGAATTGGTATATGGAAGTATGTGTCCTTGAAGTCTATGGAGGTGACCCACTCCCCAAGCTGTAGGGAGGTTCTTATTGTCTCTGGGGTCTCCATTTTGAACAACTCTGTGTTTAGAAAGGTGTTCACGGAGCTCAGGTCCAGGATAGGTCTCCACCGGTTGTTGGGTTTGGGTACCAAAATAGCCGGTTGTAAAAGCCCAGTGAGTTTTGGTTTGCTACCGGTTCTACTGTATTTGTGTTCATCAGCTGATACAGTGCCTCTAAAAGGTGGGCCTGTCTGTGTGGGTTGACACAGTTGCTTATGACAGTTGGTGACCTGGTTAGATTGGGTCTGAACCAGAAGGGGAGGGTGTACCTCTCAGCATTGTGACTACTTTTGGACTCAAACCCAGAGTTTCCCACTTCTCCCAAAACTGATGTAGCCTTGCCCCTACAGGTGGATTTATGGCAACAGTTGGGACATTTGTGACAATATTTGCAGAACTCAAGTGACCTACACAGGATCATCATTCACATGTTTTATTTCTGTTTGATAGTAACAGTAATTGGGATTTACACCTTTCTTTTGTGCAACCCGGTGACAGAATGAACAGCAAAAGAGTTTACATGTAAAAATACAGTCTCGCTCTTGCTTGTCACTGGTGAAGGTTTCAAATCTTCTTTCTTGCCGGATACATGTACAGAGTCCTTCACTCCGACTACATTTGAAACAGTAATTAAGCGTCCCTGAAAGGGCGCTTATTTGGTATCGCGTCAGTTTCCTTGCCGCCGCCGCATTATAGTCTCCCTTGAATATCTCCCTTATTATTGCAAGCTTTTTAACCATATTTGGCAGTTATATACCTTAGGCGTGGGAAAATTTTTCCACACACTTAAATTTGACCTTTGATCTTTATCAAGGTCACATGATCAAAAAATAGTTTTTTCGGGTACACCCGCCCGTCATCGCAGTTCAGGAAAATCTACTGACCGCAGAGGCTTGTAACTTCATCTACAGAGCACACTGGTCCAGGTTTCTCTGCTTTTAAAGCATCAGCCGACCGGCCAGCTCAAAGAACGCGACCTCTGACGTCACATCCAGTCAGCCAATCGCGTGTCCTTCTGACCAATCACGAAGCAGGTCACGTGTTTTCACCGACCAGGAAGGTCAGAAGTGCATTCCTCAGTCCCTGCTTTGCAGACCGGACCTTGTTGTCGGTAGTGGGGTTTTGTGGACTGTAAAGTTGCCGGTAAGGCATCACACAAAGAATGCCAATACTGACGTTATCTCCAGTTAACCAATCGCGTGTCCTTCCGACCAAATCACGAAGCTGGTCACGTGTTGTCATCGACCAGGAAGGTCGGAACTGCGTTCTTCACAACTTACGTCTACTGTGATACCAGTCCCTCTCTCATAGACCGACCTTCGTTGTCGGTAGTGGGGGTTGTGGATTAGCAGAATACTGTGCATTTGCATATTTAAGTATCACAAAAGAACGCGACAACTGACAAGCTCCAATCAGCCAATTGCGTGTCTTTCTGACCAGCAAGCTGGTCACGTGACACACCGAACAACAAGTGATCCTAAAAATAGGTCACAAGGGCTTTCCCAGCAACTGTCAAATCTACAAATAAGACGTGCGATTAAAGAAATACTTTAATTAATGGAGGAAACCTACAGCAAGCTGAATTCAACACAGAAGATAGTTGTAAAATTGCTTTAGCAACTGTTTACAGAGTGTACCGACTGGTGCTGGCTACACAGCCTTGTACACTTGCTTCAACCTACCGGTTACGAAGTCTACTAACAGGGTGCTGGCTACACAGTCCTTACTGTACAGTGCTTCACCCCAACTGGTTACATAGAAAAAGCTGGCTAAATATAGACCAGTAGCTGTCTAAATTCATTGGTGACCCCAGCCTGCCAGTTTTTTGTGCCGGTTACAGAGACTTACTGTTTACAGTGAATTACCGGTTATGGAGTCTTGGTACCAGACAGAGTTGCCTAAGGTAGATTTGGTTACAGAAAATTCTTAGACCAATCAGGTGATGGATAGTCAGACAAGCTCTTCATCATATCCGGCCAAGGGTCAGCCATCTCACAAATGACAATTACTGTGTAAATGCTGCACCTTGCAGGATGCTGGCCTGGGGCAAGAGTCTTTTAAATGTGAAAAGTTGTGTCAGCCCCACCGGACCGGACCACAGCAAGAACAGAGAGACTGCTTACTTGGATCATTGTCACCAGACTGAACCAGAGGCCGGGGGGACAGAAATGACTATCAAATGTCCCAAATGTGGCACACAACTGCCTGTAGGGTCCAGACTAAACCCGTTTGGGAACTTAGGAAGCCTTGGGGGCTGGACCCTAGGTAGTACAAATGTTGAAGGAGGGCTACACTCTCCCTTCGAGCCCAAGCTTGACAAGGTCACCAAAAATCATCAACTGCTATTTACATTCTCACAGGAACCTATATTAGTTTAGAGGCATTACATCAGCTTATGGACAAAGAGGCAGTCGAGCCAGTTCAAATCTCTGGGCTTCTTCAACCGACCTTTTTGTTTCCAAAACCAGACAGTCGTTGGAGACCTATTCTAGATCTGAGCAAACCAAACCTTTCGGAGACCATCAGTGGGTTACCTCAATAGATTTCAAGGACACCTACTTACATATACCTATACAAGAACAATCCAGGAAATGCCTGAGATTTCTCATCCAAGGTCGGTCATACCAGTTTGAGGCCCTGCTTTTCGGTTTGTCCACAGCACCCTTGGAGTTCACCGTGATCCCAAAGGAGGTGAAATTGATGGCCATACACAAGGATTTAAGAAGCCACCAGTACCTAGATGACTGGTTGGTGAGACCCAGATCCCACCAGGCTTGTCTCCAACATACACAGGAACTAGTAAATAATGTGGCAGCAACTAGGTTGGCTGGTGAACTTCGAGAAATCAGAGCTGGAGCCCAAACAAGACTTCAATTTTGTAGGCTACCAGTTCGACCTCAGGTCTGATCGGGTCCGACTGACTCCAGACCGGTGGCAGAACCTTCAAGAGGAAATGCTGAAACAGCTATCCCTACCGGCTTGCCCGGTCCCGGGAATTCATGTCCTTGATAGGTTTACTAACAGCTACAGAAAAGCAAGTTCATCTAGGCCAACTTCATATGAGACTCATTCAGTGGCATCACAAACACAACTGGAGGGTCCCAAAATCACTGGAAAAGGTGATCCCAATCCCCAGGTCCTTGCACCCCCATTTACAATGATGGCTGAAGGAAGACAATGTACTTACAGGCCAACCATTAAACCCAATAAAACATGCTCTGCAAATATTTACAGACGCATCAATAGAAGGGTGGGGCGCTCACTTAGATGAGCACATTGCAAGAGCAACCTGGTCCCCTCCGGGAAGCCAGCTGCATATAAACTATCTAGATCTTAAACCAGTCTTTCTGGCTTTAAAAGAGTTCCAAGACCTTTGCTCAAACAAGATAGTACTTGTAGCAACCGACAACACCACAGTAGTGTCATACATAAACAAGGAAGGAGGCATGAGGTCAGGCCCACTTTGTGCCCTGCTATGGAGAATCTTGACTTGGTGTACTAGGAAACAAGTGACTCTAAAGCACGACACATTCCAGGCCGGCCGAATGTGGTAGCAGACAAGCTATCCAGGCTAGGCCAGACCATCCAAACAGTGGTTTCTCCTTCTAGAGGTCTTCCACTCTATGCAGCAGGTGGCACCGGCCCAAAATAGACTTATTTGCCACAAGGTTCAACAACAAGTTGCCTCTGTTTGTGTCACCGGTACTGGATCCCTTGGCCACAGCAGTGGATGCGCTCAGTCGGCCATGGTAGGATCTAAAAGCATACACCTTCCCACCATCAGCCATAGTGGGCAAAGTGGTGGAGAAGTTGCAAGACTCCCCATGTAAGAGAATCATTCTGATTGCTCCGGGGTGGCCCAACATGCCTTGGTTTGGGGATCTAGTGGCCATGTCCAGCCAAATCCCACTGCCTGCCCAATCTGCCCAACCTGTTGACAGCCATTCAATCAGATCCCTCACAGAAATCTGACAAATCTTAATCTCCATGCAGGGCTCCTAGAGTCTCAGCAATCGAGGAGCAGGACTTGTCTGAGGCAGTGGCAGCAAGAATTGAGGCTCCTCAAAGGGGATCAATCAGATCAGTCTATGAGGCAAGTGGCCATTTTTACAAAGTGATGTATCATTCATCAGATGGACTTCGGGGCACCCCCTGTAAAGTCAGTTGCTGACTTCCTAAAGTACCTGTTTCAGGACAGAAAGTTGCAGCCCAGCACCATTGATGGTTACAGGTCAGCCATTGCTGATAGTCTGGGAAATTTGCCCATCAATGTCAGTAAGAATGAAAATCTCGCTCGTCTCCTGGATAGTTTCCACTGAGACAGACCCAAAGGCCGGAGGGGAATCCCCTCCTGGAACCTCTTCCTGGTTTTTGCACCAGCTGACAAGGTTCATTTTGAACCAATTAAAGGCCTCCTTGAAGCATTTGACCTTCAAGACAGTTTTCCTCTTGGCCCTGGGGTCGGGCAAGCGTAGAAGTGAGATACATGCTTGGCAAAACAGAAATATTAGACACCAATCCGACTGGTCAAAGGTGTCCCTGTACCCGTCACCCAGCTTTCTTTCCAAGAATCAGCTGGCCAAAGAGGGTCCAGACAGTGTGGCCCCAGGGGTTATAACAGCCCTGGCCCCAACTCTGGATAAGTCCCTCAAGTCTGACAGGTCCGTCCGTCCAGTCAGAGCATTGCGCTACTTTTTATTGCGAAAAATACACTTACCATTTCCTGACCATTGCTATATGTTGGTGCCATCCAACTCACTGGCCAACGTTGAGAAACGTTTTAAGGTACCTTAAGAGGCCAGTGAGTAAGTGTGAACTAGCATGTCCCCCTAGTGGTCATGTGACCACGCTAGTAAACAATCTTCATTATTTTTGTTGGCCATCCTAGAGTGTGGATGTGTTATTTTATTTTGGATTTTTATAAAGTTTTGGAGCTCTTGTGGGAATTTGAGTTCTGTGGTAAGGCATCTGTGTTGACAATGTCTTCTCAGGACGAATTTAAGAGAAAAAGGACAGAGGAAAAGACTTTGTGGCCATTTTTTGGTGGATGTATGACCACTATTTTTAAGATGGCGGCATTGTTGTATCGTCGTTGGATGAAGACTTTCTTCTCAGAATTCTTCAAAAGGCTCGTGTTTCTTGAGATGAGAGAAGTTATTTTATTTTTTATGCAAATTTTCACTTGATTGAAGATTTACAACATTATTAACACTGAAACTGTTGGCAGTCATACTAGCTCCGACGGGGACAGTTTACATGTTGCTAGGCGACAAATGGAGGCAACCTGAAGAGAGGAGACAATTCGATTGTCATAAAGCTTTTCTCACGCCGGGTTCTAAAGCCAGGCGTTGTGGTAGCAAACATCTCACCGCGACAATCTCACTCGAATGGGTGTCCGGTGGGATTCCCCAGTGAGAGCAGACATCATAGTTCTCATTGGTTGCTGCATCGTGGACAAGTTCCGGATGCAGAAGTGATCAGCCACAGCTTCTAATTCTTCCGGTCAGGTTCAGTCGGAACTTTTCACGGAGGAAAATACCTGCATGACGTCATTCTAACACAATCGAGTTTCCATACCTCCCCAAAGGTCTGGAATCGGGTTACAGATTCCCGGAGTTGTGTTTCATCTCACCAATGGGCATTTGATTTTGTGGATTTATACCGGTTTTTCTGCTGGAACCCAGCACCGGTACATATAAACTAGTACCAGTTGTCTAATTTATTATTCAGGAGTACAGGTTCTCTGGGTCTCTGCAGCAGCTAGAGAGCATGTCAAATCATGGATAAGAATTTTTGTAAGTTGTCTAGCAGGACCTCTGCCAGGACTTCTTCAAGGATCTTAGGATTGACTTCATCTCATAGAATATCAGTTTTTTCTTGGGTTTCAGCCGAGTATTTGCTATTACTTTCCTCAAAGATCCTGGATTTTTTTTGTTGGGAAGTTGTTGGGAACTCAAATTGTTACTCATCAGGAGTGTTACAGGTCTCTCATTGCTCTAACGTATCTCTATTTTAGTGGGATAAGGAGTGGTTTTTTCCACCTAATATTCAATCAGAGTTTTCCTGGTGAACACATGTCAGATGTCCCGAAAAGCTTCATTTGTAATCTCATATGTATTGGGATTCTTATGTTTAGAAAGGAGTAAACTCCTACATATGACTGGAAATGCCATAAAAGGTACTAGAACTCATATTTTTATCCCTTTTATGACAATTCTTCCACTGTCACTGCTCCTCAGTTTCTCATAGGGGAGTTAAAACTGATATAGCTAGCTGTTTTAATGGAGTAATCTTTGGGAGGAATGTATATCCAGTTTTTTCTTTCTTGTTCAGATATTAACAGGACAATTTTCAACCATATTTTTTCACAGAAACGACAGTAATAGGAGATAATACATATCCATTTGCCCAAAGCAAAAGTCGAGACAATTTTGATTAAAGCTGTTTATGAAATGATCGACTAAAGGGCGATAACAACAGTGAGATGGGGATATCGCTACAGTTTTACAGTTTATCGGTTGTCATAAGCTGGGAGGAGATGGCTACCACAGATAGTTGAGGTCGGGTAAATAAGCCTTAACATGTATTTTAATTTCACATTGTTGGGTTTTTCGCGAGTGGTCACTAGTAAGGAAATGGGTGTGTTAACTCGTTTCCTTACAGTTGCATTCTTTCGTAGCCGAATTCACTCGAATTTTTATCTTCACTTCAGTGTTGATGATAGTTCACACCAGTTCACTGCCTGTTTTGTTAGTTCATGGTGAGGCTGTGGGATCTATAAGAACGCATCATGCTTTACCAGTATATAGACCATTTCATTGCCTTGCTCTTGGAAATGCTTTTTTTTTCGACTTTACCATTGTATCAACGCATAGTGAACCTGATGGCTACAGTAGAAGGCATTGGGTGTCACCAGGCTTTATACATAAAAAAAAAAAAAAAAAAAAAAAAAAAACCACCAGGGGTTTTTCTATTTGGTTCCCTGATTCCACCTTTGGGTAGATCTTTTACTCATAGCAAGCATTTTTTCCAGTTAATGGTTTCTAAGGAAGCCATTTCCTTGGTGGCGATATGGCTTTATAGGAATAAACAGTGCTATTGGGTCATTTGCCATTGGCTATCTGCTGATGTACCACTGATATCCTAAGTCTTGTGATATCCCAGTTTTTGCTGTTCTCAGGTTCTCAGGGATCATCTTCAGTGGTGGACCGACTTTCAAGTTTGAAGGAGGTCCCACTACTTCATCAGAAGGAGCACAATCTCCTGTTATTAGATGCTTTCTTTAAGGGTTGGGATGCGCATTTAGGGCATCAAACAGCCAGGGGTCTGTTGTATTATGAGGAGTCAAGACTTCACATTAACAGGGCTACTATCTTTAGAATCATTTGGAAGTCTGATTCAGATTCTAAATCTGTTGTTTTCCACAGACAGTTCGTCAGTGGTTTCCTATCTGAACAGGTAGGGAGGTACCCACTTCCAGGAATGTGTTTCCTTATCTGAAGAATCATTCCTTGGACGAATGCCATGGGTTCAGATTCAGGCATTTCACTTCCCAGGGTTTCCAAATGTTCTAACAAATTCTTTGTTCATGAGACTCAGGATGATTCAAATTGAAGGAGTTTTGAATGGGTTTTGAATCTTCTATTCTGATTCAGGTGTTCAATCAAATCTGTCTTTGATTACATTCACCAATGATGGATTTGTTTTTGCAACTACTTTGAACCACAAGCTTGCCTTTTTCAACTTTTCTTGGGATGGACTGGACAGTTTGTTTGGTCCTGTGACCTTGATTCTTCAGGTGATGCAGGTGAATCATTTGGCTTCTGAGGGTCTCTTGGTTTGTTCAACCTGTAGTCATTTCCTGCTTTGAAGCCTTCTTTACATCATGCTTTGGTGCAAGATAGGTTTTCTTTGTCCAGTGAGAGCCTTGAAAGACAATGATCTCAGGAGGGACAAGAAATTCTTTTAATAGCTATTAAGAAGGGCTACTCCAAGATTTTGATGCGGAATCATCTTGATTGCATCAGAGTGGCTAGGGATGTCTAATTTTTGGGATCTGGTGGATCTGTTCCTCAGAGGTTCTTTTTAAGGCTTCCCTTGTAGGTGAGTTCAGTCGTTCTGCCATTGCTATCCAACAACCTGAATCTTAGTCTTAAGCTACCAGTGTATGTGTTTCCTTTTCCTAGACTGTGGGTCTTGGGGAACAGATGCATTACACTTTTCTTGGAAGGATCAGTGAATCAGGTGATTTAAGATGATCACCTACAGGTGCAGAATCATCATGATTGCACCAGGATTGCCAAGGATTCTTCAGGTGATTTAGAAGATGACCACCTGCAGGTGCAGATTCATCATGATTGTATCATGATGGTCATGGTGGATGTTTGCACCAGGGTAGCCAAGGATTCTTCAGGTGATTTAGAAGATGACCACCTTCAGGTGCAGATTCATCATGATTGTATCATGATGGTCATGGTGGATGTTCTTGGTTTTGGGACCTGGTACATCTATCCACAGACCTAGATCTGAGGCTTCTTTGTGGTGATCATCTCATATTATACTTTTCTAGATGTAGCAAATTTCCTTAATTATTTCTGTAAGGAAAAGAATCTTAAACCATCTACTATTGCTGGTTACAAATTTACAATTCTTCAGCTGTATAGATTATTGACATATTTCTATAGAGACAATCCAGTAGCCAATAGGTTTAGCTTTCTGTACCTTTTGTCTCTGGTCTTGTTTGGTCTCACCAGACAGCCTTTTGATCCTTTGGGAAAGATTTCTTGGAGGTTATTAACTTTCAGGATGGTCTTTCTTTTGACTTTGGCATCAGCCAAAGTAAGAAGGGTAATTTTTGTTGGCATTGTCTTCCCTTACTTAAAAGGAGTATTGCTCACAAGTGGCTCTTGCCATTTATTAGCCAAGAATTGGCTGGCTTCAGATGGGCCTACTTCAGTTAAGCCGGTCGATATGCTAGCTTTCATTTATTGGGACAGCAGTTTTACTCAAGATAGATCTCTTTGTCTTGTGAGGTTTTGAAATACTTTTACTTGGGACAAAGGATTCAATGAGGAATTATTATATCTTGTCTGTACCTATTTAGGAAGGCCTTAAAGCAGATATTTCCAGGTCAGCTATCTCATCTTGTTAGAGACAGACTATTCTTTTGACTGAGGAGAAGTCAAATTCTGACTCTCAACAGCAGCAAGTCAAAGCAAGATTGAGTGCATCTTTAGCTTTTAGGATAGTTTTCTGTATATGAATTTTTTTTTTTTTTTATACATGCTACTAGAAACCATAACATTTTTACCAATTTTCAGTCTCACCTGCTTGGTTTGCTTGTGGTCAGACTTTGATATTGGTTTCTACAGTTTGTTATCTTATAAGTATATGTGTGATACTTATATTGATACTTTAGTATGCATTTGCATCTGTATGTCTGTTATACTATATGTATTTATATTAGGCAGAATTGTTGACTTCATTCAGACTTGGAATTACACAATATGCTGATGACACTTCCAATATTTGTGTCACCTGTGTGGGTGTTGGATGTTTGTCTAGATACAGCATTCAACTGTGGCAATAACTGTCAGTTTGTGAGAACTTCAACTACATACTATGATTTAGGGGATCTGTATGGTATGTGGTGACTGTTGGAAGTTTATATGTTGTTGTATGCATGTAAATTTCAATGTAAACTTCTCATAATGTTTAGTTGTAGGCTAGGCAGTGAGTCTCTGTAATGATTACTTCCTTCCTACAACAGCAACAACAACAACAACAACAACAACAAGGCTGTGTTGTTTTGTAGTGCTCAACAGTTCCACTGCCTCATCTGGGAGGTGAGTTTGGATCTGAATGCCTATAGGATTGTGCTGTGTATGATAGCTGTGCAGAGTGGTGTACTGGGTCTTTAAATTCTAGTACTGCCCTCCTTCCATGAAGGCTGCATTCAGCAATGGTCAGGAAATGGTAAGTGTATTTTTCGCAATAAAATTGAAAAATTTTGTTGTAATTTTAATTTTTATTAGATAAATACTTACCATTTCCTGACCAGGATAGTCCCCCCCCTACCTCCCCGCAGATTCAGTACTAGGGGAGTATTTTCTGCAACAAAAATAATGAAGATTGTTTACTAGCGTGGTCACATGACCACTAGGGGGACATGCTAGTTCACACTTACTCACTGGCCTCTTAAGGTACCTTAAAACGTTTCTCAACGTTGGCCAGTGAGTTGGATGGCACCAACATATAGCAATGGTCAGGAAATGGTAAGTATTTATCTAATAAAAGTTAAAATTACAACAAAATTTTTCAAATTTGGACAGGACCTCAGACCTCAGGCAGAATAGGGAGGTGGTTTTTGTCTCCTTTAAGAAAGGTTTCGACAAAGACATCTCACCTGCCACTATCTCCTCTTGGATCAAGCAGACTGTGATCCTATGTTATGAGCTCTCTGACTAGGAGGCCCACACTTTACATCAGGTTAAAGCCCATGATGTCTTGGCCTTGGATGCTTCTAAGGTCTTCCAGTCGAGAGTTTCCTTAGATACAGTCTTGTCAGCCTACCACTAAAGTCACATAATACCTTCACACAGTTTTATCTGAAGGGCGGGGCTTGGGCTGATTCAGGGCTTTACCAATTGGGCTCGGTAGTGGCTGCTCAGCAGATCCACAAGTGTCCCTTAGATTGAGGAGATTTGTATATATGTATAAACAGTTCTTCACGTACATTAGAATTACATGTGGCGTGCTTCCTTCGGGAGGTTTATTTGCATTCTGGGACTGACCTCCCTCTCTTCCCCTACCTCAGAGCAGGTCTGCAAAGAGGGGGGGGGGGGGGGGCGACGGTGGTATAGCCCCGGGTAACCGGCTGCTGGCAACCGACCATGGCCTTACAGGGTTTCCTGACCTTAAGGTCACCCCAGGCCTGGGCCTAGAGGTCTCCTGACGAAGTCAGTCTAGACCTTAGGTTAAAATTTGCTATTACATGTGAGTTCACATAAGTCCCTAGTAACTTACCCGCCGACCAAGCAGTAGTTATTCAGCAATTGTCCATTGGATAGGATGTATTAACGCAATAAAATTGCAAATTTAATAAGTAAATTAAACTTTTATAAGTTAATACCCTATCCAATGGACACACAAGACCCTCCCACCGACCCCGCTATCAGCTTACTAGGGGTCTAATAGATTTAGACAACGAAAAAGATGCTATGACGTTGTGTTGTCTAGACAGGAAGTAAATACCATGCGCCACCTGGCGAATGCACAGTACTGGGACCGGCCAGCCGGTGGAAACACAGGACGTCTTTTTCTGGCGTTTGGCGGGCCGGTCTGCGCCGACCGGATTAGCAATTGTCCATTGGATAGGTATTAACTTATAAAAATTTAATTTACTTATTAAATTTGCAATCTTGTGTTTTTGCCTTATATCTCCTTTATTCTTGTTTTTACAATTTTAGAATGTATTAAGAGGTATTGGGAAAACTTATGTGATGAGTCTAGATAGCCAGTCAGATTTACCCCCGAACCCCCCTTATGGGTCAAACTGGGGGTCATAAAATAGCTGATTTTGTGTTTTTTCCTTTTATCTCCTTTATTCTTGCTTTTAGAGCTTTAGAATGTATGAAGAGGTAGTGGGAAACCATATGTCAAGAGTCTAGATAGCTGGTCAGATTTACCCCCGGATCCCACCTTATGGGTCAATCTGGGGTCATAAAATAGCCGATTTTGTGTTTTTGCCTTTCATCTCTTTATTCTTTTAGAGTTTTAGAATGTATTGAGAGGTATTGGGAAACCTTATGTGAAGAGTCTAGATAGCTGGTCAGATTTACCCCCTGCGCCCCCCCCCCCCCCCTTTTATGGATCAAACTGGATTCATCAAATAGCCGATTTTGTGTTTTTGCCTTATATCTATTTTATTCTTGCCTACAGAGATTTACAATGTATTCAGAGGTATTGGGAAACCTTATGTGACGAGTCTAGATAGCTGGTCAGATTTACCAGATAGATGTGTTCAAAGCATTGTGTCATAAACTTCTTGCCTTTCTAAAGGCTCACATTTTACTATGCCTTTTTCTAAAATGTAAATAGATATATGGCATTTATAAAGCACTGTTACTCTTTAATTAAGTAGTTTTATGGTGTAACTTTCAACCTATTATAAGTATTGATGCTTTATTCATTCTTAGCCAGAGCATTTATTCAATTAACTTTTCGCAATTTATGACCATAGAAAACAAAATAAAGCTTAAATTTTTCTTTCATGTCAATGCATGAACTTCCACACTGTCTGCTTAACTTACACTTCTCTCAGCACTGCATGTTTTTATTTTCAAAAACCTTTTTCTACTGTATATTATATTGCAGTGAACCTTTTTGGGACGCTTAGTTTTTGTTAGCAAAAACATTTTTCTAGTTGTCATTTACTTCTCTTTGAACCCTTGGCCGGCTCTTGGGTGAAGTTTGAGGCTTTACCACAACCTTTCTGTCCAATTTGCCGGTCTCTAATTTGCTTCCAGGCCGGTGTAGTGGGCTTCCAGTCCGGTAGCTGTGTTGATCTGTCATCTGCCATTTGAGGAAGCGTACGGATGGAAACGTCCGGGCTTCCTGTGTGAGCTGCCAGGAGAACGCCTCTCCTCACTACGTGAGATTTCCTCTTCAGCCTTGACCAGTAAATTGTCTGGAAACAGTGAATGAAGATGGACTGGTGCTGTACGTAAGGCAGTTAAGGTATCTGGCTTTACTCCACCACGCATTAACTCTAGGTAACTGTCTCTAGGAGCCAGAGTGAGATTGGTCATGCTGATGAACACTCCCTCTGAGAGATCCTGCATAGTACGCTGCATGGCTTGAGAGATTGAACGGTTGAAGGTCACCAAATATTCTAATTCTTCAACTGCCTGCTGCGTTCTTTCTGCTGCCTTGCCCTTAGCCTTGTCTACACGTAGTGTCTTCAAATGTGTAACCATAGAGTCTTGTACCTTCGTCAAACATCTTGACAGACCAGCAGCCTGGTTACACATCACTGAGTGTTCCCGGAACGCTCTCTCCTGCCTTAAAGTGTCCTGGCTGAAAGTACGGGAGGCTGGGGCAGAAGGCAAACTACGTCTGGCCACTCTACTAAAGGTGCGGTTTAATTTGGCCGGTTCCGGTGACCAGTCACACACAGTAGTTGAAGCAGAGTCTTTCTTATCTGTGTGCATGTCATACCACTTTGATGACCTGGGTGTTTTGACAAACTGGTCGCGAAGAAGTCCACCAGTCTCAGTGTTCCTGGAAGGGTAGCCTTCAGCAACAGTTACATTCAGTCTCTCAAATTTTCGACACAGCCACTCATCCACCGGTAACTTGACAGACACTTCACTGGTTGGTTTGACTCTGGAACCGGCAAATGGATTATCATCCAGGGAGGAAGAGGCACTGTCGAAGTCAGGGATCTGATGCCAGCCCATGAAGGATCTGACCCCTCTGATTGTCTCTCTGTAGTTGGCTTCTTCAGAGAGGTCCTGGTCAGTAGATTCTTCAGGCAGTTCACCCTGGGCATTGGCACTAGCTGGTGAAACCGGTTCCCTGTCCATCTCTGCCTGACTGTCAGTTTCACCGGCAATCTCATCAGTTCGTACACCGGGAAGTGACTTGTCTAACTGCGTAGCCTCATAACCGGTTGACAGCACTTCAGGACCTGCACCGGGAGCCTGTGAGGGCTGGGTGGCTGTCCCTGCACCCGGAGCCTGTAAAGGCTGGGTGGCTACATCAGAGGTACCAGGACCCTGAACAGGGCGGGTAACACTCTTACTGACATCCTGCACAGCATTTGTACCGGGAACCCCCAGGGGAGGTCGGGTAGCAGACAACTGGGCAGCCTCACCGGTGGTCTGTACAAGACTGGGACATGGTAAGCTTGTAGCTTATAAAAGCTACATTTAAGTAATTAAAATTTTCAATTTTATTGCACGACAATAGCTTACCATGTGGGACTGAATGCTGAATCCAACCATCCGGAGGAGGAATTACAGCTGAGACTGGCCGATAAGTCTGTTTTTCCTTAGAATTTTGATAATAATAGTAGAATGAAAGATCGAAAGTACCAGTCTGAGTCCCGTCTACAGGGCCCCAATCCCGAAGACCGGGCCTGTAGAAGCCAAAAACCTGAATGAATGACAGTGCTAAAAAACTGTCAGGGTGTTTGACGAGAAGGAGATGTGTACCCTAGATACACAGATGGGGTCAGTCCCAAGGACGATCACGGAAGAATCTGAGCCTAAGGCTCGGGTACTTACTAAAATGGCAACCTTAAGGTCCTTAATACAATGTACAATTACAATGATTAGATAGACCTTACCCGATACACCCTGATGAGGTAGACGTATACCTAGACCCTGGGCTTAGACTCCCGAAGACTTGGTTGTAGCGGATGTGCCCCCCCCCTCTTTTCTTTCCGAGGATGACTGGACTGAGGAGAAGGGTCTAGGACCCGTTGTGCCACTACTACTGGTCCCAGATACAGATTGTTGTCATTGTCCGACCAAGTAAGGTCTTTTAGATAAAAATTGGTAAAAGTGTTGTGAGCTTTCCAGTGACAGGCTTGCATGATCTGGTCCACCGATACCCCACGGTAAAACGCCTTATAGGCTGCGAAGACCCGAATGTCATGCGCCTTGACTTGGACTAAATCCAAGGCTTGCTGGTCTGCTTGTTTATAACAAAGTAGGATGGTTTGTTTCAACCAAGAAGAGAGAGTAGCGGGTCTGATGTCTGAGGTATGTCCTTTCTTGAAGGAAATGAAAAGGAGGGACTGGGAACCTCTTAGGTCCTTGGTTCGGTCCAGATAGTACCTCAGGGCCCGCACCGGACACAGGTTCCTGTCTTCCTTGAACTGTCTATCCACAATGGTAGTCAAAGCAGGAATAGTCACCGGAGACACACTTTGAGAACCTTCTCTTGCTAGTTGGTTTTTGGCTATGAAGTCAGAAGAAGGGAACAAGGTGACCTTTTCCCATTGGCCTAGATTAGATACTTCGTTTGCAACCCAAGCATGGATTTCGCTGCCGCGCTTGCCGGAGGCCAAAGCTAGCAAGAAAGCAGTTTTGAGAGTGAGATGTTTGGGTCTGTGTCTTTCATAGGCTCAAAAGGTGCTTTTGTGAGCTCATTGAGAACAACAGAAAGGTTCCACTTGGCGAGATTTCTGGAGCTTTTGGGGCGATCCCTGTGGAAACTGGAGAGCAACCTATGAAGTTCCTCATTATGAGCAATATGTTGGCCCGATGTGCCCAAGGTGTCAACAGTGGCAGTCCTGTAACCATCAATGGTGGAGGGGTGCCTGTTTAGGTCTTGGTACAGATACATGAAGAAATCTGAGATTTGTTTCACAGATGGAGTAGAGAAATCCACCAAATTTTCTCTGCACCATTTTTCAAATAGGGCCCACTTTGATTTGTAGATAACCGCTGAGGTGCAGCAATTCTCTCTGCCACTTCCACAGAGAAGCCTTGTTCTTGGAGTTGTCCACTCCTAGACACCAGGTGTGGAGGTTGAGGTGCTGCGGGTTGCTGTGGAACACGTAGTTGTGGGACTGCTTGAGGAATGTTGTCGACACCGGGAGCTGCAGTGGGATCTCTGTTGAGATCTGCACTAGGTCCCAAAACCAGGGCATCCCTGGCCAGCCTGGGGCTATTAATATGATCAGACAATTGCATTGCCTGATTTTTTGGATCACCCTGTGAAGGAGAGCCGTTGGAGGGTAAGCATAGGCAGTGAGACCCGTCCAGTTTATGTTTAGAGCATCTATCTCCCAGGCTTTCGGGTCTGGGATAGAAGACATGTACATTGGAAGCTTGTGGTTCAGATAAGTGGCGAATAGGTCCACGTGGGTAGTGAACCACCTTTGGCAGATCTGTTTGAACACCTGTGGATGTAGTGACCATTCGGTCGACTGGACCTGATTCGACCTGGAAAGTAGGTCGGCCATCACATCCAGACCCCCTGGAATGGGCCTGGCTTTCAATGTAATGTGAGAATGATGGCACCAGGTCATGATTCTCCACAGGAGTGCACACATCTCCGCTGAGTGTGTTCCCCCTTGTTTGTTTATGTAAGGCATCACAATTGAGTTGTCCGTCGCAACTAGCACTGTTTCATCCTGACACTGGTATTTGAAGCGTCTCAGGGCCAGAAAGACAGCTTTTAATTCTAGGACGTTTATGTGAAGCCCTTTTTCCTGGGGAGACCACAGACCTTGTGTAGAACTTTGTTCTAAGTGAGCGCCCCAACCTTCGTTTGAGGCGTCTGTAAAGAGTTGGATACTGTGGTCTTTGGGATGAAGGTCTGAGCCTTTCATCACGTTTGCAGGATTCTGCCACCAGTCTAGGTGTGCAGAGATGGCTTCTGTCCAAGGAAGGAGGCTGTCCAGTGGTTGAGGAAATTTCCAGTGCTCCTTGAGGTGAAACTGAAAGGGCCTCATGTGAAGTCGTCCCTCTGGGACCATTTTCTCTGTTGAGGCTAGCAACCCAATTAGAGACATCAAACATCTTGCAGTCAAAACATGTTTTGACTTGAGTTGTAGGGTAAAATCCTGAAGTTTGAGCCATCTCTCATGAGTGGGTTTTACAAGGGCTGAATCCAGGTGGTACTCGTAACCCACGAACGAAAACACCCAAGTGGGATTCAGTTCTGATTTCTCCTGATTGATGATCCATCCCAAGGACTGGGTTAGATCTACCACTGCCTGAGTGTTCACTAGGGCTTCCTCCCACGACTGAGACCTGACCAGCCAGTCGTCCAGGTATTGGTGGAGTCTGAGACCTCTGGAAAGGGCCATGAGCTTTACCTCCTTTACGATCATGGTAAAGATCTGGGGGGCTGTGGCCAGTCTGAAGGGTAGGGAGGTGATCTTAGGTATTTCCTTGAGTGAGGATGGATGGGGATGTGGAGGTAGGCGTCCGATAGATCTATCGACGCAACCCATTCCCCTGGAATCATGGAGGTTCTGATGGACTCGGGAGTTTCCAGCTTGAACTTTTCTACATGTAGAAAAGTGTTGAGCCTGCTTAGGTCTATTACTGGCCTCCACCTTTGGTGAGGCTTGTGTACTAGAAACAGGCGACTGTAAACCCGAGAGATTTTACATTTTCCACCCTTTCGATAGTGTTCTTTGACAGCAGAGACTGGATGCAATCGGTTAAGCCTTGGTCTTTTGGAAGGGCCTTGTATTCTGATATTATCAGAGGAAATCTGACCAAGTTTGGTTTTGAGAGGAATGGCAGTACGTAGCCATTGGTGATAATGTTTAACATGTTGGATGAACAATTGTTTTCTTGCCAGTCTCTGCTGAAAGAATGGAGGCGACCTCCTACCGGTGGACTGTTTGAGGCTTTGAAGGAGTCATTGGGAAGAGGGGTTTCCACACTCTCTTCCCCTATTGTGGGGTTGAAAACGACCCCTGGAGCCTCTGAAGTTTTGTGTTGCCCTATTGGAAGAATATGATTGGTTTCTGCTTTGTGAGGAATTGCCCCCATAGGGGCGTTTCCTGTAGGAGCCTCTTTTCTTGTGGGGACCACGAAAGGGCTTATTCTAGTAGGGTCCAAAACCCTGAGAATCTTTTGAGGTGCCTTTTTTAAGAAGGAAGTCCTCGCCTTCCTTTACCAACTGTGATTTAAACAAGGAAGGCAGCCAGAAGGACGCATTCCTGAGTTCTTGGCGCCTGGTTTCTCCTAAGAGGGGTTGTAATAGGGTCATTTCGGCTTCGCGCCTGAGCAAGCCGGTATTGCCCATTGAGTATAATTCTCTCTGGAGAATATGGGCCAGGGATTTACTAAGGCAAGTTAAGGGTCTGTGCTGGAAACTACATGGGAGGTAAGCTTTTCTGGGAATGAAATTAGCCTCATTCTGAAAAACAAGATGGCTGTTGCGGGCATTTCTTTGAAAATTATCTACCTTTTTTCTACTGGCTGGTTTTCATAAGTACAAGGTTGAATCTCTTCATAGGTGATATGTATGACAGATATACATGTCCTCTACAACCTTGCAGACATTGGACCTGGAAGCTCTTCATTCAAGGTCATTCACGGAGTGCCAAAGAACTCCACAGAGCGGACTTTAAAAGTGCCTCTATCTCCCTTATTATTGGTCCTAGAGGTTTGACATGTATAGCCTACAGAAAATCATGGGCTTGGAATCTTTTGATGTGGACAGATTTTACCTTGGACCCCTCCTTCAAGGTCAAACAAGGAAAGCTAAACTTAAAAAAGTGCTTAGAACTCTTTTTTTATTGGTCCTTAGAGCTTAGCAATATGAAACCAACTTATAGGAAATCATTGGCTGGGAATCTTTCGATGTATGTGGTCAGATTTGACCTTGGATATGATCCTTCAAGGTCAAACGAGGCCAGCCAAAACTTAAAATGCTTAGAACTTGCTTATTATTGGCCCTAGGGGTTTGCAATTTGAAACCAACTTATAGGAAATCATGGGTTTGGAATCTTCTGATGTGGTCAGATTTGACCTTGGACCCCTCCTTCAAGGTCAAACAAGGACAGCCAAAAAAGTGCTCATAACTTGCTTATTATTGGTCCTAGAGGTTTGCAATGTGAAACCAACCTATAGCAAATCATGGGCTGGGATCTTCCGATGTACTTAGATTTGAACTTGGGCCCCTCCTTCAAGGTCAAATGATGGTTCACTGGCTTTGATGAGTTATCTTTCCAGTAGATACAAATTTGCATAGGTTCTCTGATGCGCTAGGTCCAGGTCTTTTTGTTGTTTTTTGTTTTTTACGTGTAATTTTTTTCTTGACATTCAAAACCCATGCACAGAATTTAACCAACATTTTCCAGATATAAGTTTTTTGCAAGAGGAACTGAAAGGCTAGTGATTTGAAAAATTTTGTTGTAATTTTAATTTTTATTAGATAAATACTTACCATTTCCTGACCATTGCTATATGTTGGTGCCATCCAACTCACTGGCCAACGTTGAGAAACGTTTTAAGAAACCTTAAGAGGCCAGTGAGTGAGTGTGAACTAGCATGTCCCCCTAGTGGTCATGTGACCACGCTAGTAAACAACCTTCATTATTTTTGTTGCAGAAAATACTCCACTAGTACTGAATCTGCGGGGAGGTAGGGGGGGACTATCCTGGTCAGGAAATGGTAAGTATTTATCTAATAAAAATTAAAATTACAACAAAATTTTTCAATTTTATTGCGAAAAATACACTTACCATTTCCTGACCATTGCTGAATGCAGCCTTCATGGAAGGAGGGCAGTACTAGAATATAAAGACCCAGTACACCACTCTGCACAGCTATCATACACAGCACAAGCCTATAGGCATTCAGATCCAACCTCACCTCCTAGATGAGGCAGTGGAACTGTTGAGCACTACAAAACAACACAGCCTTGTTGTTGTTGTTGTTGTAGGAAGGAAGTAATCATTACAGAGACTCACTACCTAGCCTACAACTAAAACATTATGAGAAGTTTACATTGAAATTTACATGCATACAACAACATATAAACTTCCAACAGTCACCATAAGGTCCTCAGTGGCCTAGTGGTTAGCAAGTTTGGCATCTAATCATAGGCTGTCACCTCTGTGGGTTCGAGTCCCACAAGTGGCAATTCTGAGGACCTGTCATAATATGACCCTGGCTGTTGAACGGGACGTAAAACCCCAACTTTGACCTTTGACCAACAGTCACCACATACCATACAGATCCCCTAAATCATAGTATGTAGTTGAAGTTCTCACAAATTGACAGCTATTGCCACAGTTGAATGCTGTATCTAGACAAACATCCAACACCCACACAGGACACAAATATTGGAAGTGTCATCAGCATATTGTGTAATCCCAAGTCTGACTGAAGTCAACAAATCTGCCTAATATAAAAACAGATAGTATGACAGACATACAGCTGCAAATGCATACTAAAGTATCAATATAAGTATCATGCATATACTTATAAGATAACAAACTGTAGGACACAATATCAAAGTCTGATCACAAGCAAACCAAGCAGGTGAGACTGAAAATTGGTAAAAAAGTTATGGTTTCCAGTAACATGCATCTAAAAATTCATATACAGAAAAAACTATCCTAAAACCTAAAGATGCACTCATTCAGAATTGACTTCTCCTCAGTCAAAAGGAGAGTCTGCCTACAGCAAGATGAGATAGTAGACCTGAAAATATCTGCTGTAAAGCCTTCCTAACTAGGCACAGACAAGATATAATAATTCCTCATTGAATCCTTTGTCCCAAGTAAAAGTATTTCAAAACCTCACAAGACAAAGAGATCTATCTTGAGTAAACTGCTGTCCCAATGATTGAGAGCTGGCATATCGACCGGCTTAACTGAAGTAGGCCCATCCGAAGCCAACTGATTCTTGGGTAATAAATGGCCAGAGCCAATTATGAGCAATACTCCTTTAAAGTAAGGGAAGACAATGCTAACGAGAATAACCCTTCTTCCTTTGCCTGATGCCAAAGTCAAAAGAAAGACTGTCTTTGAAAGTTAATAACCTCCAAGAAATCTTCCCCAAAGGCTCAAAAGGCTGTCTGGTGAGACCAAACAAGACCAGAGACAAAAGGTAAAGAAGGCTTAACCTATTGGCTACTGGATTGTGGCTATAGAAATATGTCAACAATCTATACAGCTGAAGAGTTCTAGAAACTTATTTCCCTTCAAAGAAAGCAATCTACCATTGTTATTCTGTAACCAGCAATAGTAGATGGCTAAAGATTCTTTTCCTTAAAGAAATAATTAAGGAAATTTGCTACATCTAGAAAAGTAGTATCTGAGAAGTTCACCACCAAGAAGCCTCAGATGTGCATAGATCTACCAGGTCCCACAACCAAAACATCCACCATGATCATCATGATGAATCTGCACCTGAAGGTGGGCATCTCCTAAATCACCTGAAGAATCCTTGGCTATCCTGGTGCAACCATGATGATTGTGCAGCTGTAGGTGATCCTCTTGAATCACCTGAGGAATGAGAGCCACTGGAACAAAACAAAAAGCTGTCCAGATCCTCCCAAGAAATGAGTAATGCACCTGTTCCCCAAGCCCCACAGTCTAAGAAAGGAAACACATACACTGGAAGCTTTAAGATTCAGGTTGTTGGATACCAATGGCAGAATGATTGAACTCACCTACGAGGGAAGCCATAAAAAGGAAACCTTTGTGGAACAGATCCACCAGATCCCAAAAATAAGATATCCCTAGCCACTCTGATGCAATCCAGATGATTCTGCACTTAAATCTTGGAGTAGCCCTTCTTAATAGCTACAAAAAGAATTTTCCTGCCTTTCCTGAGATCTTTGACTTATCAAGATAACCTCTCAAGGATCTCACTGCACAAAGAAACTTATCTGGCACCAAAGCATAATCTAAAGAAGGTTTCAAAGCAGGAATGACTACAGATTGAAAATCAAAGGAGCCTTAAAAGCCAAATGATTCACCTGCATCACCTGAAGAATCAAGGTCACAGGACCAAACAAACTGCCCAGTCCATCCCAAGAAAAGTTGAAAAAGACAAGCTTGTGGTTCAAACTAGTTGCAAAACAAATCCATCATTGGTGATTGTAATCAAAGACAGATTTGATTGAACACCTGAATCAGAATAGAAGATTCAAAAGTCATCCAAAAACACATTCAATTTGAATCATCTTGACTCTCATGAACAAAGAATTTGTTAGAATAGTTGTATACCCTGGGAAGTGATATGCCTGAATCTGAACCCAGGGCATTCGTCCAAGGAATGATTCTTCAGATAAGAAAACACATTCCTGAAAGTGGGTACCTCCCTACCTGTTCAGATAGGAAACCACTGAAGAACTATCTGGGGAAATCAACAGATTCAGAATCCGAATCAGACCTCCAAATGATTCTAAAGGTAGTAGCCCTGTCAATGTGGAGTCTTGACCCCTCATGATACAACAGACCACTGGCTGTTTGATGCCATAATTGTGCATCCCAACCCTTAAAGAAAGCATCTAAAAACAGAAGGAGATTGTGCTCCTTCAGATGAAGTAAAGGGAGCTCCTGCAAAATTGAAAAGTCGTTCCACCACTGAAGATCACTAAGAACCTGAGAACAGAACAACTGGTACATTATCTGTGTATAATGTGTGGTATCTGTGGTATATTAGCAGATAGCCTTGGGGTTATCTGATAAACAAATGACCCAATGGCACCGTTTTTCTCCTATGAAGCCATACCACCACCAAAGAAATGGCTTCCTTAGAAACCATTAGCCGGAGAAGATGCTTTGCTATGAGTGAAGAAGTACCCTAAGGTGGAATCTGCAATCCAAACTAAAAATCCTGGTGCATTAGCCAAGAAGTTTTTTTTTTTTTTTTTTTTTTTTTATAAGCTGGTGACACCCAATGCCTTCTACTGCAGCCATCAGGTTCAGTATCCGTTGATGCCATAGTAAAGTCGAAAATAAACCATCTTCAAGAGCAAGCAATGAAATGGTCTATACTGGTAAAGAATGATGCGTTCTTACAGATCCCACATTCTCACCATGGACTAGCAAACAGGCAGTGAACCGGTGTGAATTGTCATCAACAGGGAAGTGAAAATAAGAATTGCGTGAATCCGGCTACGAAAGAATGCAACTGTAAGAAAACGAGTGGACACACCCATTCAGTTACTAGTAACAATTAATTGCGAAAATCCCAACAATGTGAAATTAAGGTACATGTAAAGACTTGTTTAACTGACCTCAACTATTAGTGGTAGCCATGTCTTTCCATCACAACCGATAAACTGCAAAATTGCAGCGATATCACCATCTCACTGGTGTTATCGCCCTTTTGTCGATCAATTCATAAACAGCTTTTATGAAAACTGTTGTCTCTCGCATTTTATTTAATTATTAATCTATTTAAAAAGACATGTCCACAACTGCTTTAGAAACATGGCAAAGTACTCATTCCTGTTACTGTAACCTCTGTGAAAAGTAATGAATGGTTGCAAATAATAATCCTCTTACTATCTTAAGATGTAAGGTGTAGAATATCTGTCAATACTGAACAAACATTCCTCCTAACAGATTACTCCCAATTCCTCTAAATCCTACTGAGGAGGAGATTTTTGTAACAGTAAAAAAGGATTAAATGTCAGAATCGGGACAAAAATAACTGTCCTGAGGCACTTTATCCCATTTCTAACAATGTGTAGGAGTTTGCTCCTTCCCAGACAGAAGAAACACTATACACCCGAGATCACAAAATGAAGTTTTCCTCGACATCTGACCAAATGCACTTTTAATTCTACCAAAATCATCTAAGAGATAAGATAGAGAAAAGTAAGACTTGTAACACTTCTGATGAGTAACAAGTTGAAGAACTGGTCAATGCACTGCCCAAAAACATCCAGGATCACTGAAGACTGTAATAGAAATACTGCACACAGTCCAAGGAAGTACTGGATATTCTATGAGATTCCTGTTAATCCTTAAATGAACAAAAACTGACAATGGGTACATATAGATCTTATGCACCGGTGCCGGTGTCCAGCAGAAAAAACCTGCATAACCCACAGAAAGAAAAGCTAATCTGTGAGATGAAACACAGCTCCGGGAATCTGAAACCCGATTCCGGACCTTTGGGGAGGTATGGAAACTCGATTGTGTTAGAATGACGTCATGCAGGTATTTCCCTCCGTGAAAGGTTCCGACTGAACCTGACGGAAGAATTAGAAGCTGTGGATGATCGCTTTTGCATCCGGAACTTGTCCACGATGCAGCAACCAATGAAAAACTAAGATGTCTGCTCTCACCGGGGAATCCCACCGGACACCCATTCGAGTGAGATTGTCGCGGTGAGATGTTGACTACCAGAAACGCCTGGCTTTAGAACCCGACGTGAGAATAGCTTTATGACAATCGAATTGTCTCCTCTGTTCAGGTTGCCTCCATTCGTCGCCTAGCAACATGTAAACTGTCCCTGTCGGAGTTAGAATGACTGCCAACAGTTTCAGTGTTAAAAATTGTAAATCTTCAATCAAGGGAAAAATAAAATAACTTGTCTCATCTGAAGAAACACAAGCCTTTTGAAGAATTCTGAGAAGAAGAAAGTCTTCATCCAACGACGAAACATCCATGCCGCCATCTTAAAATAGTGGACATACATCCACCAAAAAATGGCCACAAAAGTCTTTTCCTCTGTCCTTTTCTCTTAAATTCGTCCTGAGAAGACATTGTCAACACAGATGCCTTACCACAGAACTAAAATTCCCACAAAAAACTCCAAAAACTTTATAAAAAACCAAATTAAAATAACACATCCACACTCTAGGATGGCCAACAAAAATAATGAAGGTTGTTTACTAGCGTGGTCACATGACCACTAGGGGGACATGCTAGTTCACACTCACTCACTGGCCTCTTAAGGTTTCTTAAAACGTTTCTCAACGTTGGCCAGTGAGTTGGATGGCACCAACATATAGCAATGGTCAGGAAATGGTAAGTGTATTTTTCGCAATAAAATATGTTTTTCACCAACATTTAGTAACAACATTGCCATGGTGACACTTTTTTCGGTTTCTCAGACCTATAATTTTGTGGGTGCTTTACACTCAAAATCCATGCACAGATAGAGAGATAGTTGTTGTTTTCTCCTTAAAAGGAGGAGGCTGACAAGATCAGGAGGTGCCATTTAGCATAATTCATTACCTTATATGGGCATATGAGAAGACCTCATATTAAAAGTAACTCACCAAAATGATACACAATAGAATGTACTGCAAAGGGCTGACATCCAGTTAAAACTATATAGGCGAAAGCTTCATATAATTTATGTATATATATTTGACCCTCCCCAAATATGTTCTGGACCTGCAATAATACTTCCAGTCAATTGACTATGTCATACCAGCATAATGTGCGTGCTTTTAAATTTTCATATATTTGAATCTTTAACTAAAGCTGGTGACTCAGTACAATTTTATTATCCACCACAAGCTGAAAATGACCCATATAGGGGGATATACAGAGTGTGGTATATATATTTTTTGTATACACTGGCACCTCCTTACCATGGGTAATTAGTGCCAACAAGTCCCGGTTTTTAAACAATATCTCAGAAAATGTGTAACCTACAAATATGTTCTGTTAAACCAGTAAGCAGATAAGGAGCCAGACATTTGGAGAAAGTCAACGAGACTTTGTACTAAAAGCCGGTGAATATCATAATTCATTTATTGAATGAAATATACAGGCATATACCAGGTCTTCATGCAGTTCTTCTGATTATATAGGTGATACAATAAAGCTTTCTCGGTAACAGTAACACAATGCAGAAAATAATTGCTACATGTTATGATTTTAATTCAATATCAGATATTTTAGGCCAGTTTGACATTCCTCCATAGACAAAGGTAAATCTGTCAGTATAACATGACCTTTTCAGTTAAATACATCATGTTTGATTTCAAAGTTTGCTGTGGCTGTTCAAGACCAATTCACCTGTGTATCGGTTCCTCCTATTTCAAATTGTACCATCTTTCAAACATTGCCATATATGTATGTAGCCCGTTCAAAATACTATATGTTATTTTCTGCTGAAATAGTGTTCTTCTTGCATTTCCAACATATATGCTGGAAGCAAACAGTTTTCTTTCACTTTAACTCACACAAATAATTTTGAAGAATACCCTTTTTTATCTACAAGATATCACCTTTATAATCTGTTCAAGTGTTGTGAGCTGGCTAATATATCACCATTTTTACTGTTACCTTTGTTCACTCATACCTACAGCAGTGGTCTACAATCTCAGTTTATTGATTTATTTAAGTTAAATATTAGACATAAAAACACATTCCTCTATTTTCTTTATGTTTCCCTATTTTTTAATTATTTTTTCCCTAATTAAGTCAATTAATTTCATCAACTTATATCTCAAATATATGTTATACTGAAATATCCCCTAATGTCCCTCCTATGTTGATATTTTTTCTCTCTTACACCACTTTAAATCCCCGCCATCACTTTAGACGAGTTTATGGACCATTTCCTCTTTGATGATGAGATGTGTGGCTTTATTCACATGCTGCATGAGGGAGTTGATATTGTGTGACCACTCATTCAGGATATCATTTGGATCTTTCTGCTTCTGGAAATGGATGATCCCAGCTAGACGATCAATCTTAGCCTCAACGGTTTTATTTACGACTAAGTTGGATAAGAATTCCTCCGTCTCCTACAAGGTAAAGAAAAATGATGACATATTGAAGACTAATTTAACAGTGAACATAGACAAAAACTACCACAGTGTCACTATTAATACATTTTTGCATACCTGCAACAGATCCTGAAGGATTTAAATAAAAGTAGAAACTCAAAAATAAGTTAAACTTCTTTCCATATCTCTTTCTTAATTTTATGAATATCTGAATATCAACTCACTCAGACTCACAATACTTAATGATCAGGTCCCCAATAATGAAGACTTTAACAAAATTAAAACTAAGGACACGCTAATATGCCAGGAATTAGCAGTCTTACAAATATCTTATCAGTACATATTCTTCTACACTTTCAACATTTCTGAGACTATTTTGATGAAATACAAATATCAGCCTTTGGTTTTTCTGGCTTTTTGCACTGATGTATTTTAAATCTTGGCAAATTTATAGAAAATTCATTTATACTGCAAAACTTACAGCCTCTGTGAGGTCCAGCAATTCAGCCATTCTCTTCATGTATATCCTTGTGTAGTAGTTTGACATCACCCGTATATTCTAAGAATACAAATGTAATCAATGAATACAAGCCAGAGTTACCTTGCATTGTATATTATACAAAAACATAATACTGTAATACTGAGCTCAAGTACTTCTATACTTAAAAAAAGTACCTACAAAAGATGATGCAGATCTATTGTCTGTTTTACGTAGACATTTGCAAAATCTGAAATATTACATAAGAAAAGACTTCCCACTTTTGTCAAATAACTTATTCTTAATATTTTCATACCTTAGACTTTCAATTATGATGGCAATTAGACAAGAGTAGCTTGAATACATACATGTTTGAATCCCCTGAATTACATCAGATATATGTGTGTTTGACCTCCCTAGTCTAGATTAGATCACATACACACATTCAACTACCCAAATCTATGTAATATTAGAGTATATGAATACTTGTTAAATCAACTTTAACATATTACATGTTTGACAACCCTAATTTAGGGATGGGTCGGTATGAAAAATACATAGATCAGGAGGTCACCAATGCAAAACTGTATACTGATTTCAGGTCTCCGCTTCTCATTACACCCCAACCAAACATGGATTTTTGCTCTTAACGACATCACTATAAAAGTCCCTAAATGCACAAAATATGGGATAAAAGCGTGTATTATCTTCATATTTCTAGTTTCTGTCCAATCTTTTAAGTTTTCTTTCCATTATATGTGTTGTCAAGTGAGATTTAGGTTACAAAGTATCGTACCCCAAAACATGGCAATTTTCCTCAACATGTCGCTATAAAAGTCTGCAAATGGATGAAAATATGGGAATAAAAGCTCAACATTTCTTCAGATTTTGGGGAGGTTTCTAATATTTTAACTCTTCCTTCTATTATATGTGTTGGCAAGCAAAGTGGTGGTTTCAAAATCTTGTCACGGTATTTCAGTACAATGCTCTCAATACCGAGATACCAGGCCTACCGACCCATCCCTACCCTAATCTAGATTAGATTATAAACTCACCCTGATCTAGATTACATTAGATGAGATAGACATGTTTTTGACAAACCTGACCAAGTTACAGTATATTATATTGGATACCTACATGTTCAACCACTCTAATCTTAAGATCCCCCCATCGTTTCTGCCCCTCTTCAGTTTTTGGGTCAAAGATGGTGTTTCCTGGATGTTTAGTTCTCAGTTCTGTTTCATACGTCTGCATCACGTCTTTCCACCTCATTATTTCCTTGGTTGTGAAAAGCTTCAACAGATCTCTGTAATTCGTTAAACACATTACATTTAAATGAATAAACGAATCACAATATTTAGAGCTAGATGCATGAACAACACTTGCCATTTAATTATGGCCTGTACTGACAATGATAGAATAACTGATAAATACTTCTCCCCACAGGGAATTCTATGTGTCAGAGTTTTACTTAAAGAAGTTAAAAAGAGGTCCTTGGTAGCCTAGTTGATTACCAGATTTGGCACGTAATCACAGGTTCAACCCCCACAAGTAACAAAGCAGGAAACCTGTCTGACCCTGGCTGTTGAACAGGAAGTAAAACCCCAACTTTGACTTTGACCTTTTAAAGACGTTAAAAGTTTTAACTGTGAAGGCTGTGAGTGTTCACAGAAATACATACTTATACACAGGCAGTTCATCAAGGGCCCTGTCTTCCTGTACTCTGTGTATCAAGTCAGACTGTTCATTGTCATAGGGAGCCAGCACTAGGTACATTACTGAACACTTCATAGCCTGTGTCAGAAAACATACCAAATATTGGAACAATCTGAATTAAAACTGAAAAAAGGAAAAAATAAAAATACCATCAGAGATGCCCGTACCCCACAGCCTAGGGAAATATTTTTAACACCATGAGATATAGAAGTACTGTATCAGTACAAAGTTCAGGATACTTTCATAGCACTGTCAGTTACATAAAGGGCCAAACAATGTTTAAATAGAGAAAATACTGTCTAAGAGAAAGATAATGCATGTACTTTATCTACATCTGGCATGGCCGAATTATGGTTTAGATGTTTTGAATATTACCATGCATACAGAAGTGGTAATACATTCAATGAATGCTTATGTGTGGTGTTGGAGCAGAATTTGTGGCTCAATTGATGAAATATCATCTGTTACTATGGGAAGTTGTAAAAGTAAAATTCTTAATGAATTCTAATATGATTTTAACAGTGCTTAATTTGCATCAAAAGACAGGCCCAAAGGTGCAACAAGATTTTAAAGGTCAAGGTCACTACGACAAGGTCAAATCAAGGTCACACCATGATGTTGCACACCTACACCCCCTAACCAATGTCCCTAGTAAGCATCAACTTCGTACACCTCACGGTTTCCGAGATACAGCCCAGACAAGGTTTTATAGGTCAAGGTCACTATGGCAAGGTCAAAGGTCAAATCCTGGTCAGACCATGACGTTGCACACCTACACCTCCAAACCAATGTCCCTACCAAGTATCAACTTCCTACACCTTACAGCTTCCGAGATATAGCCCGGACAAGATTTTATAGGTCAAGGTCACTACAGCAAGGTCAAAGGTCAAATCAAGGTCAGACCATGACATTGCACACCTACACCCCCTAACCAATGTCCCTACCAAGTATCAACTTCCTACACCTTACGGTTTCCGAGATATAGCCCGGACAAGATTTTATAGGTCAAGGTCACTACGACAAGGTCAAATCAAGGTCACACCATGATGTTGCACACCTACACCCCCTAACCAATGTCCCTAGTAAGTATCAACTTCCTACACCTCACGGTTTCCGAGATACAGCCCAGACAAGCTTTTATAGGTCAAGGTCACTATGGCAAGGTCAAAGGTCAAATCCTGGTCAGACCATGACGTTGCACACCTACACCTCCAAACCAATGTCCCTACCAAGTATCAACTTCCTACACCTTACAGTTTCCGAGATATAGCCCGGACAAGATTTTACAGGTCAAGGTCACTATGGCAAGGTCAAAGGTCAAATCAAGGTCACACAATGACGTTGCACACCTGCACCCCCTAACCAATGTCCCTACCAAGTATCAACTTCCTACACCTTACAGCTTCCGAGATATAGCCCGGACAAGATTTTATAGGTCAAGGTCACTACAGCAAGGTCAAAGGTCAAATCAAGGTCAGACCATGACGTTGCACACCTACACCCCCTAACCAATGTCCCTACCAAGTATCAACTTCCTACACCTTACGGTTTCCGAGATATAGCCCGGACAAGATTTTATAGGTCAAGGTCACTACGGCAAGGTCAAAGGTCAAATCAAGGTCAGACTATGATGTTGCACACCTACACCCCCTAACCAATGCCCCTACCATGTATCAACTTCCTACACCTTACGGTTTCCGAGATATAGCCCGGACAAGATTTTGACATTCAAGGTCACTACAGCAAGGTCAAAGGTGAAATCAAGGTCAGACCATGACATTGCACACCTACTCATCCTAACCAATGTCCCTACCAAGTATCAACTTCTTACACCTTATGGTTTCCGAGATATAGCCTGGACAAGATTTTGACGTTCAAGGTCACTACGGCAAGGTCAAATCAAGGTCAGACCATGACATTGCACACCTACACATCCTAACCAATGTCCCGACCAAGTATCTACTACCTATACCTTACGGTTTCTGAGATACAGCCCGGACAAACTTTTTCCCGCCGCCCGCCCTCCCACCCGCCCATCCGGACACCATGGGTGAAAACAATACCCCGACAGCCCTTCAGGGCTGTGGGGTAAAAACCAGAACAGAAACTGGTGATAATTACATATAAATATGGAAAAAAGGCCCGAGTTAGAACATCAATCTACTTTTATGAATCAAAAATGTCTGAGACTTGGAACTTAGTCTGAATGTTACCATATAATGACAAACCGAAAGCAATGTAATTTTATATTTCATAAAACCCTGATATATGGGATGTCTCTTTAGAATTTTTAGTACTGATATTTTATAAACCATGCAACAAGTTCACAAACTTCTGAACTCAACAACATGTTATCCCACATCCCTCTGTATATTCTACACATTTATAAAAAGCCTTATATTTGCTACTTTATATCACCAAAATTTTATTTTTAATTTGTAATATAGCTGGATATAATTTCAGCTTGAAATAGAATTCCTCATCATCATATTACTAGGCTAGTCACATACCTCGGTCTTTTTGGCAGCGTCTTCTTTTATAACAGGAGTGTCATGGACAGACCTGAAGTGTTTACAAATAGCCAAGTATGACCCTTCATGTTGGTCTAGTTCTATCATCAACTGGAAGTACTTCAACTTTAACTCCTGAAATTACAGAATTTAAAATGACTGATCTTCCTTCAGCTGAAGTTAATGTATGCTTAGTGGAGTGACCTATTTAGTAAAAGTCCAAGTTTCGCCTTGGTGTTAATGAGGCATTATTTTCTGTTTTTAAGTATTCTGATTTTTACAAATTTCCTGTCAAACATTTTAGCTAAATGTAAATCCTATTTTTCACATTGATGTATGTTTTGTTAATTTAAATATATTTTAAGACATCTAATATCTTCTGTTACAATGTCATTTATGTATTAAAAGTGCCTCATAAGCCCTGATGTTTAGGGTTGGATGCTGTAGGTCAACTTGGGGGTACTGTATGTTTTTTTGTTACTTGTGCGCAGGTGGAACTTAAATTAATAAAATTCTCTATCTTTAAGATTGTACCTTAAGATATCACTTACCAGGGTACAATCATAACTTGATATAAACTAAATTCTAAAATGGTAGGCTGCGCAGTGGACGTGGACACGTCTTTTGCGCAATGCTGGAATCGCGAATATAGAACGGTAAATAAAACAACGCTGTTGAATTCTGCGTACATCGTCCCTTGGCGTACAAATGTAAACAAGAAGTCGCGGTAAAATAAAACGTAAATTATATGCAGCAAATATAAAGTCACATAATTCAGTGAGGATTTTTATCAATATTTTATTTAAAGATCGACTATTCATTAATATTTATGAGATCACGGTGGGGGATTTCCTGACAATATTTTAATCAAAAGGCTGTTTGCACATCCATCACCATGTATGTTTAGTTAATGAAACAGCCAACATGGCATTGGATTTGTTTTGATTTTTTGTCTAAGATTTACCGCTTATTTTGACCAAAATATAAATGTAACCATTTTAGAATAGAAATAAAAGACAAATTCTTGTCCTTTATGATGGTTTTAAACTATCGATCTGCTGTATTAAAGCACTCAGCCCTTCGGGCTTTGTGGCTTTCATTCAGCCGATCGATAGTTTAAAACCATCATAAAGCACTCGAATATGTCTTTTATTCCTATAATATAAAACACAGGCTCATTATTATTGTTAAAAATGTTTATATTGAACATCCTTTATTATAAAAAATGGGCCTACATGTCAAACAAAGGTTCTTTCTAAGTGCTATGAAATCAAGTAACTGTTGATTCCAGGTGAAAACTCGGGTGTAATATTCAGGTACACAGAAGTAATATTAAGATGTTTTAAGAATTTTTTTCTGAATTAAAATAAAACTGAAACCCAACTTTAGCAAGAATCCTATGGTAATACTTTGAAAGTTGTAACCTCTCCATGAACCTGCCAGAGTGTTGGTAATCCTCTTCTTGTACTTAGGTTTCACCCATCTACTCATAAGTCTGTCAAACAGTTTGGACATTACTTTGCTTTTCGTACGTCCCCCTCTGTTACTTCTTTCAGAAAAAAGCTTATAAAACCGACCTCTACACCAACGTATACTCACCTTAGTCTTATTCTCCGCCCATCATTCCCCGTGGTGCTTGAACTTTTATTTTGTCCCTGTATACCAAGATTTGATGGACTGATTTTGTGCTGTTGCACCGTATAGTCCCCATACATAACAGGGAAGATTAAGTGCTATAAAAGTCCAAATAGAATAAGAATTCCACATAAGAAGATACAGACTTGTGTTTCCTTGTCTTCAAAGAACTTCTGGCTGACTTTCTTGCTGATGATCTGGGTACGGATGTAATCTTTTCTTGCCAGACAGAGTCTCATTTGTTCAAGGATAAACTCCACTTTCTCCTTTTTCTCCATAGAACCGTAAGTCTCCACCTGCAGAGTATTATAAACCTAATGTCATGATTCTTTAAATTATTTTGAGAACCAGTTGAAAAATATAAGCATTTAGTAAAATACATCTAGGTTTGAATTAAAACTACCCTAACTGCAAAATATTGTGAATGCAGCATAAGAGATGAGATAAAAGATAAGAGAGGTAAATATACTCAATGTTTCTACCTGCTAAATAAGTTAAACAAGTCCCCCACCAAACCAAAATTTAGAGACTGAAATTCTTTTGTTGGAAATGGCATCCTGTTTAATACGTCTTAATTAACCAATACATCAGAATACTTGTATTTTATCTTTGACATGTCATACTTTACAGGATCATTCCTATTTACCTGCAATTCAGTCAGCAGAGCGGCAGCTTCTTTCATGTCTCCCTGATCTTCCTTGATTTTTGATAGAATTCTTGTGAGACGGGCACGTTCATTCTCCACATAGATCTGTTACAAGCATTGGACAAAATACTTATTAATTATATATATTTATCTGCATATTTATTTAAGAATGTAAGGAGAAATTTTAGCATCCACAATGAAGTAGAGAGAATAGGTCAAAAGACCATTCAAATGAAGACGGAATTTGGAGCTCAATTTTAATTTAAGCGCATGCTTAAGGCCATTTTCTCATACAGAGAATACATTGAATAAGAAAAACATATTACATGAAATCTTAATGTGAATTTGCATTTGTAATAGAAGCTATGCACTGGATGATGTAGTTAATTTTTTGGTATTAATTACCAATTAATTTAAAAGTTGACATCAAAAGTTAAAGTTTTACTAGAAAAAATAATAGAGCTTACAAATGTCACAACATTTTGTTTATAGTCTTTAGGTGCCATACCTTGCCTGCAGTTATGGTTCTGAGTGTGTCAATCAGTTTCAGTTTAACTTCCATACTTGGAGTCTTTTCTACATACGTGTAAGCTTCTTGTACCATTTTAGTCACTGCCTGTCATACAAAAGCAAAATTTAAATCTAGTCTGTAAATCATAAAATTTAAAAGTATTTTTTTTCTGTTCAAACTGCAGCAATCCTTCATATTATGAAATATGGTGTAGTTGAACATCGCGTAATCATTTAGTTAGCATGAACCAAACATAAAACCCAGACGGGGGACCCTTCCATTGTCTCAAGTCTCCATTATTTTTGTATAATGGAGAGTTGACATTACATTATTTTCTCACAGTAGATTGTGGTTTAGTTCAATGGCCAGTCTGCCGAGAACAAAAGGGTACTTGGTATTTGCCAGTCATCCTCAGCACAATACATTCAATATTGAAATGTTTTTACAACTTCTTTCATATTAATGAGTTCAGTGGGTACATTTACAAAGTCTTTTCAATTCTGAATGACATTCAGAGTTCATAGAAAAATACCTCATGGAAAAATGCTACTTTGAAAAAATACCTCCTGACAAATACAAAACAAGCAATTTAATTTATAAATTTGGATATTTTTTAATTCTTTGCATTTCTTTACAATCTGACTTTACAATAAGCTTCTGTGAGCTTAATCGAAGGAGCAGCTAACTTTCAAACAAACTCACTGTGAAAATCTAACCCAGCATACTATATTAAAAGGAGTGTTTTTAGTGGCTCAAAATTTACTCAAGTAAAATGATAAAAAAAACGTAGTGCAAAAATGCAGTACTAAAATGCATTACTGCTAGGTTTAAATTTGATTTAAATTTTCAATGTTTTTAAGTTCAAAACAAAGATTTTAATTTACCTTATTACAGTTTGTAAATTAATATTTGTTTTTAATGTTGTGGATTAAGTTTCATAGGAGGTATTTCTGAAATACAAAATGTGGAGTAGGCATTCTTTCTATGAGGCTTTTTTTCCAGGAGACAATCTTTTCAGGAGGCATTTTTCCTTGATTCCAAATTAAGAGACGCACACAAAATAAAAATCTTGAGAAACCCAAAACTTCAACACAAAATAAAACAAGTAAGTAATTCTCCAGTTTCTAGTATTTTCAATGCCTGAAACACAACAAGAGGAGAGTGCCCGTGAACGGGCACTGTGTCAGCTGACTGAGTGTTTTTGATTTGTGAAGGTGATTAGAGGACAGAATAATTATCAGGAAAATGGCTGTACAGAAATACAGTAAATGGTAACTGAACAGCAAGTTCGAAAGAAATTCTGAAGCTGACAGAAGAAAAGGATAAAAAAGTTGTGCCCTGTAAATGGTATTATGAAGGAAAATATCAAGGTAATTGTTTAAGTGTAAAAAATAGGTTAAAACATATTTAAAGAAATACTACAAATGCAATACCCTCTTTCGACCTTGAAGAAGGGGTCCAAGGTCAAATCTAACCACACAAATACATTCCCAGCCCATGATTTCCAAACCTCTAGGACCAATTATAAACTAGAGGATCGCTCGCAAAAAAAAAAGATAATGTTTTTGCATAGCAAAAACAAAGCATCCCGAAAAGGATATAAAGGTGAGTGCTAAAGTATTAAGAAAATGCTTCGTTTCTAGCCTTATACTGTTGTGGCAACCAAAGTCAGCGCAGTCTGCTCTATCTAGCACGGTTTTCAAGATATAAGCATTTTTGTGTTTTGCAAAAAATAAAGAAATTAAAAATGTCCGCTATATTTGGCGAGACAAAAATATTTTGAAAATTGGCATGGCTACTCTGCAGAGATACCCAGCAGGTCCAAAATTTTGTTGAGTTCGCTCCATATAGCACGGTTTTCGAGATATAAGCATTTTTGTGTTTTGCAAAAACTTTGAAAATTCAAAATGGCCACCATTTTTGGGGAGACAAAAATTTTTGTCAAGACCACTGCCGTGGTGTGTATCTCCCACCGAGCATTAAAGCAGAAGAAATAGCTTTTCCGAGATATTCACAATTTTTCATTTTCGTGTGTGAAAGGTCTTCTAAAAGTAGGTGAATGAGTTATTTGAGAAAAATTGGCTATCTGCAATACTATTAAGAGATAATTCACATTTACTCATTTTGAGTAGGTGAATAATTATCTATGGGTCTGAAACTTCACCAAGTGAAAGCTCTCCCAAAAGTAGGTGAATGAGTTATTTGAGAAAAATTGGCTATCTGCAATACTTTTAGAGATAATTCGCATTTACTCATTTTGAGTAGGTGAGTAATTAGCTATGGGTCTGAAACTTCACCATGTGAAAGCTCTCCCACAAGTAGATGAATGAGTATTTGATAAAAATTGGGTATCCGCAATACTTTTACAGATAATTAGCATTTACTCATTTTGAGTAGGTGAATAAATAGCTATGGGTCTGAAACTTCACAGAGTGAAAGCTCTCCCAAAAGTAGGTGAATGAGTTATTTGAGAAAAATTGGCTATCTGCAATACTTTTAGAGATAATTCACATTTACTCATTTTGAGTAGGTGAGTAATTAGTTATGGGTCTGAAACTTCACCAAGTGAAAGCTCTCCCAAAAGTAGGTGAATGAGTTATTTGAGAAAAGTTGGCTATCTGCAATACTTTTAGAGATAATTCGCATTTACTCATTTTGAGTAGGTGAGTAATTAGCTATGGGTCTGAAACTTCACCAAGTGAAAGCTCTCCCAAAAGTAGGTGAATGAGTTATTTGAGAAAAATTGGCTATCTGCAATACTTTTAGAGATAATTCACATTTACTCATTTTGAGTAGACGAGTAATTAGCTATGGGTCTGAAACTTCACCAAGTGAAAGCTCTCCCAAAAGTAGGTGAATGATTACTTTGAGAAAAATTGGCTATCTGCAATACTTTTAGAGATAATTCGCATTTACTCATTTTGAGTAGGTGAGTAATTAGCTATGGGTCTGAAACTTCACCAAGTGAAAGCTCTCCCAAAAGTAGGTGAATGAGTTATTTGAGAAAAATTGGCTATCTGCAATACTTTTAGAGATAATTCGCATTTACTCATTTTGAGTAGGTGAGTAATTAGCTATGGGTCTGAAACTTCACCAAGTGAAAGCTCTCCCAAAAGTAGGTGAATGATTAATTTGAGGAAAATTGGCTATCTGCAATACTTTTAGAGATAATTCGCATTTACTCATTTTGAGTAGGTGAGTAATTAGCTATGGGTCTGAAACTTCACCAAGTGAAAGCTCTCCCAAAAGTAGGTGAATGAGTTATTTGAGAAAAATTGGCTATCTGCAATACTTTTAGAGATAATTCACATTTACTCATTTTCAGTAGGTGAGTAATTAGCTATGGGTCTGAAACTTCACCAAGTGAAAGCTCTGCCAAAAGTAAGTGAATGAGTTATTTGAGAAAAATTGGCTATCTGCAATACTTTTAGAGATAATTCGCATTTACTCATTTTGAGTAGGTGAGTAATTAGCTATGGGTCTGAAACTTCACCAAGTGAAAGCTCTCCCAAAAGTTGGTGAATGATTAATTTGAGAAAAATTGGCTATCTGCAATACTTTTAGAGATAATTCGCATTTACTCATTTTGAGTAGGTGAGTAATTAGCTATGGGTCTGAAACTTCACAGAGTGAAAGCTCTCCCAAAAGTAGGTGAATGAGTTATTTGAGAAAAATTGGCTATCTGCAATACTTTTAGAGATAATTCGCATTTACTCATTTTGAGTAGGTGAGTAATTAGCTATGGGTCTGAAACTTCACCAAGTGAAAGCTCTCCCAAAAGTAGGTGAATGAGTTATTTGAGAAAAATTGGCTATCTGCAATACTTTTAGAGATAATTCACATTTACTCATTTTCAGTAGGTGAGTAATTAGCTATGGGTCTGAAACTTCACCAAGTGAAAGCTCTGCCAAAAGTAAGTGAATGAGTTATTTGAGAAAAATTGGCTATCTGCAATACTTTTAGAGATAATTCGCATTTACTCATTTTGAGTAGGTGAGTAATTAGCTATGGGTCTGAAACTTCACAGAGTGAAAGCTCTCCCAAAAGTAGGTGAATGAGTTATTTGAGAAAAATTGGCTATCTGCAATACTTTTAGAGATAATTCGCATTTACTCATTTTGAGTAGGTGAGTAATTAGCTATGGGTCTGAAACTTCACCAAGTGAAAGCTCTCCCAAAAGTAGGTGAATGATTAATTTGACAAAAATTGGCTATCTGCAATACTTTTAGAGATAATTCGCATTTACTCATTTTGAGTAGGTGAGTAATTAGCTATGGGTCTGAAACTTCACCAAGTGAAAGCTCTCCCAAAAGTAGGTGAATGATTAATTTGAGGAAAATTGGCTATCTGCAATACTTTTAGAGATAATTCGCATTTACTCATTTTGAGTAGGTGAGTAATTAGCTATGGGTCTGAAACTTCACCAAGTGAAAGCTCTCCCAAAAGTAGGTGAATGAGTTATTTGAGAAAAATTGGCTATCTGCAATACTTTTAGAGATAATTCACATTTACTCATTTTCAGTAGGTGAGTAATTAGCTATGGGTCTGAAACTTCACCAAGTGAAAGCTCTGCCAAAAGTAAGTGAATGAGTTATTTGAGAAAAATTGGCTATCTGCAATACTTTTAGAGATAATTCGCATTTACTCATTTTGAGTAGGTGAGTAATTAGCTATGGGTCTGAAACTTCACCAAGTGAAAGCTCTCCCAAAAGTAGGTGAATGAGTTATTTGAGAAAAATTGGCTATCTGCAATACTTTTAGAGATAATTCACATTTACTCATTTTGAGTAGACGAGTAATTAGCTATGGGTCTGAAACTTCACCAAGTGAAAGCTCTCCCAAAAGTAGGTGAATGATTACTTTGAGAAAAATTGGCTATCTGCAATACTTTTAGAGATAATTCGCATTTACTCATTTTGAGTAGGTGAGTAATTAGCTATGGGTCTGAAACTTCACCAAGTGAAAGCTCTCCCAAAAGTAGGTGAATGAGTTATTTGAGAAAAATTGGCTATCTGCAATACTTTTAGAGATAATTCACATTTACTCATTTTCAGTAGGTGAGTAATTAGCTATGGGTCTGAAACTTCACCAAGTGAAAGCTCTGCCAAAAGTAAGTGAATGAGTTATTTGAGAAAAATTGGCTATCTGCAATACTTTTAGAGATAATTCGCATTTACTCATTTTGAGTAGGTGAGTAATTAGCTATGGGTCTGAAACTTCACCAAGTGAAAGCTCTCCCAAAAGTAGGTGAATGATTAATTTGAGAAAAATTGGCTATCTGCAATACTTTTAGAGATAATTCGCATTTACTCATTTTGAGTAGGTGAGTAATTAGCTATGGGTCTGAAACTTCACAGAGTGAAAGCTCTCCCAAAAGTAGGTGAATGAGTTATTTGAGAAAAATTGGCTATCTGCAATACTTTTAGAGATAATTCGCATTTACTCATTTTGAGTAGGTGAGTAATTAGCTATGGGTCTGAAACTTCACCAAGTGAAAGCTCTCCCAAAAGTAGGTGAATGAGTTATTTGAGAAAAATTGGCTATCTGCAATACTTTTAGAGATAATTCACATTTACTCATTTTCAGTAGGTGAGTAATTAGCTATGGGTCTGAAACTTCACCAAGTGAAAGCTCTGCCAAAAGTAAGTGAATGAGTTATTTGAGAAAAATTGGCTATCTGCAATACTTTTAGAGATAATTCGCATTTACTCATTTTGAGTAGGTGAGTAATTAGCTATGGGTCTGAAACTTCACAGAGTGAAAGCTCTCCCAAAAGTAGGTGAATGAGTTATTTGAGAAAAATTGGCTATCTGCAATACTTTTAGAGATAATTCGCATTTACTCATTTTGAGTAGGTGAGTAATTAGCTATGGGTCTGAAACTTCACCAAGTGAAAGCTCTCCCAAAAGTAGGTAAATGATTAATTTGACAAAAATTGGCTATCTGCAATACTTTTAGAGATAATTCGCATTTACTCATTTTGAGTAGGTGAGTAATTAGCTATGGGTCTGAAACTTCACCAAGTGAAAGCTCTCCCAAAAGTAGGTGAATGAGTTATTTGAGAAAAATTGGCTATCTGCAATACTTTTAGAGATAATTCGCATTTACTCATTTTGAGTAGGTGAGTAATTAGCTATGGGTCTGAAACTTCACCAAGTGAAAGCTCTCCCAAAAGTAGGTGAATGATTAATTTGAGGAAAATTGGCTATCTGCAATACTTTTAGAGACAAAAATTTTTTTCAAAATTGGGATAACTACTCCGCAAAGATACCCTGCGGGTCAAAAATTTCGTCGAAATCACTCTATCTAGCACGGTTTTCGAGATATAAGCATTTTTGCGAAAATTTCGAAAATTCAAAATGGCTGCCATTTTTGGCGAGACAAAATTTTTTTGAAAATTGGGAAAAGTACTCCGCAGAGATATCCTGTGGGTCAAAAATTTTGTCGAAATTGCTCTATCTGGCACGGTTTTTGAGATACAAGCATTTTTGTGTTTTGCAATTTTTGCGAAAATTTCGAAAATTCAAAATGGCCGCCATTTTGGGCGAGAGAAAAATTTTTTGAAAATTGGGAAAACTACTCCGCAGAGATACCCTGCAGGTCAAAAATTTCGTCGAAATCGCTCTATCTAGCACGGTTTTCGAGACATAAGCATTTTTGTGTTTTCCTTATTTGGAAAATTCGTAATGATTAATTAATCATTAATTACTCGGCCATTTCTTGACCAATCAATGCCAAAATCTAATGATTTCCAGATTTTAATAGAATGAATGTATTTGCCAAGTTTCAGGTGAATTGATAAAATTCCTTTCAAGTTATCATCCGGACAAGCTTCCCCATCGAAAAAAGACATTTTTGGTTATGTGACCTCTCTGATTGGTTGAAATGTCACTGCAGCAAAAATTCCCCAAGGTTACTGCCTAAACCTGCCAAATTTGAAAAGAATCCGCCTAACGGTTACAGAGTTATAAGGAAAACAAAATGCGGAGCCGGCGGAGCCGCCGGAGCCGGCGGAGCCTGAAGCTCTCCCATACACAAACAAGCGTCCCTTGCGGGACACTTAATGAGTTATAAGCACTTTTAAGCTTGGCTGTCCTCATTTGACCTTGAAGGAGGGGTCCAAAGGTCAAATCTGACCATACCAAAAGATTCCGAGCCAATGATTTCCTATGGGATGGTTTACCATCCCAAATCTCTGTCACCAATAATAAGCGAGTTGTAGGCACTTTCAATTTTCGCTATCCTCATTTGACCTTGAAGGAGGGTTCCAAGGTCAAATCGGACCATATCAACAGATTCACAGCCCATGATTTCCTGTCTGTTTACCATCCCAAACCTCTGGGACCAATAATAAGCGAGTTATAAGCACTTTTAAGTTTGGCTATCCTTGTTTGACCTTCAAGGAGGGGTCATTGAAGGTCAAATCTGACCACACCAAAAGATTCCCACCCCATGATTTCCTACAGGTTGGTTTATCATCCCAAACCTCTAGGATCAATAATAAGGGAGATATAAGCACTTTTCATGACTGACAAAAAAACCACCTGTGGCGGCCATCTTGTTTCTCAAAATGAGGCCAAAAATATTCCCAGACAACATTTTATGGTTATTAATATATACTGCAAACTTAAGAAAGCTAGCTATAATATTTTTTTTCATCAGAGCAGTAATGGTGAAATCTCTCTCTACACACTGCGGCTATCCAGTGGATACAATGATTTACTCAACAGTGAGAACCTGAAAGTAGCTATTGCTCAGCTATGCCATGACATAGAGGTCTGCAATTTCACTATGTTATAGCTGACCAAAAATTCTGTGAATAACATATTTAACAAATTACTCTAAATGTAATAGTTTTCAAGTTACAACTGATTTACTCAACAGTGAGAACCTCAAAGGAACTATTACTCAGCTATGCAATGAGCTACATGTCTGAAATTTTACTATGTTATAGCTAACCCAAAAGTAGGTGAACAACATATTTAAGCAAACTACTGTAAATGCAATAGTTTTCAAGCTACAACTGATTTACTCAATAGTGAGAACCTGAAAATAGCTATTGCTCCGCTATGCCATGAGCTATAGGTCTGTAATTTCACTATGTTATAGCTGACCCAAAAGTAGGTGAACAGCTGACCCAAAAGTAGGTGAACAAAATACTCCAAATGCAATATTTTTCAAGTTATAGCTGATTTACTCAACAGTCAGTGCCTGAGAATAGCTATTGCTCAGTTGTGCCATGAGCTACAGGTCTGTAATTTCACTATGTTATAGCTGACCCAAAAGTAGCTGAATAACATATTTGCACAAATTTCTGTAAAGGCAATAGTTTTCCAATTACAACTGATTTACTCAACAGTGAGAACTTCAAAGTAGCTATTACTCAGCTATGCAATGAGCCACAGGTCTGGAACTTCACTATGTTATAGCTGACCCCAAAATAGGTGAATAACATATTGCAACAAAATACTCTAAATGCAATAGTTTTCAAGTTATAAGTGATTTACTCAACAGTGATAACCTAAAAGTAGCTATTACTCAGCTATACCATGAGCTACAGGTCTAAAATTTTACTATGTTATAGCTGACCCAAAAGTAGCTGAATAACATATTTATACGAAATTCTCTAAATGCAATAGTTTTTAAGTTACAAGTGATTCTACTCATGATGGAAGTTACTGAAAAGCCCAAAAGTAGCTATTACTCACTTAGCTATTGAGACAGGCACCCAACTTACTCACCATATTGTAGCTATGAAAAAAGTAGCTGAATAACATATTTTAACAAAATGCTCTAGATGCAACAGTTTTCAAGTTATAAATGATTTTGTGCATGATTTCATGAATTTTAATGCATTAAAAATTATTAAAAAAATTTATTAAAAAAAAAGTAAGACAGATCCAGGTCTCATACTCACACAAGACAATCTACCTCTGGCCTAGTACATATATGCAAGATATGAGAGAAATCCCTGCAATAGTCACTGAGAAAATTGTGATTAAGTGTTGAAATTTTCACACTTTTGGTGGGGGTACCTCCCTTGTAATGTCTCTAGCAAACAGACGAACAGACAGATTTGCATGCCTTGAACAATTTTTCATCCTCGATAGATAAGGTATCTTTTAAAAAAAACAGCACGTCTCTAGGCCTTGTAGTTTTGGAGGAGAAGTTGTTCACGCGGACGCAGAGTGACGACATAATGTCAGCTGACTGACAAGTCAGCTGACATAAAAATAATAGCTTACTGTCTTAAAATAAGAACAAATTAATAAAGTAACATGAAACACTCACCACAACAAATTATCCACAGCATTGTTAAATAAGCAGTCTAATTTTTTTCTGAAAAGGGCTTTCTGTAAGTCATAGATCCATATTTTATCGATTATCATTATCCATGGTTAAATTTTGTGGCAATCAGATTATATTAAAACTTTTCAAGCTTTATCCAAAATTATATTTTCCCATAAAGGAAAACCAGTGGTACACATGGTGAAACAATGTTGTTTGTGCATTGAAATAAAAAAACAACCATAGAACTAATTTAGTGAAAGCCCCATATGGTATGCACACCAAAGGAAACATTGCAAAGATTGTCTAGGTTGATCATTCGGTACAAGGTTTTAAATTATTGAATTAATAAATTAAAATTGGTTTTAACTTACAGGGTTTTATAATAGATAATAGCCTCGTGGCACTTCCATTATGTAAACTTAATGACCTTTCGGCCCTTACAGGGCCTCAGGCCATTTAGTTTACATAATGGAGCGCCACTTGACCATTATCTATATAATAATATGGGGTGTTTTATTTTATTTTGACATACAGATAAATATACCTGGTATGTTAACATGTCAATTGCCTGCTATTAAACCAGCTGTCAGTGGTCTAATTTTATTGAAACTATAGTGCCAGAATTTGAATCCATTTAATATGGATGTAAACTAAAATATTACGCATAATCTCTGTTCAAACATTTTACTTTTATACCACCCTAACTTGAGATTTGGGTCAAGGGAACTGGTTTCCTGTGAATTCCACATATATGTTGCCAGTCTTGGATATTAGGGGCTAGCCTTGTGAGCTTGCCCAAGTTAGGTCACTCTATGGCGTTGAATCTCTTTGGAGGTGATGAGACTTGATGGGTCTCTTTACTAGTCTTAAGTGGAAGCCAGAATGGATCCCATATGTTTAAATCTTAGGGATCGAGAATGTGCATCCATTTTTTCCTCCAAAATGTGACCATTTTCTGTTTCATATACTTTAAAACTTCACAGAAAATTATCGACAATCATCCATAATGACACCCTAATGGGATGATGAATTTATCAATTTTTTAATTTCTGGAAAAGTAATTATACACATGTGCAGAACAATAGCATACATTAAATTGAAAAAAAATTCGAAAATTGAAAATGGCTGCCATTTTTGGCGAGTGAAATATTCACACATTTGAGATACAAGCATCTTTGTGTTTTGCAATTTTTGCGAAAAATTCGAAAATTCAAAATGGCCACCATTTTTGGTGGGACAAAAAATTTTTGAAAATTGGGTCAGCAACTCAGCAGAGTTACCCTATGGCCTATGGGTCAAAAATTTCATCGAAATCGCTCTATCTAGCACCGTTTTCAAGATACAAGCATTTTTGTGTTTTGAAAAAAAATTTGAAAATTCAAAATGGCCACCATATTTGGCAAGTGAAGTATTTGTTGAAACTTGGACAGGCTAGTCTTCACAGATACCATGTGAGTTAAAAATTTTGCCGAAATCGCTCTATCTCGCACAGTTTTCTCGATACAAGCATTTTTGTGTTTTGCCATTTTGAATATGATCCCAATTTTTGGGGAGGAGAAAATTTTTTGAAAATTGGAGACAGTAGTTTGTTTAGATGCCCTGTGGGTCGAAAATTTCGACGAAATCTCTCTATCTCACATGGTTAAGGAGATACAAGCAGTTTTATGTTTTACTCGTCAAAAAAATTGTTAATGCTTCATCAATAGCTCAGTCATTTCTTAACCTTTCCCTGCCAAAATTTAATGTCACCCAGATCTTTATAATTATGAGGAAAGTATTTGCTAAATTTCAAGTGGATAGATAAAAAGCTTCGTAAGTTATCATCCAGACAAGGACGCCCTTCCAAAAAACGCATTTTTGGTCATGTGACCTCTCTGATTGGTGAAAATGTCATTGCAGCATATTCAGAAAAATTTCCCAGGGCTAATGCATACACCTGCTAAATATGAAAAGAATCCGCTTTGTGGCTGCGAAGCTATTGCGAAAAGAAAATGCAGATCCGGCGGCTCCGCTTCTCCCATATACAAACAAGCCTCCCTCGCAGGATGCTTACTAAAAACGTCTATCAATGTACAGAAAATAAACCAAAAAAAAAACAAAAAAAACATCAATGTTACTCCTTTTAATGTAGCTTTAATACCTGTTTTATCTGTCCTCTTCTTTTTGTTAGCAATACCAAATTTTCATTTAAATAATCCCATTTTTTCTGCTCAAAGCAAAGTCTAACAATTGCAACCAACAGTCTTCCAGTGGATATATTATCAGCACCCTGAAGCAAAAAAATAGTTTCACAAAGGTCAGACCAATTTTAGCTTCTGATTATTCTGATGACAATAATAAACACAAACTTCATCACAAAACACAGACAGACAAGTAGCTCTTACAAAACAACAGAAACTGTAAATTTAGTTTCAATGAATTTATAATCACCAAAAATATATCATATCCCTGATATAACCAACAAAATATTTCTATCCTACTCCATAAATGTCAAATTTCAACAGTGACTGCATTGTAACAACATTACCTTACACTTTTGGTTTTTGCAAACAAATACAAAGCAGCCCTGATGGAGACATGGGTTATTAAAATAGCATCAGAGATGCCCATACCCCACAGCCTAGGGAAATATTTTTAATACCATGAGATATAGAAGTACTGTATCAGTACAAAGTTCACGATACTTTCGGAGCACTGTCAGTTATATAAAGGTCCAAACAATGTTTAAATAGAGAAAATCATGTCTAAGAGAACGATAATGCATGTAAAGATGAAGTATTAAAACAAGACAGGTCAATAACAAGATGACAGCATTATGTAGTAAACTAAACATTAAGACACTCTTTATCTACATTTGGCATGGCTACAGAAGTGGTAATACATTCATTGAATGCTTATGTGTGGTGTTGGAGCAAAATCTGTGGCTCACTTGATGAAATTCCATCTGTTACAATGGGAAGTTGTAAAAGCAAAATTCTTAATGAATTCTAATATGACTTTAACAGTGCTTAATCTGCATCAAAAGACAGACGCAAAGGTGCAACAAGATTTTAAAGGTCAAGGTCGCTACGACAAGGTCAAAGCTCAAATCAAGGTCACATCATGATGCTGTACACCTACAACCCCTAACCAATGTCCCTACCAAGCATCAACTTCCTACACCTTACTGTTTCGGAGATATAGCCCAGACAAGATTTTATAGGTCAAGGTCACTACAGTAAGGTCAAAAGTCAAATCAAGGTCACACCATGACGTTGCACACCTACACCCCCTAACCAATGTCCCTACCAAGTATCAACTTCCTACACCTTACAGTTTCCGAGATATAGCCCGGACAAGATTTTATAGGTCAAGGTCACTACAGCAAGGCCAAAGGTCAAATCAAAGTCACACTATGGCATTGCACACCTACACCCCTTAACCAATGTCCCTACCAAGTATCAACTTCCTACACCTTACGGTTTCTGAGATATAGCCCGGACAATATTTTCAAACTCAAGGTCACTATGGCAAGGTCAAATCAAGGTCAGACCATGACGTTGCACACCTACACATCATAACCAATGTCCCTACCAATTTCCTACACCTTACGGTTTCTGAGATACAGCCCGGACAAACTTTTTCCCGCCGCCCGCCCGCTTGACTGCCAGCCCGCCCATCCAGACACCATGGGTGAAAAAATACCCCAACAGCCCTTAAGGGCTGTGGGGTAAAAACCTGTAGAAGTTGCAGTATCAGACAGTAGTAAGAATGTAAGCTTTATTGTGTTTTGTACCTGATGGAAAAGTGAATTATTTAAAAACTGTAGTAGTTGTGCTATCAGGCTGTAAGCAGAATGAGAGCTTTATTGTCTTTTGTAAGGTAGTATCTTTCACAAAGTTAACCTGACAAAGGTTATGGATTAGCAGAAGAGAAATTGTAGGTGTGAAATTTACTTGCTAGAAAGAATGTTTGTGGAGAAATTGCAACCAGACAGAATGGACCTTGCATATTTGTATTTTATAGATCTGAATATATGCCCCTTGAGAAATAACAAGTCAATATAGAGGGCCAGAAAATGTTATTATATTTGTGGCAAAAAGGAAATCATGAATTAAAACATAACTTTTTTATGAGTTTTGTAAATTGCAGAATATTCAGGAGGGATTGTTTGGAGAGGCCTTTTCTTCCTGGTAGAAAAAAATCTATAATGATAAATAAGCCCATACATTATATATACTTGGGGCTTTTTATGACTGTGAATGTTCATTGCTATTTTATATTTTTATAAGATAAACACACTTAAGATAACTCCCTTTGAAATCCTTTATTATTTCATTGTAAAAGGAATACACAAAGTGATGTTATCAGATGTTACTGTTAACATTTTTCATTTATATGTTAAGAATTGCTATATTTAACTGATGACTCGTTCAAAGAATACTTAAAAATGATACTGCTTCAGATGTTTACTGTCATGGTGATTGGATTTACAGGCTATTTATAAGATGTATTTGCTGAAATTAATTACCATTAGACAGTGTAGTGGTCATAATTTATGGCCTGGGATTAAAAACATACAAACATATCAATAAACAGGCCAATAAAATGCCAGTAATGTTATAACTCTTGTAAATTTACCCTAAAAGATATGTCCCCATAATTCCACAAGAATGTGTGATTTTTTTTTAATTTACTAAAAAGTGAGAATTTACATAGTATTATTACATGTAACTGACCAACTGAAATATGTTGAATAACCACATCAGTGGATGCTAAATATCTCATTTTTACTTTGAAGATGCCATAAATTCATAAACAGAGGTTTAGTTTGCCAGATAACAGAAATTTTATTTTTAAGTATATCTGTGCCAGCTGTTGTTTAAAAAAGTCCACAACTAATGAGGCAGGAGCAAAAACTATATATTTATTATGTTGAGATAGCCAAAGCCTCTTAAATACAGGAACTCCAAGTAAAAAAAATCATAAAAATGTTCCTTTAGGTAAACTTCATCCATGTCTCAAGTTAAACTGATGTTATTTAACACTAAGTCAGTTCAAGGCTGAAAACTGCCATTTTTACTGTAAGATAGCCATAACTTCACTCGTATTGGAATTTCAAGGTGGCCAGAATACAAGAATGTCCCTTTTGTCATCCTTAACATGTGTGCAAAGTTTAACTGAGGTCAGTTGAGTAATAAGATAGCTGGGGGCTGAAAACCCCCTTATTTCCTTTAATGGTGGCCATAACTTTATTCAGATTGGTACTTTAAGGTGACCATAAAATAATAATGTCCCTTTGTCATCCTTTATAAGTGTGCAAAGTTTAACAAGTCGGTTGAAAAAAAAAGATAGCCGGAGGCTGAAAATGCTCTTATTTCACTGTAAGGTGACCACTACTTCATTCATTTTGGCACATTAACCCTTTCGCTACTGAAGGATCATTATTCTGGGGGACTGTAGCCATATGACATCATATCACTTCAGAAACGCCAATAAAGTAAAACATTAACTCAGTACCTTATACACTTCATTTGTGGTATTTTGCGGCATATTTCATTAGGAATTGATGAAAGTCGAATGGGGAAACTCCTTGGAATTCCCCAAATAAATATAACCGCCAGTAAACAATATGGAGCTATATGCGATAAATATGGCAATATCTACAAAAATAGCATCAGAGATGCCCGTACCCCACAGCCCTGGGAAATATTTTCAACACCATGAGATATAAAAGTACTGTACCAGTACAAACTTCAGGATACTTTCAGAGCACTGTCAGTTATATAAAGGTCCAAACAATGTTTAAATGGAGAAATAATGTTTAAAAGAAAGATAATGCGTATAAATATGAAGCATTAAAACAAGATAATTCAATGACAAGATGACAGCATTAATCAGTAAACTAAAATTCAACACTCTTTATATACATCTTCATTTCCGAATTATGGTTTAGATGGTTTGAATATTACCATGCATACAGAAGTGCTAATACATTTAATGAATGCTTATGTGTGGTGTTGGAGTAAAATCTGCAGCTCACTTGATGAAATTCTATCTCTTACAATGGGAAGTTATGAAAGTAAAATTCTTAATAAATTCTAATATGACTTTTGCTTAATCTGCATCAAAAGACAGACCCAAAGGTGCAACAAGATTTTAAAGGTCAAGGTCACTACGGCAAGGTAAAAGGTCAAATTAAGGTCACACCATGATAATACACACCTATAACCAATAACCAATGTCCCTACCAAGTATCAACTTCCTACACCTTACGGTTTCCGAGATACAGCCCTGACGATTTTATAGGTCAAGGTCACTATGGCAAGGTCAAAGGTCAAATCAAGGTCACACCATGATGCTGCACACCTACACCCCCTAGCCAATGTCTCTACCAAATATCAACTTCCTGCACCTAACAGTTTCCGAGATGAAGCCCGGACAATATTTTATAGGTCAAGGTCACTACGGCAATGTTAAAGGTCAAATCAAGGTCAGATCATGACGCTGCACACCTACACCCCCTAAGAAATATCCCTACCAAGTGTCAACTTCCTACACCTTACAGTTTCTGAGATATAGCCCGGACAAGATTTTATAGGTCAAGGCCACTACGGCAAGGTTAAATCAAGGTCACACCATGACGTTGCACACCTACACCCCCTAACCAATATCCGTACCACGTATCAACTTCCTACACCTTACAGTTTCTGAGATATAGGCCGGACAACATTTTATAGGTCAAGGTCACTACAGCAAGGTCAAAGGTCAAATCAAGGTCACACCATGACGTTGCACACCTACACCCCCTAACCAATGTCCCTACCAAATATCAACTTCCCAAGCCTTACAGTTTCTGAAATATAGCCCGGACAACATTTTATAGGTCAAGGTCACTACGGCAAGGTCAAAGGTCAAATCAAGGTCACACCATGACGTTGCACACCTACACCCCCTAACCAATGTCCCTACCAAATGTCAACTTCCCAAGCCTTACAGTTTCTGAGATATAGCCCGGACAACATTTTATAGGTCAAGGTCACTACGACAAGGTCAAATCAAGGTCAGACCATGACGTTGCACACCTAGACCCCCTAACCAATGTCCCTACCAAGTATCAACTTCCTACACCTTACGGTTTCCGAGATATAGCCCGGACAAGATTTTATAGGTCAAGGTCACTACGGCAAGGTCAAAGGTTAAATCAAGGTCAGACTATGACGTTGCACAACTACACCCCCTAACCAATGTCCCTACCAAGTATCAACTTCCTACACCTTACAGTTTCCGAGATATAGCCCGGACAAGATTTTCAAACTCAAGGTCACTACGGCAAGGTCAAAGGTCAAATCAAGGTCAGACCATGACGTTGCACAGCTACACCCCCTAACCAATGTCCCTACCAAGTATCAACTTCCTACACCTTATGGTTTCTGAGATACAGCCCGGACAAACTATTTCCCACCGCCCGCTCACCCGCCCGACAGCCCGCCCGCCCGGCCATCCGGACACCATGGGTGAAAACAATACCCCAACAGCCCTTAAGGGCTGTGGGGTAAAAACCAGTTAAAATAGGTGAAAATGTTGAAATTTAAGAAAATATTGCATAACTAACATATATTTTACTTAAGCAATCGTTTTAATACTGATAAACCAAAGAAAATGTATTGCAGTATACTGAAGGGAAAGAAGAAGTTAATGTTATTGCTGTCGACCCTGGGTACCTTATAATACACATTACCGTCAACTGCTAGTCGTCATGGATGGTAGCGAAATGGTTAAGGTGACCATAAACAAGAATGTCCCTTTTGTCATCCTTTATAAATGTGCAAAGTTTCATTTTTAAAATTTAAATACTACCTGACCTTTGGGCTATAATGCTACATATTCAGTTGAAAATGATCATTACAATGTTTATATTTAAATCCTAAGGTAGCCCGAGTCTTGTTTGATCTACTTCAATACCAGTGATAAGTAAGATTTAAAAATACAAAATAAAGGAACCAGAGGGTTTTACTCCAATTTTATGACTTTAAGGAGTCCACGGAACCATAAATATTTACAGCATAAGGTCACCATCAAGTCAGGATGTTCCTTTGGTAATCTTAATATATGTGCCAAGTCTGGTTGAAAAAAAAGCTAAAGCTATGAGAACTTGATGCTTAAAAAAACCTTTTTACATTAAGGTGACCTGAGGGTTGCAGATACAGGGCTGAAACTTTGGCATGTGAAAGATTATAACAAAGTAGCCTGATAACTTATGGCACAAAAAACGCCAAAATCCTTACCGTTTTTGAGAAAGAGACAAAGTACCCATTATTAAAAAATAGCAAAAGAAATACCCCATACCCCATAGCCTGGGAAAATTGTACTCTTTCACTGAGATATACAAGAAGTGAAAGAGTACAAAGTAAAATAAAGGTCCCAATAATGTTTAAGTAGAGAAACTAACATCTAAGAGAAAGAAAATGTATATAAAGATAAAGTATTAAAACCAGACAATTCAATAGCAAGAAGACAGTATTCATCAGTAAACTCAAAAATATGAAGCTTTAAAATTTATTAACTGGAGATTAGCTGTCAATGAAAATACCACAATAATGTAGCAGTACATATTATAATCAGTTGCAATCCATATATCTTTGTCTTAAGAGAAACATGTATTAAATATGGCAGGTACACACTTTGGCAGAGCCAAAGATAAAGGTCACAACATGATGTTGTACACCTACAACCCATAAGCAATGTATCTACCAAGTATCAACTTCATACACTTAATGTTTCAGAGATATTGCCTGGACAAAATTTTTAAGGTCAAGGTCACTACTGAAAGATCAAAATCAAGGTCAAATCAAGGTCATACCATGAGATTGCACACCTACAACCCCCAAACAATGTCCGTACCAAGTATCAACTTCCTACACCTTACTGCTTCCGAGATATACCCAGAACAAGATTTTCAAATTCAAGGTCACTACAGCAAGGTCAAAGGTCAAATCAAGGTCATACAATGACAGTGCACACCTACATCCTCTAACTTATGTCCCAAGTATCAATTTCCTACACCATACAGTTTCTGAGATACAGCCCAGACAAACTGTTTTCCGCTGCCCATTCGCCTGCCTGCCCATCTGGACACCAAGGGTGAAAACAATACCCCAACAGCCCTTAAAGGATTTGGGGTAAAATTTTATGAAAATCAAATGCCACCCATTCAGGTATCTATGGTGCAACTGGTCAGAAAATCCTTTCTCTCATGCAGATTTAGTTGTAGAATGTTTCTATAAAATTTTATAGTGTGGCGTGTGTGTGGTTTTTTTTTTCCAAAATGCAATGACAGGGTGTTTTTAAAATGTTTAAGGTGATCTTAAATGAAGTTAAAGGTCTCCTCAATGTATCCCTAAAATTATAGTTTGAAACAAAGACAGGAAGAACTAAAAATTCTAAAGTCAAAGAAGTTATACAGAGGAGACCATAATCTGTTGGTGGCGATCAGCTGAACCCACATGAAAACAAATAAGCGCCACTGACAAGCCGCTTAATTATAAAAACACATACGGTTCTAGTCTGCTTCTCCAATGATAACAAAACTTCAACAGCTTCAGTCAATTTCCCACTCTGAAAGAAAAGATGAAAATTTATTTACCTTTTCAGTTAAAGCAAGCATACAAACCAAAAATCAATATATGGCAAGTACTAAAATGAAGATTTAAAATGTTACTGTTTTGATTCTTGATTGTTTTCAATATACATGTAAATTTGACTTGGCTGTTGCTAGACTGAACAACATTTCAGCAATTTGGCCAAAATGGTTCTGTGTTGAATCTTTAATTTTTCACTTACATTTTTTTTTTTTTTTTTTTTTTGGGGGGGGGAGGGGGGGGGGGCAATTCTGAAAGGATCCTCAACTGCTTAGCACAAGTGTTGTAACGAGTTGACCGTAACTCAAGTCTTAACATGGTGGGCGATACTTGGAGATCACATCAAAGAAATCAATAATGACATACCAACTTTGCTACAAACTAGCACTATTACAATTTATCCAACCATATAAACATAACAAGCGATCAGAGCCTATGAATGGGCTCTGTGTTAGCTGACTGTGTCTTTTGAGTTTCAGAGTAGAAGTGAAAAGGACACAAACATTGTGCCCTGCAAATGGTATTCAGAAGTAAAGTACCAAGTTTACTGTTGATGTGTACAAAGTAGATGAATAACATATTTAAACAAAACACTGTAGTTTTCAAATTACAACTGATTTACTCATCATTGAGAACCTCACAGTAGCCGTTACTCAGCTACCAGGACAATGACCTAGAGGCCTGCAATTTTACTTTGGTATAGCTGACCCAAAAGTAGCTGAATAACAAATTCAAACAAAACTAGAAATAGGACACATTGGCATGCGTAATGTCCACCCAAAGGGAAGAATGAGTTTTGCTCTGAAACTTGGACTAATATATTGTCTTTGGGCCAGGAGGAAGTGGTAGCTCTATGCATTGAAAATCCTCAGATTGGAGATGTTCAGATTGAAAATTCTGAGATGGTAACAAATCTTTTGAAAACCCTGAGGTGGGGCCTTGAAAATCCTTAAATGTAAAGAACTCATTGTGAAATTTTGACGAAATCGCTGTATCTCACACAGTTAAGGAGATAGAAGCAAATTTGTGTTTTTGCATTTTTGGCAAAAATTGTAAAATTAAAATGGCAACCATTTTTGGGGAGAGGAAATTTGTTTGAAAATTGAAAAGAGTAGTTTGTGGAGATACTCTGCGGGTCGAAAATTTCGACAAAATCGCTCTATCTCGCATGGTTTGGGAGATAGACATATTTATGTTTCTTGCTATGTTGCTATTACTCAGCAGGTTAAAGCTATTACCATCAACAACAATACCAAGCAAGCAACTGACCCTATAAATCTTCACACCAAATTTTACAAAGAAGAGTTAAATACTAGTATGTTTCCATTAAAAGAGTGAAAACAGAAATGCAATTCAGAGTAGGCTTACAGTATCAATTACTCAGATAGCTACAAAGCTATCATCGACCAAAAGCTATCCTGGCCAAACTATTGACCCAATTATCCTTCATATAAATTTTTGTGAAGATAGAAAACATTGTTTCATTAAAATGTCCAGAAAAAAGTCACCTCAAAATAGCATAATAGCTATATAGCACAGTAGCTATTAGTCAGTTAGCTATGAAGATATTATCACCCAAAGCAATCCCAAGCAAGCTACTGATCCAATAATCCTCTATCCCAAATTTTGTGAACACAGGTGAAATACTTTTCCTTTAAAATGCTTAAAATGAAAAAGCTACTCACAGTAGCTAAGTAGCTATTACTCAGTCAGTTATATAGCTATTATCACTAAAAGCAATCCCAAGCAAGCTATTGACTTAACTATTACTCATACCAAATTTGGTAAAGATACGTCAAATATTTTTCCTTAAAATCCCCAGAAACAAAAGAAGTACACAAAAGTAGCTAAGTAGCTATTACTCAGTTAGCTATAGAGCCATCTTCACCAAAAGAAATCCCATGCAAGCTATTAACCCAATAAACACCCATACCAAATTTGGTAAAGATAGGATAAATACTTTTCCTTGAAATGACCGGAAACCAAGCGTCACGGATGCTGGACGGTGGAAAAGGCAGAAATAATGTGTCCACCACCCCAGTGGAGTGGACATAATACTGTAAATACAATATAGGAATATATCATGTGCTTTGACAATGCCACCCGTGCTAAAATTCTGCATTTGTACGGTTTTTGAGTGATATATTCCTATTCTAACATGACTGTTTAAAATAAAATACCTAAAACACTTGTAAGATTAACAAAAATTATTCAAGTGACCAAAATAGGGCGCCGCCATGTTGGCTGTTCCATCAATTGAACAGGGATGATTTTTTTTCTCCTAAAATATAATAAAATTTCTGGGTTTTTTCTACATTTGAACGAATTGTTACTTTTAAAAGAAATTATCCTTTTTACAAACATTTTACACCGTAACTAATGTAAACTAGACCTATCGCATCGGAGAACCGATGCAAATTGTATCCACCAGAAAGAAAACTCACCAAAGCCATTCTAACATTGCTTAACCTTGAAGGAGAAGCCCAAGGTGAAATCTGACCATATCAAAAGATTCTTAGCCCATGATTTCCTATAGGTTGGTGTGACACTGCAAACCTCTATGAATATGAATAAGCAAGATATAAAAACTGTTAATTTTGTCAAATCCGATCACACCAAAAGATTCCCAGCCCATGATTTCCTAGATTTTGATTTATCATTCCAAACCTCTAGGACCAATAATAAGTGAGTTATAAGCACTTTTAAGTTTGACTATCCTCGTTTGACCTTGATGGAGGGTCCAAGGTCAAATCCGACCACAGCAATAGATTCCTTGCCCATGATTTTGTGTAGGTTTGTTTACCATGCCAAACCTCTACGACCAATAATAAGCGAGTTATAAGCACTTTTAAGTTTGGTTATCCTCGTTTGACCTTGAAGGAGGGGTCCAAGGTCATATCCGACCACACCAAAAGATTCCCAGCACATGATTTCCTATATGTTGGTTTACCATCCCAAACCTCTAGGACCAATAATAAGCAAGTTATAAGCACTTTTAAGTTTGGCTATCCTCGTTTCACCTCGAAGGAGGGGTCCAAGGTCAAATTCGACCAAACCAAAAGATTCCCAGCCCATGATTTCCTATAGGTTGGTTTACCATCCTAAACCTCTACGACCAATAATAAGCGAGTTATAAGCACTTTTAAGTTTGGCTATGCTCGTTTAACCTTGAAGGAGGGGTCCAAGGTCAAATCTGACCACACCAAAAGATTCCCAGCTCATGATGTCCTATATGTTGGTTTACCATCCCAAACCTCTAGGACCAATAATAAGCGAGTTATAAGCACTTTTAAGTTTGGCTATCCTCGTTTGACCTTGAAGGAGGGTCCAAGGTCAAATCCGACCACACCAAAAGACTCCCAGCCCATGATTTCCTATAGGTTGGTTTACCATCCCAAACCTCTACGACCAATAATAAGCGAGTTATAAGCACTTTTAAGTTTGGCTATCCTCATTTGACCTTGAAGGAGGGGTCCAAGGTCAAATCCGACCACACCAAAAGATTCCTAGCCAATCATTTCCTATAGGTTGGTTTACCATCCTAAACCTCTAGGACCAATAATAAGTGAGTTACAAGAACTTTAAAGTTTGGCTATGTTCGTTTGACCTTGAAGGAGGGGTCCAAGGTCAAATCCGACCACACCAAAAGATTCTCAGCCCATGATTTCCTATAGGTTGGTCTACCATCACAAACCTCTAGGACCGATAATAAGCGAGTTATAAGCACTTTTAAGTTTGGCTATCCTCGTTTGACCTTGAAGGAGGGGTCGAAGGGCAAATCGGACCACACCAACAGATTCCCAGCCCATGATTTCCTATAGGTTGGTTTACCATCCCTAACCTCTAGGACCAATAATAAGGGAGATATAAGCACTTTTCATGACTGCAAAGAAACGCCTATGGCGGCCATCTTGTTTTTCAAAATGAGGCCAAAAATATTCTCAGTCAAGATTTTATAATGAGGAACCTATCCTGTGAATTTGAGATCTCTACCTGTAATACCCTTTGCTCTAGAGGGCCACCAAAAGTCCTTGTTTAAAGTCGAAAAATGCTCGTGGCGGCCATCTTGTTTTTCAAAATGAGGCCAAAAATATTCCCAGGCAAGATTTTATGGTTATGAATATATCCTGCAAATTTGAGAAGGCTAGCTATAATACTTTTTTCGTTATAGCGGTAACGGTGAAATCTCTCTACACACTGCGGTGGCGGCGGCGTAGGCGTAACAAAGTTAAATCCATAACAAAACCGGAAACATTTTCTTCTGTTCATTTGAAATGCATGCGGAAGATGATGCAACAGCCTTCATGTTGATTCAGAATTTTAGACAGTTGAGGAATCGCTCTCGACCAATCAGAATGACGGACACATCCGTGTCATGTTAGAATCGTTTTTAAGTAGTGTTCTCAATAAACCCTTTTTAGTAGGACCGGGCAGGAAGTGATTTCAAGGGGCGGGTACCCGGGTACTCGCGCAGATGGGCGATAATAGCTGAAAGTACAAAAATCTCCATATTTACAGACTTAAAACCTACAGAAATAATGGGATCCAACCATTTGCTTTATTTCTTGTCGGCCACTTTTTTGCATTCAAAACAATATTACACAGAAGAAATGTTAAATAAAAAAGACTTCTGTACATTCAAAACACAGTTGTTTATATAAAAATGGAGTCACATGACCTATCACAAAAGCATTACACCACTGCTCGAATGTAGTTTCGGAATTGAAACTTTATTTTTATTTCAGGTTGGTAAGTGAATTTTATCAACGTAAAATTATTAACTACTGTGTGAAAATATTGTACTCTTATTTATTTAAGGAGTGCATGTCACTATATATAGCCAATATACAGTGTTTTATGTACTTGGAATTAAGAATATGTATTTAAAATTATTAATTATTATTATTAATTATTATTATCATTAATTAAACAGTATGTAGAACATATTCCAGAACACACCTGTACAGCTTAATTGTTAAGACAATGAAAAGGTAGATATGAAAATGATGTTAAGTTCTTTGATTTACCAGGTGAGCTGCTATCTGCAGTGTATTTAGGGTTTGACTGAATATTTCAGTTTTTCTTTTGTGTATGATATAGTGTGATGGCTGATTCTTTCCCATTTCTCCTTTAACATTTTCACAAAATCAAAGAAAATATGACTAGCCTATCATTTGATTTAGCAGAGGATATTCACACCACCGCTGTGTACGCAATGCCGAAAAGTCGTCTTATGTACACCACCGCTGTGTACATAAGCTACATATGGTTCCTTATGTACACCACCGTTGTGTATATTAGCCAGGTAATGTCCCTTATGTACACCACCGCTGTTTATGTAAGCTAGATTGAATATCTTGTGTACATATGCAAGATATTTGGGATATTTTGTGTACCACTAAAATGTAGGTAAGCTAATGTACATGGTCTTCTACACCACCTTATTGTGCATGCTATGTCAGTTCCCCTAGAAATGGGATGAATTAGTCTTCCCCACTATTGTACTGTGGAAACTAAATTAAATTTCTTATACACACCTTGTTGTGTACCCAGCCAGGTAAAATTTGTTACATAATTAGCCTTTTGATCCCCACAGGTCGAATAGTTGTGGCTTAACTTGGGTTGGATGACACTTAGATGACAAAGACAGTGAAGATGTGATTTTTTATTGTTTCATTATTTATTCATTATACACATGGAACAAGAATCATACAAGTAACATACATTACAAATGTACCAGGTTCTAATGGCATGTAAGCCTCTACACACGGCCATCTACACACCTTACAAAAAAGTGATATATAGCAAAAATACAAAAAGAAAAACATTCTTTTTAAGATTCTATATTTCTCACTAAATATATATCCATGGAGAGTGAACAGGACAATGTCAACTTGTTTTTGGCCTTTCTGTTTCAACTTTATAAGCATTAATCAAATATATTCTTGTAAAAGAGAGAAATTGCATTTATTTTCAAACTAACACTGATAAAACAGCTTTTGTTTTACTTTATATTATTGTAGTGTATTATTGCATTACTCGACAGCCGTGGTGTACATAAAGAACTGAAATACCCTTATGTACACAGCCGTGGTGTAAATAACCAGTTCGTTTGATTTACACTGATCAAGGAACCATTACCCTATAAGAAGAAAATAAAAGTTATTACTAAGAAGAAAATAAAAGTTATTACTAAAATACATTATATTCACTGTAAAAAAAGGATAATGCACAATCGTCGACAGAATAGCCACTGTGATTTATTTTATAAAGTTTGCTTCCCAAATATTTAAAATAAAGTCGACATTACTTGTCCATTCCTACAAATAAACTAAATGCATTTTATATATGGTGGCATTATGAAGGTGGCGTTTTGGGTGTGGCGTTATGACTGGTTTCCATTTCCACGAGGGAATTCTGTAATTGAGCCAGATAATTTGCGTAATTTTGGAATTTTCTCTTGCACTGGGCGATAATTGCATTTGCAAGCTTAGTCAGTTTTACTTTTTCAAAAATTAATGATTAAAAAAACAGTAAAATTCAAACTACTGAAGCAGGTGTTACCTTAGCAAGTTTTTCACATTCTGGAATTTTTTCATCAACTGTGGAACTATAGTCCACTTCCATCTTTTCGAGTTTACCTTCGTCGGCCATCTCTGTAAAATACCTTTTTATCGCCCTCGATGGTGCAGTTGATTTCTGAAAGAAATATTTAAACACCAACTGTAATGTCTGATAAATAGAATGAATACATGTTTTTTTATGTGTGTGTGTGTGTGTTTTGGAGGGGGGGGGGGGTAATTGATTAGGAAGTATCTTGGAAAGCACAAAAGGTCAACGTAAAAATAACTTACACAGTAATTTGTCAATGCTTAAAAAGATGAAGTCATTGTTAATTTGTCACACAGAGAAGCCTCCAAACAAGTACACAGAGACTATATTCCAGTATTTGTCACTCTCACTTGTGTTACTGTAATGAGCTATGGGATAACTGTAGTAAAGAGTTTTTATTGCTAAATATTTGTGAAAATACAACAATTTTCACATTATCTGTGTCTAATTGTTTTAGATAGTCAGGCTTGTTAGATATTTAAAAATAGCCATATTGCAACTAGAGAGAAACTATAATTATACAGCAAATATTCAAAAACATCATAATGCTTAGTTGTCCTTGTTTTAAAATATTTATCTTTTGAATTTAGTTTGACAATTAGATAGGTCTGATTGATTTTAGAGTTCATTAATTAATAATTCAAACAATTACAACAGAAACAAGTTATAACTCATCAATCTTTTACAAAGATGAAACAGATAAAGTACAGAGAAAGTTACAATTAAGTTGAGTAAGAGAAATGAGGAATTACAGAAAACACTGTAAGTTGTGCTACTTTCGCTAAACAGTACCACAATATATTAGTTATTGTTACATAAAGTAATTACAAGATGTCTCTGAAGAAACATTAAATACACTGTACATAGTTGCTTGCATGGTTTTATTGTTGTGTGTAAAAATGTATTGATCCTGTGATGATCAAAATCCAAAGCTGAAATTTTGATAGATGGAAAGTCTTAAGACAAAAAAAAAATCAAACAGCCAGACTCTTACTATTTTATTCTATTTTAGAATTAAGTTGCTTAGTGATGAGCCTCCATCTACTGCTGGTTGTTAGGGAACTACCTTCCTTATTTGAATTGGTGAGTTATCACAGGAAGCAACATTCAGAATGTTAGGAATTGGCTGAACTAACAGTCATTAGTTTTAGTCACAGACCTATGTGTGAGTGCAAAAAGGAGTATTAATAAATCCATGAAGCCCCATGACACCACCGAGCTATTGTGTTCTCAAAGTGATAGATTTATGTTTCTTTGAAGAAGTGATTTTCTTCAGCCTGAAAATATTTGACTTGTACACAAGAACAACTGTACTACAAAAAAATTATAAATATGTCTGTACTCATTACACAGACTGATTATTTCAGTGATCACCAATATCCATGCACCTATGGTTTACTTTTTATTGCAGATAAATTAAATATTATATCTTAGATTCTAAACTGCACAAAGGTAGTTTTCACTGTAGAAGTACAATTTAAAAACTTATATTCCAGTCTGATTGGTATCCTTTAAAACTAGAACTACAGTTGAAATACGACGCATACATGAAAATTTATAACAATTTCATAGCCACCAAGATGCACTCAGAGAGAGCAAAATGTTTAACTTGATGTGACCAGTCTCGCAAGTGTTATAAAATATGATCCAGATCTTTCCCCAGAAATAATAACTTAATTCTTCTTTTGGCTAGGTCCTACCCACAAAGACTTTTTTTATAAAGATCTGTACATTAGTTCTGGAGTAATCTAAACACAAAATAAATAAATAAATAAATAAAAATAAAAACAGACAGGCAAATAGACAAACACAAGCTAGGTTTGTGACCTCACAATGACAATGGCATTGTGACATCATTAAGTAATGACATCATCAGAAAGCAAATATTGTAGAAATATTCCATGTCACTTCCGAATAATTTTACTCAGCCTTCAACTTACCGGAAGTAATAATTGTAATAAGTGTAAAACCATCATCATGAGTGGATTATTTCTATTCTAACTTGACATTTAAGCTTATTTAAGAGACTTTTTTTTATTTTTTTAAATTTTTACAAGGAATAAATTGTTTCATGTAGATTTATTTACATTGTGGTGACCTTAGCAACTTGAAGTTCCATCCATTGTACCTTAGACTTGCTCCAAGTCTTTGTATTTCTCATTCCAGCAAATCTGACATACATGAAATCATTACGAACCCACTTGATGAGTCAAAAAAGCTTCTGTCTATAGAAATACAAAGACTTGTCTCAGCCAGGGGGGTTTTCCCTGTAATGAGTTTTATCACATTTAAATTAATGCACACATCCCAGAGAATTCCCCTACACATTAGCATACTTGTGTTTACATCTAAGATGACCTGGCTGGGAGTGTTTGTTGATATAGATAGCCAGATGATTCCCCTGCAGTGTGCATTGAAAATTTTACTACGCAGGCACCCTCAAGTGATTTATTGTACTCATTATTTCTTTCTCCATTTAGGTGTACATGAATAGGGGAACTCTGAGTTTATACAATGTAGATAAAATTGTCAAGTATAACTATCAACATCTCCCAAGAATTTTACTCTAAGCTTAGGTTTCATTTTATTTTGATCTGGTGAATGGTGAAATTTAAGGCATATCCAAGTGGCACTATGAAAAAAACCAAGTGACTCTATCAAAAAAAAACACCTTTGAATGGTGACTTTGAGTCAAGGTAATAATAGAAAGTGGTTATTTCAAATTTGTTACAAGATGCTGGCTTTTTATAACCAGGAGATTATAAAATGCCTTTCGTCCGTGTGTCCGTTCATCACGTTTTTACATAAACTTAATATCTCATTCATTTGTAAAGATATCTTCACCAAATTTGCAGGAAATATTTATGGCTATACAAACCTGCCTGTGCACAATTTTGGCCACATTTTGGAAAACAAAATGGCTGCCATAGCTAATTGTTTGAAAATCATAAGGGTGCTCTAAATCTTGAAATATTCCAGCTAGCTTCATCAAATATGCAAGAAAGATATATGGCTAGAAAAGCTAGCCTGATATTAATTTTAGCCTAGTTCTAAAAACAAAATGGCTGCCATATCACATGTTTAATGTCAAATGGAGTTATCCTATTAAAAGCCTTGTATCTCCCTTATCATTGCTACTTGGGGTTCCAAATGTGAAAACAACTTATAGAAAGTCATGACATGAGACTCTTTTCCAATTGCTGACTTTTACCTTTGGCGCCTTCTTCAATGTCAAGTGGGGTTATCTTACTGCAAAGGCCTTAAATCTCCTTAAGTTATCCATTTTTACCGATCCTTTGGTGGGAGATACCCGCTGCGGCAGTGGTCTTGTTTTTCATTCTGCTCCAACTAGATCAGGAAAATAAGATTCAAGTTCTTGAACTTTTTGTGCAAAAATTTTTTTGGGTAGAGTTCTAACCCATTCATATTAATTGTATCCATGGGATAGCATATGCATTTCTTTGATGGTCATCCAGTCTTCAGTGTTTTTCTTATTATTGCAGATCTAGATCCATATCTAAGTGAGTAATAGTGCTAGTACCTACGTTAAGTAAATTGCTTATAACCCCAAAATGACTGCCTTTACAACATTTTACTAACATATGTTTTTCAGCTACTTTATCTCTACCTACAAGATGGTACACATTTTTGAGGTCTAACTCAATAGCTAAATGAGTAATAGCTATTTTCTGTGTTTAAAAGTATGTGAAATGAGAAAATGACCTTTCTTCTTTGTAACCATTATAGTTACAATGTTTGGTTATATGTGCTACTTTTGGTCTAGCTGTCACTTTTTACCCTACAGCACATAAGGGCTGTTGGGTTAATGTTTTCACCCATGGCATCCAGATGGGTGGGCGAGTATTTTGTCGGGGTGGCAGCAGGAAAAAGTTTGTCTGGGCTGTATCTCAAAAACTCTAAAGTGTAGGAAGTTGAAACCTGGTCGGGACATTGGTTAGGGGTATAGGTTTGTATTGTCATGGTGTGACTTTAATTTCACCTTTGACCTTGCTGTAGTGACCTTAATCTTTAATATCTTGTCCAGGCTACATATCAGAAACCATAAGGTGTAGGAAGTTGCAACCTCTACTTGTTGAGGGTCTAGAAATCAAGAGCTTTAACTTTTAATTGTTACAAGTCTGGGGTTTAATCCCTTTAAAATTTTGAAGAAGAGAACCTACTTGTGGCTTAGTACATATATGCAAGATATGAGAGAAATCCCTTAAATAGTCAATGAGAAAATTGTGAAAAAAAGTGAGAAAAGGTGTTGAAATTTTCACACTTAGGGTGGGTGGCTCCAGAAAACAGACAAATGAACAGATCTGCATGCCTTAAACAATTTTTCATCCTCAATAGATAATTATGTTATCTTTAAAAAAAATGTCCCTGCACTTTGTAGTTTTGGATGAGAAGTCATTCATGTCGACGTGTACACCCAAGCCAGAAAGTGATGACATAATGTCGGCTGACTGAGCTGACATAAAAATGAAAATCAGAAAAAACTATTCATTACTGTTGTATTATTAATCTGGAACACAGACAAACACTCTGTAAAACACAACATTCTCATCCAAAATAATATAAACAGATTTCCTGATTTCAGTTGTGTTGACACAAAACCTTGATTTATTACTGCTTATACACTGTTAAACTTGTACATGCCCTTGAAGATTTACTGAATGAAATAACTCTTGTGAAAACACAACCAGTATATCTATCAGTACACCACTGGCTTTTTCTGTAGTGCAGATTTGATTGCTTGATAATTTAAGAAATACAAGAGTCTGGACACATAAACACATACATTTAGAACAGCAGTACAGGACACTGAGCCATTGTTATTTTATTGAGGAATATCGGGGCTGATCAGCCACAGGGGAGCTAAACCACATGGACTGGAGTGGGTGTATTTATAGTGTTGTAGTTTGGATACAAATACATATAGCTTCATTGGCTGACAGTATTATGTGACTTTTCCAATAATTGCAGTGTGTGTTTTCCTCACTAGGTGGCCAGCCACTTCCTGTGAACTATGAGAAAAGTCCTTTTGTCAGCCCCACATTTTGGTAAAAAAACCTTAGACAAAAGGACTTGATGAAAGTCTAATTGTACCTTTTATTTGATATAAAATATGTACAAAAATATATAAATCACTATAAAATAACACTATAAAATAAAACACTATAAAATCTGACACTATTTCACACTATAAAATTTGACATAAAATTTGTAAAAAAAATATGAACACAGAATGGAAGGGCAGGGCGATTGTTGTTGGATAAATATGTGTGCATAGAACTGAAAATTCATTTCTGCACACCTCGTCATGCTAAAATGATTTTTTCATGTATGTGATGAAGAAAATCATTTTCTCTGTATATGCCCAATTGAAAATAAGAAAAACTGTCTCTCGGCTTTAATTTTCACTCAAATTTTACCAAATTTTGAGGAATCTGTCTGTACCCCATTAAATATCTGCCCACCAAATTTGAGTTTTGATTGATGTTATAATATTTGAGTTATAAGGGCAAAACGGTGCACAGACAGAAAGACAGACAAAACAGAGCAAACTGATTACAATAACCCTCTCCTATCATCGAGCATTAAATATATTGTAGATATGAAATATAATTATTAGTGTAAAGTATTCCGTGAGAAAGCACACACAAATTTAGAAAAAGATAGTTAAAGGGATGGATATTGTGTAGCAATATCAGAAAGCTTTTTAAAAAACTCAGCACTATCAGGGAAGTAAACAATCATAAAACATATACTCACATCATACATTTTTTCCTTGCAAAATGTGATAATTTTTCTTGTCAAAAATCAAACTTATAGATTTACGTGGAAAATGTGTACATCAAAGTAGGGATCAATTTTCAACATTAAATCACCAGGATTTTTCTTTTCTAAAACAGGATTACTTTTTCATGTTTGAAAAGTAACTTATACAATATAGATTTAAAACAGTGTAGATCAGGATTGATTTTCAACACTAATCAATGGATTTTCAAAGGTCTGTACCTGCTGGGCAAGTTATAATTTTGATATCCTTTCTTTGTCTCAGTTAATTAGTTCTTATATCACAGTTGATATGAAGCAATATAGCTATACCAGTTATCGGCACTCTTTTTTTTTTATTCTTTCAATTTATAAATAGGAAATAACTGCACCCATGATCATTCTATATTTCCCGAGGAATAATAAGGTTATTCTGTTTTCTCATATATAAACCTAAAGTCCGTAATTATATTGCTTAGATATCGTCATCTGTTTATTTCTGTTGTGTGTTTGTAAGTTATTTCTAAATTTAAAAAGTGAAACGACCATTGACTGTCTTTGTAACATGCCACAAGATCAGGGACGACTAACCAACAGTATTAATTCATCGACTCCACCTCAAATATTTGTCGAAATTAACAAAAATTAAATAACTCAAATATGTTTTACCTGAAAATTATTATTTATAATAATTTACAATTAATAATATAGCTACGATGTGTTTTTTTACTTCAACATAAAGTCCAAATTTATCAAAAGAAAATAACATTTGTCACAAACTTTGGTGATATTTTTTTCGAATGCTGCCTCATAGTGTGTGTAAACAAGGAAAATCAAGTGTGTGAGTTGAAAGTTGACCAACTGAAACGTTTTGACAGACAGTTGTCTTGGTTTGTTAACAATGCTTTTAAAAGAATACAGAATATGCATGCCTTTAAGTGTGGAAGAGGTAATTAATGTTATTGTTAAATATAGTGCGATTTAGAAATGTCATATTTGCATGTGACCCCAGTTTCCAGGGGAGCATTAGACCGAGTTTCTGTCCCGTCGCCAATTGCTATTGATATACTGATGGACACAATGGCGAGGGACAGAGTTCACATGTACTAGTTTTTTGTGTAAATCTCGGACTGTGGGAAATTATTTCATTTACTTTAAAAAGTAATTATTATGTCCATGTAGCTGTATCAGGTTTACAGTACATATGCTGTTTTAGTAAACTGCTTTTACAAGCAAGGAATTTCTTTTTGCAGTGGTTAAATCACGGGACATCCCGATATGTAAATTACTGGCTAAATGTCGGGAAATAATTTCATTGGTTGATTTTTTATTGTTTCTGTTCCGGGAAATCTGTGACCTCATATCTTATGAATATTAATGAGTTAATGCTACTACCGTGAATTCTCGAGTTTCATAGAAGCTGCCATTTTATAAAGTATTTTTTGAAAATGTGGCTAATGTCACAGATCCGTTATCGGAAAGTGACTGTCTTGTGTCACGGACCAATGTTTTTATGTCATGGATATATATTTGGTCACGGATTTCCCCTGGTATTTCCTAACAATATTTTATAAAATGGATGTCTCCATGAAGATCAATTACTTTACTTTAAACTACAGAATTCACGGCCATAGCACCCAAGTCATTAATATTCATGAGAAGATATGAGGTCACAGATTTTCCCTGGTATTTCCTGACAATATTTCCTCTTGAGTGAGGTTTCAGTATCAATTGATTTCATTGGTTAATTAAATTAGTCACGTTTGCAGATGAAAAGTAGACTGGTTGCCTGGATCTTCTGTTTGTAAAATATGGCTAGAAACCCAGCGTGGCCTCATATTTCCTTAACATATTGTATTAAAATATTGTAACAATCCGAAAACAAGGCATCCCGTGATATAATTATTTAAAAGAATTTCCCTAGATGAAACACTTTCAGTTCTCACAATTTAGAACTTCCCGACATATAGCCAGTACGTTAAATATCGGGACGTCCCGGGACATAACCTCGCCGATTTCTTTTATAGATAACTATGTACTGTTGAAGGTTTGTTTACATTTTAAAAACAGGTTGAAATACATGCATGCCAGTTTGATTGGCATTTAAATATTAGTGAACGGCACATAAACATAAAAAAAGAATTTAAATAACACTTTATACTTGTTCTAATATGTCTAGAAATATGCCGTTCAAAATTTACACAAAAAAACAAGTACATGTGAGCTTTGTCCCTCGCCATTGTGTCCATCAGTATATCAATAGAAATTGGCGACGGGACAGATACTCGGTCTAGGGGAGCATATTGTACTGGTTGGCCAGTGAATTTCGTCACCCAAGTGAAGTTCGTCACCTACCGTAAAAACGCTCAAGGACAGGCAATATTCACATTTAAATAAATGGAATAGCTTCTTTTAACACCAAGGTATACATATACACCATAACTGGACAGTAAAAACTCTTTAATATTGTCATAAAATGCAGGTGACGAACTTCACTGGGGTGACGAACTTCACTGGCTGAGCAGTATGTAGTGACGAGTGGTGGTGGACCAATTCACGCCCGGGTACCAATATTGTCATAAAATGCAGGTGACGAACTTCACTGGGGTGACGAACTTCACTGGCTGAGCAGTATGTAGTGACGAGTGGTGGTGGACCAATTCACGCCCGGGTACAAATTATTATGCAAATTTATTTAAGAGTAGGGAAAATGATTTATTGGATATAAACTTTGAACAACTAGGTTTGTCTAAAAGCAAACCAATCTCCGAACAAGATGATTTAGGAACACTATTAACAGTAAATGAACTCGGAAATGTATTGAAAAAAATGAAACATAATAAAGTCCCTGGCATAGATGGCATAACATCAGAGTTTTTGAAAGTATTCTGGGGTAATTTGAAACACTTTGTAGCAAAAGCACTGAACTGTTGTTTTACAAAAGGGCGCTTATCGATTTCGTTGCGCCAGGCTATTATTTCTTGCTTGCCTAAAACAGAAAAAGACCGGTCGCTGATTAAAAATTGGAGACCAATATCACTTTTGTCAGTCATTTACAAAATGGCTTCTGGTGTGATAGCCCAACGTTTAAAAGGAACTTTAGATGGTATTATTTCAAAATGCCAGACTGGATTCATAAAGGGTAGGTTTATAAGTGATTCAACCAGACTGGTGTACGATATTCTACATGCAACTGAGGTTAAGAATATACCCGGACTTTTGATGCTAATAGATTTTGAGAAAGCTTTTGATTCCTTATCATGGAATTTTCTGTATAAAACTTTGAAATTTTTTGGGTACAGTGATAACTTGATCAAATGGATTAAAATTTTTAATACAGATGTTGTTGCTTTTGTGCTACAAAGTGGATTCTTATCTAGAGAGATTCAAATTAGTAGGGGTTGTCGCCAAGGTGATCCGATCTCTCCGTATTTATTTCTGATAGGTGCTGAAATACTAGCTAAAATGATTAAAATTAACCCCGGCATTGTTGGTATAAAGTTTGGCGACATTGAATTTAAATTAACACAGTTTGCAGACGACACTACTTTAATATTAGATGGTAGTCAGCGCTCCTTACAAACAGCCCTAAATGTGTTAGAAACTTATGGAGATATTTCTGGCCTTCGAATGAACAAAGATAAGACAAAGGTTATTTGGATTGGGAAAAAAAGACTTTCAAATGATAAATTAAATGTTTCATCAAAATTAGAATGGGGAATTACCAACTTCAAGTTGCTTGGAATCAATTTTTCAATCGACCTAAAGCAGATCCCATTAAATAATTATGGTGAAGTTTTACAAAAAATAGAAAAGGATGTAAAGAAATGGAATTTAAGATACCTTACACCAATGGGTAAGATAACTGTGATAAAAACCCTTTTTATTCCTAAATGCATCCATTTATTGACATCTTTAGAGAGGTCTGAAAATTTTTTGAGAGATTTGAATAAAATATTATATGCTTTTCTTTGGTCTGGTGGACCGGATAAAATCAAAAGAACAACCATCTGCTCAGATTATACCAATGGGGGACTAAAAATGATAAATGTGCACTATTTCGAAAAGGCCTTAAAAATAAGTTGGATCAAAAAGATGTTGTCCAATCAAGATTCTCAATGGTTTCGATTACTTCAGGCTACCCATCTGAACATAGAAAAAGTTCTCCTGTTTGGAGATCAGTGGTGCACTCAATTCCTTAAATTAGTAACAAATCCATTCTGGTATAATATTTTAATGGATTGGATAGACTTTAATAAAAGGCAGGACATTATAGAGGAAACTGAACCTTTACAAAATAGTATTTGGTACAACTCCAAAATATCTGATATACCATTATATTTCCCTGATTGGTTTAATCATAGAATTTATTTTGTTAATGATATCATTGATGTTCATGGGAATGTTCTAAGTATTAACCAATTACAAACCAAATTTAACTGTAAACTGAATATCCTAAATTATTTCACAGTGAGGTCAAAAGTCACAACGTTTTTAAAAGGTCACAAAGTAGTGCACCCCTGTGTCATTGACAATCCTAGCTATCCCTTTCATTTAAAATATATTATTCAATCTCAGACAGGATGCAGAAAGATTTGTGAAATTTATAAAAATTTAGATGATACTAAAAAGCCATTGTGTGAATCAATTTGGGAACCCACAATCAAAATGGACTATTCAGATCAGACAAATTATTGGCCAATAGTATACAAAATTTGTTTTCGATGTGTGCAGGATAATAACCTTTCATGGTTTCAATATAGAATACTGTTTAAAATTTTAGGCACGAAAGATTATTTGAAAAAGATAAAGATAACGGAAGCAGATAAATGTGGACTGTGCAAAAAATCTGAAGAAAGCATATTCCATTTATTTAGCTTATGTGACCAAGCCAATCTCATATGGGATGGTATAAGACAGTGGATTAAAAATAAAATTGGATTTGATTTGGGTTTTAATCACACAATGAAAATTATTGGATATCTAAATATGGACAAACACTTTTGGCCATTGAACCTAGTGTTGCTTGTGGCTAGAAAATACCTCTATTGGTGCTCTAAAAATAACTTCTCTGTGAACATATTTTATTTACAAAGGGAAATAAAAAAAGTCTTTTTGGAACAAAAGTCAATATACCAGTTGAAATATCAAAATAATGTTTTTGACAAAAGATGGGCTGTGTGGCATAATATATTTGCAGATATAGATTAAATACACTGGAAACTCTCTTTAGAAATTGCATCTAAAATAATGTAATTTACAAATCATAATGTATTTTATTTTACTAATGTTATTTAGTTTATGTACATGTATTCAGTTTTATGTCTTAAGCAATGTTCGTTTCTATTAGTCTGAATTAGCCCATAGAAATTTATTATGCTTGTTAAGGTTTTGTTCATCACATGTTTTTCTGTCTGTATATATAAAAAAAAAAATTATAAAAAAAAAAAAAAAAAAATGGCGGCCATTTTGAATTTTCGAATTTTTCGCAAAAATTGCAAAACATAAAACTGCTTATATCTAGAAAACCCTGCTAGATAGAGCGATTTTGACGAAATTTTTGACCCATAGGGTATCTCTCCAGAGTAGCCATGCCAATTTTCAAAAAAAAATTTTCACGCAAAAAATGGCGGCCATTTTGAATTTTTGAATTTTTCACAAAATTGCAAAACATAAAAATGCTTATATCTCGAAAACTGTGCTAGATAGAGCGATTTCGACGAAATTTTTGACCCACAGGGTATCTCTGCAGTGTAGCCATGCCAATTTTCAAAAAAAAATTTTCTCTTGCCAAAAATGGTGGCCATTTTGAATTTTCGAAGTTTCAGACCCATAGCTCATTACTCACCTACTCAAAATGAGTAAATGCGAATTACCTCTAAAAGTATTGCAGATAGCCAATTTTTATCTCCCGCCCGGCTCGCCGGCGGGAGCTTATAATTTGCACCATGTGGGTGCGTGCGTGCGTGTGTCACGCAGTTTCCTCTGAAACTACTACAGTTACACATTTTTGGTAAATTAGTTGTCCCAATGAATTTTTTTGCTCTTCAATATTTTTTGGGTTTGGTGAACTTTGGCCTACTTGTGACTGAGTAATAGCACTTTTAGCTAATATATTTATATGGCTTATTACTCTCAAACTATTGCACTTTGTCAATTTTTTATGATAACCATAATGAGTAAATGGCTTATATCTTCAAACGTATTGCAGCTACAATATGGTCAGTAGTTTGGAAGTGTATCTCAATAGGTAAGTGAGTAATAACTACTTTGTCAATTTTTAATGATAACCATAATGAGTAAATGGCTTATATCTTCAAAAGTATTGCAGCTACACAATTTTGTTCCAATATGTTGTTCAGCTACTATCTCCACAGCTACAACATGGTCAGTAGTTTGGAAGTGTATCTCCATAGCTAAGTGAGTAATAGCTACTTTGTCAATTTTTTATGATAACCATAATGAGTAAATGGCTTATATCTTCAAACGTATTGCAGCTACATGATTTCTCTCAAATATGTTGTTCATCTACTTTTTTGTGAACTGTGACATATTTAAGTTTCACACCTGTTGCTCGATCTACAAGTGAGTAATGGCTACTTTATTGCTACTTTTACTGAAAATGTCAAAAATATCTCACAAACCGTAAGAGATAGAGCAATTTCAAGCGAATTTTTGACCCACCGGGTAGTACAAGAGTATCCTATGCTAAGTGGAAAAAGGTTTGGTGAACTTTGGCCTACTTTTGAGTGAGTAATAGCACTTTTACCTAATAATGAGTAAATGGCTTATATCTTCAAAGGTATTGCAGCTACACAATTTTGTTCCAATATGTTGTTCAGCTACTATCTCCACAGCTACTACATGGTCAGTAGTTTGGAAGTGTATCTCCATAGCTAAGTGAGTAATAACTACTTTGTCAAATTTTTATGATAACCATAATGAGTAAATGGCTTATATCTTCAAAAGTATTGCAGCTACACGATTTCTCTCAAATAAGTTGTTCATCTACTTTTTTGTGAACTGTAACATATTGAAGTTTCACACCTGTTGCTCAATGTACAAGTGAGTAATGGCTACTTTATTGCTACTTTTACTGAAAATGTGAAAAATCAAAAATATCTCGCAAACCGTAAGAGATTGAGCAATTTCGAGCGAATTTTTGACCTACGGGGTAGTACAAGAGTATCCTATGCTAAGTGGAAAAAGGTTTGGTGAACTTTGGCCTACTTTTGAGTAGGGACGTCACGACTCCAAATATTTCATGTCGAGTAATCGGTAAGTACTATTCGTCTCGACACCGAATAACCGTCAAATTAAAATAACATCCAAAAATCTTAAGTTTCATATTGTAAAAAGCACTGAAAACGATAAATATGTTAAATAAAATGAAAATATATGTTTGTAACCTGTAAAAATGAATAAATTTGCTGTTTTCCTGCGACTTTTGCTTCGTTTATTTCAGACAGGAAGTGGGCGATATAAGAGATTTATGGTACTTCCGGCTTTACGTGAATGCATAAACAGTAAAGAAAACGTGGTTGTTTTTGGATTTTAACTTATTTTATGTGACAATATGGATATATTTGATGGATTCAGACCTTCTGCCATCTTTTACTACATTAAGCGATTATTCTTACTTTAAAATATGAAACCGGAAAATATCACTATTCTAACCGTTGTCGATTATTCGCTTAGTCGTGACGTCCCTACTTTTGAGTGAGTAATAGCACTTTTACCTAATATAATTATATGACTTATATCTGTCAAACTATTGCATTTACAGTGTTTTGTTCGAATATGTTCAGCTATTTTCTCCACAGCTACAACATGGTCAGCGGTTTGGAAGTGTATCTCCATAGCTAAGTGAGTAATAGCTACTTGGTCAATTTGGAATGATAACCATAATAAGTAAATGGCTTATATCTTCAAAAGTATTGCAGCTACACATTTTCTCTTAAATATCTTGTTCATGTACTTTTTTGTGAACTGTAACATATTTAAGTTTTACAACTGTTGCTCGATGTACAAGTGAGTAATGGCTACTTTGTTGCTACTTTTAGTGAAAATGTCAAAAATCACAAATATCTCAAAAACTGTAAGAGATAGAGCGATTTCGAGCAAATTTTTGAACCACAGGGTGGTACAAGAGTCTCCTGTCAAATGGGGGAAAATTTCAATTTTCACCACTTTTGGCGGCCATCTTGCAGTTTTGCAGAAAATGGAAAAGTGTCAATATCTTGAAAACTGTAAGAGATAGGGCGATTTCGAGCGAATTTTTAACCCGTAGGGTGGTACAAGAGTGTCCTGTGGAAAGGGGGAAAATTTCAATTTTCGCCACGAGATAGAGCGATTTTGAGCGAATTTTTAACCCGTAGGGTGGTACAAGACTGTCCTGTGGAAAGGGGGAAAATTTCAATTTTCGCCACGAGATAGAGCGATTTTGAGCGAATTTTTAACCCGTAGGGTGGTACAAGACTGTCCTGTGGAAAGGGGGAAAATTTCAATTTTCGCCACTTTCGGCGGCCATCTTGGATTTTTGCGGAAAATGAAAAAGAGTCAATATCTCGAAAACCATAAGAGATAGAGCGATTTCGAGCGAATTTTTGACCCACAGGGTGGAACAAGAGTGTCCTGTGGAAAGAGGGAAAATTTCAATTTTCGCCACTTTCGGCGGCCATCTTGGATTTTCGCGGATAATGGAAAAGTGTCAATATCTTGAAAACCGTAAGAGATAGAGCGATTTCGAGAGAATTTTTGACCCACAGGGTGGTACAAGAGTGTCTTATGCAAAGGGGAATAATTTCAATTTTCGCCACTTTCGGCGGCCATCTTGGATTTTTGCGGAAAATGAAAAAGTGTCAATATCTCGAAAACCGTAAGAGATAGAGCGTTTTCGAGCGAATTTTTCACCCGCCGGGTGGTACAAGAGTCTCCTGTGCAAAGGGGGAAAATTTCAATTTTCGCCACTTTCGGCGGCCATCTTGGATTTTTGCGGAAAATGAAAAAGTGTCAATATCTCGAAAACCGTAAGAGATAGAGCGATTTCGAGCGAATTTTTGACCCACAGGGTGGTACAAGAGTGTCCTGTTGAAGGGAAAAAATTTCAAGTTTCGCCACTTTTGGCGGCCAGCTTGGATTTTAGCGGAAATGAAAAAGTGTCAATATCTCGAAAACCGTAAGACATAGAGCGATTTCGAGCGAATTTTTGACCCGCAGGGTGGTACAAGAGTCTCCTGTCCAAAGGGGGAAAATTTCAATTTTCGCCACTTTCGGCGGCCATCTTGGATTTTTGCGGAAAATGAAAAAGAGTCAATATCTCGAAAACCGTAAGAGATAGAGCGATTACGAGCGAATTTTTGAACCACAGTGTGGTACAAGAGTCTCCTGTGCAAAAGAGGGAAATTTCAATTTTCGCCACTTTCAGCGGCCATCTTGGATTTTTGTGGAAAATGAAAAAGTGTCAATACCTCGAAAACCGTAAGAGATAGAGCGATTTCGAGCGAATTTTTGACCCGCAGGGTGGTACAAGAGTGTCCTGTGCAAAGAGGTGAAATTTCAATTTTCGCCACTTTCGGCGGCCATCTTGGATTTTTGCGGAAAATGGAAAAGTGTCAATATCTTGAAAACCGTAAGAGATAGAGCGATTTCGAGCGAATTTTTGACCCGCAGGGTGGTACAAGAGTGTCCTGTGCAAAGGGGAATAATTTCAATTTTCGCCACTTTCGGGGGCCATCTTGGATTTTTGCGGAAAATGAAAAAGAGTCAATTTCTCGAAAACCGTAAGAGATAAAGCGATTTCAAACGAACTTTTGACCCACAGGATGCTACAGGAGTCTCTTGTGCAAAGGGGGGAAATTTCAATTTTCGCCACTTTCGGCGGCCATCTTGGATTTTTGCGGAAAATTAGAAAGTGTCAATATCTCGAAAACTGTAAGAGATAGAGCGATTTTGAGCAAATTTTTGACCCCACAGGATGGTACAACAGTGTCCTATGCAAAGGGGAAAATTTTCAATTTAGTATTTCTTCCCCTGCGGTACTCGGCGGGAGATACATACTGCGGAAGTGGTCTTGTTCTCAAATAACTCATTCACCTACTTTTGGGAGAGCTTTCACTCGGTGAAGTTTCAGACCCGTAGCTAATTACTCACCTACTCAAAATGGGTAAATGCTAATTATCTCAAAAACTGTTGCGGATACCCAATTTTTATCAAATAACTCATTCATGTACTTTTGGGAGAGCTTTCACATGAAGTTTCAGACCCGTAGATAATTACTCACCTACTCAAAATGAGTAAATGCGAATTATCTCTTAAAAGTATTGCAGATAGCCAATTTTTCTCAAATAACTCATTCACCTACTTTTGGAAGACCTTTCACATGGTGAAGTTTCAGACCCATAGCTAATTACTCACCTACTCAAAATGAGTAAATGCGAATTATCTCTAAAAATATTGCAGATAGCCAATTTTTCTCAAATAACTCATTCACCTACTTTTGGGAGAGCTTTCACTCCGTGAAGTTTCAGACCCATAGCTAATTATTCACCTACTCAAAATGAGTAAATGCTAATTATCTGTAAAAGTATTGCGGATACCCAATTTTTATCAAATAACTCATTCATCTACTTTTGGGAGAGCTTTCACATGGTGAAGTTTCAGACCCATAGCTAATTACTCACCTACTGAGAATGACATGCAGTATTTCTTTGAAAATGTTTTATTTTGTCATTTTATCTCTATTTTCTTCCAGTGTAACGCAAAATGGAAATACCAGTGAATGCTTATTTTGTAGAAATACAGAGACATTTGTGTTTGATCACTGACAAACAAATATAAGGTGGCCATTCACTGGTACACAGGTGGTCATAAACAGACACAAAGATAAACAGCCTTCAGAATTTTTCAAATATAAGTGGTATAAACAACTTAAGAATTGTACAACTAAATAACAGAATGTGCTTACTCAAAGCTACTCATGACATCTATTAGTGTGTGCAATTTTGTTGCTTATTTTACAAAGATATGCAAATCTCTGAGGATCAGTTATTTTTATGTCTATTTAAGCGTCCCGCAAGGGACGCTTGTTTGTGTATGGGAGAGCTTCCGGCTCCGCCGGCTCCGCCGGCTCCTGCGGCTCCGCCGGCTCCGCCGGCTCCGCATTTTGTTTTCCTTATAACTCTGTAACCGTTAGGCGGATTCTTTTCAAATTTGGCAGGTTTAGGCAGTAGCCCTGGGGAATTTTTTTGAATATGCTGCAGTGACATTTCAACCAATCAGAGAGGTCACATGACCAAAAATGTCTTTTTTCGATGGGGAAGCTTGTCCGGATGATAACTTGAAAGGAATTTTATCAATTCACCTGAAACTTGGCAAATACATTCATTCTATTAAAATCTGGAAATCATTAGATTTTGGCATTGATTGGTCAAGAAATGGCCGAGTAATTAATGATTAATTAATCATTACGAATTTTCCAAATAAGGAAAACACAAAAATGCTTATATCTCGAAAACCGTGCTAGATAGAGCAATTTCGACAAAATTTTTTGAACCGCAGGATATCTCTGCGGAGTACTTTTCCCAATTTTCAAAAAATTTTGAATTTTCGAAATTTTCGCAAAAATTGCAAAACACAAAAATGCTTATATCTCGAAAACCGTGCTAGATAGAGCGATTTCGACGAAATTTTTGACCCACAGGGTATATCTGCAGAGTAGCCATGCCAATTTTCAAAAAAATTTTGTCTCGCCAAAAATGGCGGCCATTTTGAATTTTCGAATTTTTCGCAAAAATTGCAAAACATAAAAATGCTTATATCTCAAAAACCCTGCTAGATAGAGCGATTTCGACGAAAGTTTTGACCCGCAGGGTATATCTGCAGAGTAGCAGAGTAGCCATGCCAATTTTCAAACAAAAAATTTCTCGCAAAAAATGGCGGCCATTTTGAATTTTCGAATTTTTCGCAAAATTGCAAAACACAAAAATGCTTATATCTCGAAAACCGTGCTAGATAGAGCGATTTCGACGAAATTTTTGACCCACAGGGTATCTCTGCAGAGTAGCCATGCCAATTTTCAAAAAAATTTTGTCTTGCCAAAAATGGCGGCCATTTTGAATTTTCGAATTTTTCGCAAAAATTGCAAAACACAAAAATGGTTATATCTCGAAAACCGTGCTAGACAGAGCGATTTCGACGAAATTTTTGACCCACAGGGTATATCTGCAGAGTAGCCATGCCAATTTTCAAAAAAATTTTGTCTTGCCAAAAATGGCGGCCATTTTGAATTTTCGAATTTTTGCGCAAAAATTGCAAAACACAAAAATGCTTATATTTCAAAAACCGTGCTACATAGAGCGATTTCGACGAAATTTTTTATCTTCAGGGTATCTCTGCAGAGCAGCTATCCCAAAGAGCTTTCACTTGGTGAAGTTTCAGACCCATAGCTAATTGCTCACCTACTCAAAAAGAGTAAATGCGAATTACCTGTAAAAGTATTGCAGATAGCCAATTTTTCTCAAATAACTCATTCACCTACTTTTGGAAGAGCTTTCACATGGTGAAGTTTCAGACCCATAGCCAATTATTCACCTACTCAAAATGAGTAAATGCGAATTATTTCTAAAAGTATTGCAGATAGCCAATTTCTCTCAAATAACTCATTCATCTACTTGTGGGAGAGCTTTCACATGGTGAAGTTTCAGACCCATAGCTAATTACTCACCTACTCAAAATGAGTAAATGCGAATTATCTCATAAAGTATTGCAGATAGCCAATTTTTGTCAAATTAATCATTCACCTACTTTTGGGAGAGCTTTCACTTGGTGAAGTTTCAGACCCATAGCTAATTACTCACCTACTCAAAATGAGTAAATGCGAATTATCTCTAAAAGTATTGCAGATAGCCAATTTTTCTCAAATAACTCATTCACCTACTTTTGGGAGAGCTTTCACTCTGTAAAGTTTCAGACCCATAGCTAATACTCACCTACTCAAAATGTGTAAATGCGAATTATCTCTAAAAGTATTGCAGATAGCCAATTTTTCTCAAATAACTCATTCACCTACTTTTGGGAGAGCTTTCACTTGGTGAAGTTTCAGACCCATAGCTAATTACTCACCTACTCAAAATGAGTAAATGCGAATTATCTCTAAAAATATTGCAGATAGCCAATTTTTCTCAAATAACTCATTCACCTACTTTTGGGAGAGCTTTCACTTGGTGAAGTTTCAGACCCATAGCTAATTACTCACCTACTCAAAATGAGTAAATGCGAATTATCTCATAAAGTATTGCAGATAGCCAATTTTTGTCAAATTAATCATTCACCTACTTTTGGGAGAGCTTTTCACTTGGTGAAGTTTCAGACCCATAGCTAATTACTCACCTACTCAAAATGAGTAAATGCGAATTATCTCTAAAAGTATTGCAGATAGCCAATTTTTCTCAAATAACTCATTCACCTACGTTTGGGAGAGCTTTCACTCTGTGAAGTTTCAGACCCATAGCTAATTACTCACCTACTCAAAATGAGTAAATGCGAATTATCTCTAAAAGTATTGCAGATAGCCAATTTTTCTCAAATAACTCATTCACCTACTTTTGGGAGAGCTTTCACTCTGTGAAGTTTCAGACCCATAGCTAATTACTCACCTACTCAAAATGAGTAAATGCGAATTATCTCATAAAGTATTGCAGATAGCCAATTTTTGTCAAATTAATCATTCACCTACTTTTGGGAGAGGTTTCACTTGGTGAAGTTTCAGACCCATAGCTAATTACTCACCTACTCAAAATGAGTAAATGCGAATTATCTCTAAAAGTATTGCAGATAGCCAATTTTTCTCAAATAACTCATTCACCTACTTTTGGGAGAGCTTTCACTCTGTGAAGTTTCAGACCCATAGCTAATTACTCACCTACTCAAAATGAGTAAATGCGAATTATCTGTAAAAGTATTGCAGATAGCCAATTTTTCTCAAATAACTCATTCACCTACTTTTGGGAGAGCTTTCACTTCATGAAGTTTCAGACCCATAGCTAATTACTCACCTACTCAAAATGAGTAAATGCGAATTATCTCTAAAAGTATTGCAGATAGCCAATTTTTCTCAAATTAATCATTCACCTACTTTTGGGAGAGCTTTGACTTGGTGAAGTTTCAGACCCATAGCTAATTACTCGTCTACTCAAAATGAGTAAATGCGAATTATCTCTAAAAGTATTGCAGATAGCCAATTTTTCTCAAATAACTCATTCACCTACTTTTGGGAGAGCTTTCACTTGGTGAAGTTTCAGACCCATAGCTAATTACTCACCTACTCAAAATGAGTAAATGCGAATTATCTCTAAAAGTATTGCAGATAGCCAATTTTTCTCAAATAACTCATTCACCTACTTTTGGCACAGCTTTCACTTGGTGAAGTTTCAGATCCATAGCTAATTATTCACCTACTCAAAATGAGTAAATGTGAATTATCTCTAAAAGTATTGCAGATAGCCAATTTTTCTCAAATAACTCATTCACCTACTTTTGGGAGAGCTTTCACTCTGTGAAGTTTCAGACCCATAGCTATTTATTCACCTACTCAAAATGAGTAAATGCTAATTATCTGTAAAAGTATTGCGGATACCCAATTTTTATCAAATACTCATTCATCTACTTGTGGGAGAGCTTTCACATGGTGAAGTTTCAGACCCATAGCTAATTACTCACCTACTCAAAATGAGTAAATGCGAATTATCTCTAAAAGTATTGCAGATAGCCAATTTTTCTCAAATAACTCATTCACCTACTTTTGGGAGAGCTTTCACTTGGTGAAGTTTCAGACCCATAGGTAATTATTCACCTACTCAAAATGAGTAAATGTGAATTATCTCTTAATAGTATTGCAGATAGCCAATTTTTCTCAAATAACTCATTCACCTACTTTTGGAAGACCTTTCACACACGAAAATGAAAAATTGTGAATATCTCGGAAAAGCTATTTCTTCTGCTTTAATGCTCGGCGGGAGATACACACCACGGCAGTGGTCTTGACAAAAATTTTTGTCTCCCCAAAAATGGTGGCCATTTTGAATTTTCAAAGTTTTTGCAAAACACAAAAATGCTTATATCTCGAAAACTGTGCTATATGGAGCGAACTCAACAAAATTTTGGACCTGCTGGGTATCTCTGCAGAGTAGCCATGCCAATTTTCAAAATATTTTTGTCTCGCCAAATATAGCGGACATTTTTAATTTTTTTATTTTTTGCAAAACACAAAAATGCTTATATCGTGAAAACCGTGCTAGATAGAGCAGACTGCGCTGACTTTGGTTGCCACAACAGTATAAGGCTAGAAACGAAGCATTTTCTTAATACTTTAGCACTCACCTTTATATCCTTTTCGGGACGCTTTGTTTTTGCTATGCAAAAACATTATCTTTTTTTTTTGCGAGCGATCCTCTAGTTATGTTTGTATTCACCCATAGAATTCAGAAGCTTGCATCTAGCAGAATTTTAGATGGTTCAAGGCATGCCATGTAATTGTCTGGAAATAACCTGAGTGCCAGCCTGCCCATTAAGTGTCTAAAATTCTGCTTAGATGCATGTGTGGTGACCTAGCTTGCATGTTATGTCTGCGCATGTGCAAACACAGTATTTGGTCCGGAAGATTGTTGTAGAAGTGTCTCCGTGGTCGCTAGTTTAAATGCGGTGCATTATTGCCCACCGCTAATGTTTTATAAAATAAAATATATTCAATGTTATTAAATCTAGTGTTTCTACCAGTAAAATAAATAAGCTTATTGTCAAACCTTTTAGTTCATAGATCCATCACTAGGAGGCGACAGAGTGCCTTATATGTAGGTACATTCATCACGATGTAGAGATTGCTATAATGGCGATTGCTAGTATACGTCACAAAGTTTGGCTGACATCATTACAGTGATGCATTGTCATGTAGTACTTCAGGGACTTAGGAACTGTGTGACATGGGGAATGTAAGGAGAAATTTAATTTGATTGGATTTGAAAGGTTCTTGAAGGACCAAAATTTGAGCCAATCAGTTGAATAACCAAGCACTACAAACCTATACAGATTGTAGGTGCTCAGTAGTAGAACTACCTAACATGTTAAGACATTTACTACATATGGCAGCAATAGGGATTTAGTGTTAAATTATTGTAGGCTAAATACTACAGATAAGTGGTATTTGATTAAACCAAATATTACGCAATTAGTTATTTGTGTACTAAGTAAAAGTTAATTGGTATTCTAGCTGAAGAATTGAGTAAATACTATTGCTATATGTAGAGGTATACTGCTTTATGTACCAGTGATATTTTGTCTTATTTTGTAAATTACCTATTGAATTTGATATATTTTAAAATAAATATTCATTGTTGGATTTGCTGTGATATTCTTAATAGTTAATACACCACAAATTTGTCCCTTTAACAACAGGAGTGAATGTTAGTGACAGTTTGATAATAACCTAATACAAATTTGAACACAACGCAAGGCTTATTATTGATTTGGTAAATCTGGAGGGTTAACAGGCTATTTGGAATTCTTGGCATACCTGGTGGGTCGCCACACATGCTTTTGAATGATATATCCCTATTCTAGTATTACATTAACACTAATTACCTTTATTTAGGTAATATTAATCCAAAATAATACACTTTCATTTTGACTGGTCCAGTGTGTAGCTGTTCTATCAAATCTATCTGACTGAAAATACATGTAATATGTTTGGTATATCATGGAAGACCATACGGTCTGTGTGTAAGTTTAGATGGCTGCATAACCAATTAATTGAGAACAACCATGTCATGGTAGAATGTATGGTCTACATGGTTTAGGTACTGGCATTGAGTTGAATGACACAATGAGCCATTTTGACACCAAAGTAATTTATATAAGTATTAAAACAGATAGACGTTTCAGCATCCAGATGTTTAATCAAAGGATGAATAATAAAGCATCCCTGAAAGGGCGCTTATTTGTTTTCGCTTCAGTTTCCGCTGCGGCCATCGCTACCGCATTATGGTCTCCCTTGAATATCTCCCTATTCTTGGAAGCTTTTTAACCATATTTGGCAGTTATATACCTTAGACGTGGGAAAATCTTTCCACATGCTTAAATTTGACATTTGATCTTTATCAAGGTCACATAATCAAATAATAGGAAAATCTGCTGACCACAGAGGCTTGTAATTTTATACACATGTTCATACTATCAAAAACACAAGCTGATTAGATTTTGGGAGCGATCTGATGAAAATTGACCGATTTATGAGCAATTTTCTCACAGGTACATCCAGAAATCTCATGTGAACCCCCCGATTATCTTCTTAAGTATTGCATTTAGAGCCATAAAATGTATTGGGAGGTAGTAGGAAAGCATATATGGAGAGTTTAGAAAGCAAGTCAAATTCCCCCCGACCCGCCTGTAGGGGTCAAACTGGAGTCATAAAATAGCCGATTATGACATTTTGTCTTATATCTCCTTTATTATTGCATTTAAAGCTTTAGAATGTGTTAAGAGGTATTGGGAAACCATATGTGAAGAGTCTAGATAGCCAATCAGATTTAACCCCCCCCCCCCCCCCCCCCCCCCCTATGGGTCAAACTGGGGTCATAAAATAGCCGATTTTGTCTTTTTGCCTTATATCTCCCTTAAAACCACTCTTTTTACAAACTATAGCTTTTATTAAATTAACTGTTTGCAATTTATGACCATAGAAAACAAAATAAAGCTTAAATTTTTCTTTCATGTTAATGCATAAACCTCCACAATGTCTGCTTAACTTTCACGTCTTCTCTCAACGCTGTATGTTTTTATTTTTCTTTAATGAATTTTTAAAATAATTTTTAATGTATTAAAAATTCAAGCATTCATGCAATAAATCACTTATAACTTGAAAAGTATTGCAATTGGAGCTTTTCTTTAATATGTTCTTCAGCTAGTTTTCTTTCAGCAATAACAAAGTAAAATGTCAGACTTGTAGGTGATTTCATAGCTATGAATAGCTAACTAGCAAACTATACATATGTTCATCTGCACACTCAGACTGAACCCCCCCCCCCCCCCCCATCCCTTATGCAGCGTTCTTGCCGGCTGTAAATACGAGCTCACAGCCTGTAAATTTGTCAAGAATGGTGTCACGGGTGGTATTTACCACTCGTGAATTGGGTGGCTCCAGAACCATCACCTCTAATGACAACAAAGATGGAGAATGCATCTGCTTTCGTTGTAAAAACATGTCAAGTTAAGTGTTTGAATGCTCTGGATTTTGTAAATAAACTTCAGAAAAGGTATAACTAATGACATGTGCATATTTTACATGCTGGATATCGAAATATGGTGATTGCTTTTATTTCTTTCTCCTTGTCATGTGTGTTTGTTTACATCTATACATAAACACACAGCAGTGAATATGTTAAGAACGGTCAAAACTTTCCACTGGTAGGTACCAACTCACGAGTGGTGTGCACAGACTCACAACCTACTTTTGAATGCACCATAAGTCCATAACCCACTCCTCTGGAGATTAGAGAATTGTCTCTCTGTGTGTGAGTGGGTTGTGTGTGTGTGTGTGAGTAGTGCGTGCATGTGTGTGTGTGGAGTACAGATAGTGATCTATTTTAATATCTGTTTCCATTGATATGTGAGAAGGACAGAACTTTCCTCTTGTTATTATTTAAGAGTGTGTTCTCTGATCTTGTGGGAGCTTCTTTAATTATAAAAGACAAACTCTGGTGTTAATCATGTTTGTGGAAACAAATTTAACTGCAATTAGAACTTTCCAACCTCTTTTACAGTCCAATCACTCAGTCTGAGCCTGTTTGAGCTAGGTGGGTACTCTTCATAAAGGCCTCCCAAATGAAAGGAACTACACATAGTAGCTTTGATTTATGGCAGTGACAGTTGTGTCATGTAATCATATCAAAAAAGGTGCTAGAATCTGAGAAAGGCTTTTATTGAGTTGTAACTTCCTCCTTAGATAATTTTCCTTTAAATGCCTGATATATTAGTAAGACATTGATATTCATACTGACACAATATTTAGCATCAAGATTAAAAAAATTTTTCTAAACCAAATCGATTTATGAATTGATCTGGTTTGCAAAACTTGATTTGGAAATCGATTGGGTTCACAATTTTATGATTCCTTGCATCCCTAGTAGTAAGGACTCTTCTGGAAAAACATTTGAATTTTCAAATTTCTGACAGGGGTCTTGAATTTTTGTGGAAATGGAAAATGTCATTTATTTATCTGTAAAACATACAGTGATTTTAGGAAATTTTACATCTGTTGCTTAGTAAAGTTGCTTCAAAGTTGCCTTTATCATATAGAAAAGGTCTTTTATCCCTCTCATTATTGCTTCTTGGGCTTTCAACCCAGTTTTATGGTCATGCTACCCCAGATATGGAGAGTCTATATTGCCAGACGGGTTTACTCCCTGTCCCCTTCTTATGGGGTCATAAAATAGCAGTTTTTCTAGTTTTGTCTTATATTTACTTTAAAACTACTCTTCTTAGAGACTACAGTCAATCACCGAAAATAAGAACGTGGAATGTGCGAAGAATTTGAGGCCCCCCCCTAGGGGCACGTTCTTATTTTCCATACAGGCATTTTGGCCCCCCTAGGGGCATGTTCTTATTTTCCATACATCACTTTTGAGTTCCCCCCCACTAGCCGTTCTTATTTTTGGTAAAATTTTACAAACAAAACACAAGCAGGTACTCAACACGTTTATTTAAACTCTAAAATGTAACTTTAATGTAACACTTTTACAAGTACAATGCCAGTAGAACATGTTTGAATTGTTTTCTTAGCCACTGTATATTAACATCCTAATGTTTCATTTCTTCATATTCCTCATCATCTGACTCCTCACACACCTCAGACTTTAACAGGGCCTCTAAGCTGATTAACTTTATCCTGTCTAAATCCCTCAAACTCCATCCCTCCCATCAGACTCCAATAAATCACAAAGAGTTGTTGGCATTTGTTTGTGTTTAGAATTAGTGTCACTATTGGCTTTGTCTTTAGATTAAATGCCACTCTTGGCTTTGTCTTTATGCTTAATCTCTGTATGTACTTTAAGGCTACTATTGTTTCCCTTGACAAAGATGTTGCACACATTATGATTCACTCCTCTTTCAGCATTACCTGGTACAAACTGCTCACAAATATCACAAGTATTTTCAGGCTTGTTTTGAATAATTGAAAAATATCAATGAAACTTTTCTTCTTTTTTTTCTGAGTACATTTCAAACATTATTTGATACTTTTCCTGAAAAGTTAGTAAACTAATTTTGATTAAATGTTATTCTTTACACTTTTTTGAAATGATTCTGAAAATAACAAAAAAATTAATGCAGTTTAATGTGATTGTTTAGACATGTGGAGGGGGGCATTTTGACATTCTTATTTTTGGTAAAAATTAGCAGGCCCATTTTGCCCCATGTTCTTATTTTTGGTAAAAATTAGTAAGGCCATTTGGGGGGGCCACGTTCTTATTTTCGGACGTTCTTATTTTCGGTGACTGACTGTATATCATTTATTAAATTAACTTTATACAATTTATGACCATAGAAAACAAAATATAGCTTACGTTTTTCTTTCATGTTACTACATAAACTTCCACACTCTCTGCTTAACTTTAGCTTCTTCTCTCAGTGCTGCATGTTTTTCTTTTCAAAAACCGTTTTCTACTTTATACTATAAACATCTAACCTTTTGGGACGCTTTGTTTTTGTTAGCAAAAACATTTTTCTATTTGGATAGTTGTATGTGTTTGTGTGCTCAGAGGTTTCTGCAAATATGTTATTTTGTGTAAATCTGAGTAAAAAATCATAAAGAAATGTCTTTATTGATAAAATATGGTAGAAAAAAGCTATAAGATATTGTTATAATATGAATTACTGGTGAATCACAAGCAAAGCTAGACACACACAACTGGCATCCTAAGCCTATCTTCAAGTATACTGAGATATATATCGCCAAAATGTAGAAAACATATTATGTATCAAAGCATTTTTGGTGAATTTTTACACCATAGTCCTTACTAATCAAGTCACATTACTTAGTAATTTAAGCTTAGCAGGTGTCCTAAGTCATGGTGTGATCTTTAACCTTGACTCTGTCAAAGGGTGTTCACCTGCCATGTCAGAGATATATGGATTCCTGAAACTGATTAGATGTACTTTTACTTATTTGTGCTATTTCTATTGGTAGCTATACTTCAATTAATAAATTTTACAACTTCATAATTTACAGACATTTAATTTCTCTTCTAACATAATTCGTACCTTTACTGACATTGTTTGCTGTGAAAGTCTCATGATCTTTGTGCTGTTTTTATTTCTTCTATAAAACAATTTCCTCAGACAATGGGCATCTCTGATGCTATTTTTACTTTTTATATGCTTTCTTGACTTTTGAAATATCTTTCATATTTTTTCTCATCCAACCATTAACACAGAAAATCAAGATTACATAGGTTCCTTCCTCTCACATTTCGTAATTGCAGTTGAACTATTTCCCACTTTTACAGGGCTTTGTCTTTTATCACTATCTTGTAGGGTTAACTCTGGCATGTCAGTGATAATCCCCTGTGACGTTTAATTTACATTTCAATGTGACTTCATACATAATCGATGGAAGTTTTACATCAAGGGGTTTTCATCTCATCTGTGAAAAAGAACCATTTTATTAATGTTTTGTGTATTTTTTTTTATCCCATAGTCTATAAAGGCCGCACTGGTATTGCTTTTACGCATGTCATTCACATGGATGGCTGCTGACCATGTTCAGGCCACATTTCCACAACTGAAAGGTGGAAGAAGTTGAAACATGGCAGGGATGTATTCCACTGGCATATTAAGGACATATTTCTCCTATCACAAAACTAAAGGGAAAATTCAATGCTATAACTGATCATTATATCCCCAAATGAAAGTGGGGGGAAAACAGGATTCACCTATGTTGTGCGTTTGTGCCACTGTCCCTGTATGTTTGATGCTTTTACACAGTTCTTTCAATTTGGGCCAGAAGAGGAACCCTATTTTAAGGTGACCTTAACTCCCAATATTAAAGAATTTGTTGCCATCTTAAAGCCAGACGTTATGGCCACTTTAACCCCAGTAGCTTTTACATTATGTGGCTCATCCAGTTCAAATTTTCCATGAGATCACACAATGACCAAGACTTCATGTTGATGTTTAACTGTATCTGAGGGCCACCCAGGTATTATTCCCACATTTTTCACGTATTATTTTTGCTTTGTCCGTCGTCCGGACGCTTGGTTTCCGCTCATTTGAAGGAAAAGTTTTATCCTATCTTTACCAAATTTGGTATGGGTGTTTATTGGGTTAATAGCTTGCGTGGGATTGCTTTTGGTGAAGATAGGTTTATAGCTAACTGAGTAATAGCTACTTAGCTACTTTGTGTACTTCTTTTGTTCCCGGGCATTTTAAGGAAAAATATTTGACAATCTTTACCAAATTTAGTATGAGCATTACTTAGGTCGATAGCTTGCTTGGGATTGCTTTTAGTGAGAATAGCTATATAACTGACTGAGTAATAGCTACTTAGCTACTTTGCCAAAAATGGAAAAAACACAAATTTGTTTCTATCTCCTTAACTGTGCAAGATAGAGCGATTTTGTCAAAATTTTCAATCCACAGGGTATTTGAGCAATGTACTCTTGGCAGTTTTCAAAAAATTTTCCCCTCCCCAAAAATGGCGGCCATTTTGAATATTCGAATTTTTGCACAAAATGGCAAAACACAAATTTGATTCTATCTCCTTAACCGTGCGAGATAGAGTGATTTCGTCGAAATTTTCGACCCACAGGGTATTTGAGCAATGTACTCTTGGCAATTTTCAAAAAATTCCCCCCCCCCCCCCAAAAAAAAAAAAAAAATGGCGGCCATTTTGAATTTTCGAATTTTTGCCAAAAATGGCAAAACACAAATTTGCTTCTGTCTTCTTAACCGTGCGAGATAGAGCGATTTCGTCAAACTTTTCGACCCCCAGGTTATCTGGGCAATGTACTCTTGGCAATTGTCAAAAAAATGTTTCCATCCCCAAAATTGGCAGCCATTTTGAATTTTCGAATTTTTGCGCAAAATGGCAAAACACAAATTTGCTTCCATCTCCTTAACCGTGCGAGATAGAGCGATTTCGTCGAAATTTTCGACCCACGGGTTATCTGAGTAATGTACTCTTGGCAATTTTTAAAAAAATTTCCTCTCCCCAAAAATGGCGGCCATTTTGTATTTTCGAATTTAACCAACTGTATGTACTGGTTTCCTCTGCCTTTCCAACCATCCGTAACAATATAACCATTAAGTTACCAGGGTTGATGTAAAATCCTAAATAAATAAATGAATAGATAAATTGATTTTTTACCGTGCCCTAGTGATCTTGACCTTTAAAATCTTGTCAGAGCTGCACCTCAGAAACTGTAAGATGTAGGAAGTTGACACAAGGTAGAGACATTACATAGAATGTGTAGGCGTGCAACATGATGTGGCCTCAATTTGACCTTGGCCATGCTTTAGTAACCTTGACCTTTAGCATCTTGCCTGGGCTGTACCTCAAAATCACTCTAAAGGTGTAGCAGAATGATACTTGGTACAGACATTGGTGGGGGTGGGGAAGTGAGTATGCAATGTCTTAGTGTGACCTTGGTGTGACTTTTGACCTTGGCTCTGCCAGAATATTTTCTGCTATCATATTCGAGACATGTTTCTCCTGTGACAAAGATACATGGATTGCTGCAACTGATTATTATTGTGTACCTATACCTGATTGTGCTATGTCTGTTGAAAGTTATACTTCAGATAATACATTTGAGAGCTTCTTAACTTTAGTTTACTTATAAGTACCCCACCACCGTATTATCATCTCCCTTGAATATCTCCCTTATTAGTGGGCGGATTCTAACCATTTTTGGCAGATATATACCTTAGGCATGGGGAAATTTTTCCACATGCCTATTTTTGACCTTTGACCTTTTTAAAATTCATGATCAAAAATAACTTTTTTTGGGTACATCCGCTTGTCATCGTCGCTCAACCAAAACTACTTATCGTAGGAGGGTATTATTTTGGACATGTGTCAATATTATCAAAATGTTGAATTGATTAGATTTTTGTAGTGATTGGACCATAATTGAATGAATGATTTTTGAGTGTTTTTACACCAGGTAGTAATCAGAAAGCTTATATTCATCAGACCCCTCTATATTATCCCCTTATCTGTTGCATTTAGAGCCATAAAATGTTTTGGGAGGTGATAGGAAACCATATGTAGACAGTCTAAAAACCAGTTCAGATTTACCCATGCCACCCCCCTCCTCCCCCCTATGGGTCAAACTGGGGTCATAAAATCACAGACTTGGTACTTTGGGCTTTTATGTTCTTTATTATTGCTTTTACAGTTTTCAAATGTATTGGGAGGTCATGGAAAACCATATACAGGGAGTCTAGAAAGACAGTCAGATTTACCCCCCAGAAACCGTAAGGTGTAGGAAGTTGATACTTGGTAGGGACATTGGTAAGGGGGTGTAGGTGTGCAGTGTCATGATGTGACCTTGATTTGACCTTTGACCTTGCCATAGTGACCTTGACCTGTATTGACCTATAAAATCTTGCCTGGGCTATATCTAGGAAAACATAAGGTGTAGGATGTTGATCCTTGGTAGGGACATTGGTTAGGGGGTGTAGGTGTGCAACATCATGGTGTAACCTTGATGTCACCTTTGACCTTGTCACAGTGACCTTGACCTATAAAATCTTGTCTGGGCTATATCTTGGAAACTGTAAGGTGAAGGAAGTTGATACATGGTAGGGACATTGGTTGGGGGTTGTAGGTGTGCAATGTCATGGTGTGACCTTGATTTAACCTTTGACCCTGGTGTAGTGACCTTGAGCTATAAAATCTTGTCCGGGCTATATCTTGGAAACCATAAGGTGTAGGAAGGTGATACTTGATATGGACATTGGTTGGGGGTTGTAGGTGTGCAATATCGTGGTGTGACTTTTATTTAACCTTTAACCTTGCCATAGTGATGTTGACCTATAAAATCTTGTCTGGGGTATATCTTGGACACTGTAAGGTATAGGAAGTTGATACTTGTTTGGGACTTTGGTTACGGCTTTCTCTTATGACAAAGATACATATGGATTGCTGCAACTGATTATCATATATACTTGTACACAATTATTCTATTTCCATCAACATCTACTTTGGTTTAGCATACGCTATGCTGCCGCCGCATGTAGAGAGATTTTCAGCGTTAATGCTCTCAGAAGAAAAATACACCAGCTAGGTTCACCAAATTTGCAGGATATCTTCATTGAGAGGTAAGCTTCTCTGGGACTGAAATTAGCCTCATTCTGAAAAACAAGATGGCCACCACGGGCATTGCTTTGAGTATTCTACTGGCTGGTTTTCACAGGTAGAACGTTGAATCTCTTCATAGGTGATATGTATAACAGATGTACATGTCCTCTACAACCTTGCAGACATTTAACATTGAAGCTCTTAACTGAAGGTCATCCACGGATTGCCAAAGTACCCCACACATAGAAGACCTTAAAAGTGCCTATATCTCCCTTATTATTGGTCCTAGAGGTTTGCAATGTGAAACCAGCCTATTGGAAATCATGGGCTGGAAATCTTCTGATGTGGTCTGATTTGACCTCGGACCCCTCCTTCAAGGTCAAACGAGGATACCCAAACTTAGAAGTGCCTATAACTTGCTTATTATTGGTCCTAGAGGTTTGCAATGTGAAAATAATTTATAGGAAATCATGGGCTGGGAATCTTGTGATGTCGTCTGATTTGACCTTAGACCCCTCTTTCAAGGTCAAACAAGGATGGCCAAACTTAAAAGTGCTTAAAAGTCAATGTCAAACCAACTTGAAGGATATCATGGGCTGGGAATCTTCTGATGTTGTCACATTTGACCTATGGCCCCTCCTTCAAGGTCAAATGATGGTTCACTGGCTTTGGTGAGTGGATACAAATTTACATCGGTTTTCCAATGCGTAGATCTAGTTTTATCATTAAATTGTCAATGTCAATGTACTTATCTTTATATACATTTTCTCTTTCTCTTGAATGTTATTTCTCCTGCACTTGTAAATAACAAATAATGCCTGGTTTTAATGTCTCTTTATCTTTGTACTCTTTCACCTGTTCTGTATCTCATGGTTGCCAGTATTATTACCCCAGGCTGTGGGATATGGGCATTTCTGATACTATTTAGATTCAATCAGAATCGCTGTCAAAACAAGACAGAAAAATGTTTTTGTGTACATGTGTAAGCTGCAAAGCCATCAGAGACATGAGCACTAGAATTTTTGAAAGTCTGGCAACAGAAACAAACACCAAGTCACATCCCATACCTGGCCTAGAACTCAGCCGGTCACCCATCCAAGAACAAATGTAGCTCATTGTTGCTTAACCTCAGTGGTGAAATGGTTCTCATCATGCAAATTCATGAAAGTCCGATGACAAAAAAACAAGGCTGAAAAGTCCTTGATCTAGAGGTGCAAGCTGTAAAGCCATCAGTAGGGTGCTGACATCAGAGCTTCGAAGTCATGAGAGACATGAGTGCACTAGAATTTTTGGCAATAAAAACATATTCTAGATCAGATGGTCTAGAACTCTGACGGTCACCCATCCCAAGTAATAGCGTAGCCCATTGTTGCCTAACTTTAGTGATGAGATGAGTACTCAGAGTCATCAGACTACACCACAATTAATTAAAGTCTGATGACATAAAAAAGCAATCTTGAGAAACACGAGCCTCACAAGAGAGCATGCTTATAAAATGGGAAAAACAGTGATCTCTAGAAGCACGACCCTCTTTTTATATTTTACGCTTAAAAGAAGCCTAAAGTTAGCCTATTTGGGGTGTTGATTTCAACTATAAATTGCCCCATAAAAATAAACATTCCAATACTAGGCTATTTGTTTATTTTCAGACATTTGTCAAATGTGCAAACATTTATCAAATGAATAATGGATAAATTATTTTATATATTTTACCTTTCCTTATCTTTTTGTCTTTTATTGTCCCCTGTTGAGGTCTGTCCAAACATTTTGAATTTTAGGCTCTAACTGGAAGACACTTATGCTGATTAATTTGAAACTTGACAAGGTGATTGGATACCACCGTGGCTAGATTGCTTTCAAATTGGTGTCAGTCATTGTGTCCGTCTGTCCACACATCGGACCGTCAAGATTTTGGTTTCCAAACTCTAACTCAAAGATGCTTCTGTCAAATTGGTTTGAAACTTAACAGGGTGGTGGGACTCCACCTAGCCTAGATTGCTTTAGAAATTGGTGCCATTTTGAAAAAAACTATCACTATGATCTTGAAATTCTGTGTCAGGACTGTTTAACCTCTAAGATGTTTCCACCTATCAATTTTAAACATGATAGAGTGGTAGAACAGGATTCCCTTTTACAAACAAATGATAAACTTGAAATTTGTTGCGGGACCCTATCCTTGATACCAATTACACAACCTGCCTTTTTGGGGTCTATAATCCCAATTTTCTAATGGATGGTTTTAACAGGTTTTTGACAGTTTAAACCACTTTTTTACACCCTGATATCTAAAAACCATCCCTTTCTTGTGCATATACAGAGCTACTAGTATATAGATACTGATAGTTTTATTTAACAGCTCAATCACCTGGCTTTAGAATTTTATTTGTGACATCCTGTTGTTTATGTTGGTCTATTTACAACAGAAATTCAAAGCGTGGAAAATTTTTAGTGCTGTTTTAGCTATATTTCTGTACCTATTAAATATGTTTGAATAATATTTTAATAATATTTAAATGGTACCCTGAAAGTATTTCAATATTCAATCCTTTTTAATCACAATGCTGAATCATTATTAGTCAGTAAAGGTAAAAAATCGAGTGTTTTCAAACCTATTTGTTGAGCATGGAGAAGGTGGACGAGTTTCAAAGAAAGAGAAATTCAATTTAAAATGTCAGGATTTCTAAAACTAGCACTTCCAAAACATGAGCAATAGAAATGGAGGACTCTTGGTAGTATTCAACACCAGGTAGAAGCGTTAATTAGTTTATGGGTCTAATTTTTACTGAATTTTTTACTTTGATCCTCAATAACACATATTTTGTATATTTTTAATGTTAATACCTCAAATAATAAGACCACTGCTGCGGTGTGTATCTCCCACCGTGCATTAAAGGGGAAGAAATACATTTTCTGAGATATTCTCAATTTTTCATTTTCCGCTAAAATCCAAGATGGCCGCCAAAAGTGGCAAAAACTGAAATTTTTCCCCTAGGCACAGAATATTCTTGTACTACCCTGTGTGTCGAAAATTCACTCAAAATTGCTCTATGTCTTACCATTTCGAAGATATTTTCAATGTTTTATTTTCCGCTAAAATCCAAGATGGACGCCAAAAGTAGCGAAAACTGAAATTTTTCCCCTTTGCATAGGATACTCTTGTACTACCCTGTGGGTCAAAAATTCGCTCAAAATCGCTCTATCTCTTATGGTTTTCGAGATAGTCACACTTTTTCATTTTCCGCTAAAATCCAAGATGGCCACCGAAAGTGGCAAAAATTGAAATTTTTCCCTTAGCCACAGGACACCCCTGTACTACCCTGTGGGTCAAAAATTTGCTCAGAATCACTCTATCTCTTACCGTTTCCAAGATATTTTCAATGTTTTATTTTCCGCTTAAATCCAACATGGCTGCCTAAAGTGGCGAAAATTGAAATTTTTCCCCTTTGAATAGGATACTCTTGTATACCCTGTGGGTCAAAAATTCACTCGAAATCGCTCTATCTCTTACGGTTTTTGAGATATTCACACTTTTTCATTTTCCTTTAAAATCCAAGATGGCCACCTAAAGTTATGAAAATTAAAATTTTTCCCCTACTCACAGGATACTCCTGTACTACCCTGTGGGTCAAAAATTCACTCAAAATTGCTCTATCTCTTAACGTGTACGAGATATTTGCAATGTTTAATTTTCTGCTAAAATCCAAGATGGCCGCCAAAAGTGGCGAAAAATTGAAATTTTTCCCCTAGGCACAGGATACTGTTGTACTACCCTGTGGGTCAAAAATTCACTCGAAATCGGGGAAATTTTTCCCGTAGGCACAGGATACTCCTAAACTACCCTGTGGGTCAAAACTTTGCTCAAAATCACTCTATCTCTTACCATTTACGAGATATTTTCAATGTTTTATTTTCCGCTGAAATCCAAGATGACTGCCAAAAGTGGCAAAGATTGAAATTTTTCCCCTCTGCATAGGATACTCTTGTATTACTCTGTGGGTAAAAAATTTGATCGAAATCGCTCTATCTCTTATGATTTTTGAGAAATTTGTGATATTTGTGAGATTTTATTTACACTTTTATTTCCACGAAAAGTAGCAATAAAATAGCCATTACTCATTTGTACATTGAGCAACAGGTGTGAAACTTAAATATGTCACAGTTTACCAAACCCAACTTGTTTTTCCAATTTTAAAAATATTCCTTTTTCCATCTCTAATTGATGGAAACCCTTGAATCAGTTTATGGGCCTATTTTGAAAAAAAAAAATTTTACTTCACTGAACCCCCAGCTGTATCAAGTTTACCATATATGGACCATAACCCATGGACAGTGGTCAAATTTTGAGCCTACATGTATTTTGTCAGTTGTATAGTGGTGTGTTTGATATATGATTACAAATGTAAACATAAAGTTATGTATGGGGTGTTTTTTACAATATTTTTATTTTCATCACTCTTAATTAAATTTAACAAGTGACAGAAAAGCATTAGAGATGCCATTGCCCCAAAGCCTAGGGAAATATCATTGGACACCATTAGATATCAAACTTACAGTGTAATCTATACAAAGGTGCAGGACATTTAAGAGAGAGAAAGTGTATGCAAAGACAGAGTATCAAAACAAAACCACTCAATAGCAAGATTAAAGATCTTTTAGGAAGATTCAACCAGTAGTATTTGTATAATCCTGCTAAAAAACAAGTAAACAAACAAACAAGCACACTCAGAGGGGAGAGCCGAGTGCAGACTTTGCAAAATGTTTGCGCAGGGTATGAAATCAAATATCTCATTTCACCCATGCTCCCATTAGGATCCATAGGCACCAACACAGACAATTTCAGTAAAAAATCACTCCAGAATGAAGGATATTGACCCGATCATGCCCAAATTTAAATCAGTTCTTCTTGGTAATAGGTCTGATGCTCCTTGAAAATTTTATAATGATCCATGCAGTAGTTTTCAGTTATGCTGTAGATAAAAGAACAAACAAGCAAACAAACTCTGCAACATACTTTGCAAAAATTTTGCAAGCAAACACAGAAAAAGTCATGAAAATAATAACTCCTTAATGGAGGTAATAATCAGTCGTGGCAGCAATCCACATGTCTTTGTGATAAGAGATATACGTCTCAAATATGACTACAGGAAACATTCTAGCAGAGTCAAGGTCAAACGTTGGACTAAGGTCACACTATGACATGGCATCTGTACAACCCCCACTGATATCCCTACCAAGTTTCAACATCCAACACCTTACTCAGACACTCTCCAGACAAGATGTTTACCCTATCTGCTTGCCTGCCCAGCTGCTTGCCCATTCAGATGGACACCATGGGTGGTAACAATAATCTACATTTGAACCATGTAGAATCATAATTTCTACTACAGGGGTGACCACAAGTAACAGTACATATATAAATCTTTGAAGTAATCAGTCAAGTGTGACATTTTGCTTTCAAAATAGACCCGTAAACTGATCACAGGGTTTTCAATAAAAATAGCAATGAGATAAAAATAAAGCAGTGTTTTTAATATATCTACTAATACTTGAGAAATGATGCCCAGCACAATGATAAATTGATGACATCTGAGCTATGGACATTAAAATAAATTAAATACTGAATGTGTTATTAAGGTTCGAATTTTTAAATTCACCAAGATTAGACCCATTAACTGATCATTACTTCCACCAAACAACACTTCATTTCCGAGAATCAGAAACGTGCAGAGACACTATTTCACATTGAAATTGGTAAAACAGGCTCATTATTTGATTACTGACCACATATAATAATGACAGGGTTCTCACTGCACAGGGAAAACAGGGGAAATTGTGAAAAGTAATTCCAGACAGGGAAAACACAGGGAATTTGAAAATTTTGGAAAAACACAGGGAAAACACAGGGAATTTGAAAACTTCAGAATGATTTTGAAGAGTAACAGCCATTTGCATTCACGCGCCGCGGGTCGTGACTCGTAGGTCACGTTTGATGTTTTGGCGCTAAATTAGAATATTTAATAAGAATCTTTAAGTAATCATAGCATTCTTATTTTTTACCAATTTTGACATTTTCATCCTTCACCAGTTTGTTCAGGGAAACATATAAACATCACAGGGAAAACATAGGGAATTTAAATCGGAAAAGAGAGTGGGAACCATGGAATGCCACATATGGTATATTTCAAATACTTGAAGTATTTATCCAGTGTTTACCTTTTTTTCAAAATAGACCCATAAACTGATTCAAGGGTTTTTATCAATTAGAGACAGAAAAAGTAATATTTTTATATTTATATAAAATACCAGAGGCATAATATTTGGTACAATGGTAAAGGGGTAACACACCTTATTGTTTGAAGTATCAACATTAAAAATATACTAAATACTCTTTGTGTTGTTGAGGATCAAAGTCAAAAATTCACCAAAATTAGACCCATAAACTGATTAACGCTTCTGCATTAGTCCACTGAAACAATGCATAAACATAAATTTTACCTGAGGTACCATTGAATGGGTTTAATGGAGCCATAGTGCTGAAGTAATTTTAACCGAATACTGTCTTTTGGTGGAATGCATGACATGGTGTGTTATTATGGGCATGTCTGTATGAAGAATACGGGGCCACGGTGGCAGAGTGGTAACACTCTCGCCTCCCACCTCTGCGGCCGGGGTTCGATCCCCGTCATGGCCTTAAGTGGGAAAGCTGGTACTTGCCGTTGGTCGGCAGTTTACAGTACAGAACCCTAGCGAACTGTATGTACTGGTTTCCTCTGCCCTTCCAACTACCCGTCGTGATATGACCTTTACAGTGTTGAAAGCGACGTAAAACCCCAAATAAAATAAATAAATAAAATAAAGTATGAAGAATACTATTGAGATGACTTATAAAATGTAGTATGTAAAGGTAATGACTTATAAAAGGTAGTATGTAAAGGAATTGTATTGCGTGATGCAACAAAGAGTGGTTAACCACTTAACAAGGAATCTTGCTGTATATGCTCTCTTTAAATATATTTTATCCATATTTCGGTGTAAGTCTGCATGATAATAAATGTGGAAAGGTTTTGTTCATGCATAATATTTTTCCTGCTCCTTAAGATTACACATCTGTGGTGTTTTTCTTTTCTGTATACTGAAAGCTGTATATTGTAAAAGAAAGCTAGAGAGGTAAATGGCTGAGTAAAAGACAGATCTCCAGTTAAAGGTATAGCTACACTGTAGTTGGTTGCCATGACAATATTTCGTTTGGCTCTTAATGAGTATACCATTTCTCCATCATGACAAACAATTAAGTAGAGGTTGCTGTAATGGAATCTCCCTGTGGACGTGTGGATAGAAATGGCTAAGCACAGTCCTCAACTCGAGAGGGTTTTCATGGAAAATTGTAATTGCCCCTTTGTCCGCTACTTTTTGTTGCTAATAACATTCAGTAAAAAGTACAGGTCGTGTTAGTGAGTGAGGTAAAGGAAGATTAATTGTGGTTTGTGAAAATATTTTCACTAAATATAAATAATGCATTTTTTCTCTGTCATTGTATTGAATACTTAGTATTAAAAGTAACTTAAGATGTATTGTTGTTTTATACACTGGCAACTTCAACTGAAAAACATACTGCCCTGTCTCTTGGGTTTACCACTCAGTTCTTTTGAGTTTTGTGTCTCAGAAAAAAAGAATGTACTTGAACCTTTTCTGCACTCTATTTCATAAAACTATTGGACAATCTATATTACCTGCCCAAGTTTTGAGATCAATATCAGTGCTTTATAATAGAAGCTTCTTGAAATAGAAGATGTATTTTAGTGCATATTAAATTATTAATACAATAGGGAAATACAACTTTGGGATAATGGAAACGAGTTAATGAAATCAAATGTTTAAATAATAGAAGGTTGGATAACAGAGGTTTGATTATATTGTGGTGAAAATGTTTTAAATATGAGAAATTTTCTGCTGTAATGATTTGGCTGTGTTTTATCAATAAGGAACAAAATAATTCAGTGATCCTATGAACTCCTCTAGAAATCACAGGAAGTTTTTTGGTTTCAATAAGTTTACATTAAAATTATATAGTTGCGTACTTCAATACTACAATAATATAAGTGTCTGTACAATCAATCAATTCATTGTGTTGTGTCCACTAGGGACATTCGATGGATGCTATGGTTTAGTGTTGATCCTCTAGAAATCACAGGAAGTTTTTTGGTTTCAATAAGTTTACATTAAAATTATATAGTTGCGTACTTCAATACTACAATAATATAAGTGTCTGTACAATCAATCAATTCATTGTGTTGTGTCCACTAGGGACATTCGATGGATGCTATGGTTTAGTGTTACTTTGTTATGCCGCCACTGCTTGAAGATTTTCACGGTTAACACTCTAGAGAAAAAAACTAGTCCAGCTAACTTTTGAAATTTTAGTGATATCTTCATTGGTAAAAAATCTTGCCTGTGACTTTACTACACTTTAGCCTCATTTTGAAAAAAAAACAAAAAAACAAGATGGCTGCCCAGGCATTAGTTTGAAATTTGTGTATTGTGTCCTAATGGCTGGTTCGGAGAAGGTGGAATCTCTTCATGAGTGATACTTGCAACAAATATAAATCTCCTCCACAGACATACAAAGATTTCACTAGAAGCTCTTCATTCAAGGTCATCCATTCAGTCTCCAATGCACAAGGTCTAGTTGTATTGATGGCACAATAAGGTTAGCCAATTGTACATCATTACAAAATAAAATATATGACTTACCTGTTGAGTTTATAATATAGTTCAGATTGCTGCACTTTAATTATGTTTGTCCCAGTTTTTATGTCAGCTGACTTGTCAGTCAGCTGACATTATGTCGTCACTCTGCGGCGTGGGCGTACGCGTCCGCATCCGCGTACGCGTCCGCGTGAACAACTTCTCCTCCAAAACTACAAGGCCTAGAGACGTGCTGTTTTTTTTAAAAGATACCTTATCTATCGAGGATGAAAAATTGTTCAAGGCATGCAAATCTGTCTGTTCGTCTGTTTGCTAGAGACATTACAAGGGGGGTACCCCCACCAAAAGTGTGAAAATTTCAACACTTAATCACAATTTTCTCAGTGACTATTGCAGGGATTTCTCTCATATCTTGCATATATGTACTAGGCCAGAGGTAGATTCTCTTGTGTGAGTATGAGACCTGGATCTGTCTTACTTTTTTTTTAATAAATTTTTTTAATAATTTTTAATGCATTAAAATTCATGAAATCATGCACAAAATCATTTATAACTTGAAAAGTGTTGCATTTAGAGCATTTTGTTAAAATATGTTATTCAGCTACTTTTTTCATAGCTACAATATGGTGAGTAAGTTGGGTGCCTGTCTCAATAGCTAAGTGAGTAATAGCTACTTTTGGGCTTTTCAGTAACTTCCATCATGAGTAAAATCACTTGTAACTTAAAAACTATTGCATTTAGAGAATTTCGTATAAATATGTTATTCAGCTACTTTTGGGTCAGCAATAACATAGTAAAATTTTAGACCTGTAGCTCATGGCATAGCTGAGTAATAGCTACTTTTAGGTTACCACTGTTGAGTAAATCGCTTATAACTTAAAAACTATTGCATTTAGAGAATTTCGTATAAATATGTTATTCAGCTACTTTTGGGTCAGCTATAACATAGTAAAATTTCAGACCTGTAGCTCATGGCATAGCTGAGTAATAGCTACTTTTAGGTTATCACTGTTGAGTAAATCGCTTATAACTTGGAAACTATTGCATTTACAGTATTTTGTTTCAATATGTTATTCACCTATTTTGGGATCAGCTATAACATAGTGAAGTTTCAGATCTGTGGCTCATTCATAGCTGAGTAATAGCTACTTTGAAGTTCTCACTATTGAGTAAATCACTTGTAACTTAAAACCTATTGCATTTAGAGAATTTTGTATAAATATGTTATTCAGCTACTTTTGGGCCAGCTATAACATAGTGAAATTTCAGATCTGTAGGTCATGGCATAGCTGAGTAATAGCTACTTTAAAGTTCTCACTATTGAGTAAATCAGTTGTAATTGGAAAACTGTTGCATTTACAGAATTTCGTATAAATATGTTATTCAGCTACTTTTGGGTCAGCTATAACATAGTAAAATTTCAGACCTGTAGCTCATGGCATAGCTGAGTAATAGCTACTTTTAGGTCATCACTATTGAGTAAATCAGTTGTAACTTGAAAACTATTGCATTTACAGTATTTTGCTTAAATATGTTGTTCACCTACTTTTGGGTCAGCTATAACATAGTAAAATTTCAGACCTGTAGCTCATTGCATAGCTGAGTAATAACTACTTTGAGGTTCTCACTATTGAGTAAATCAGTTGTAATTGCAAAACTATTGCATTTAGAGAATTTCGTATAAATATGTTATTCAGCTACTTTTGGGCCAGCTATAACATAGTGAAATTTCAGATCTGTAGGTCATGGCATAGCTGAGTAATAGCTACTTTTAGGTCATCACTTTTGAGTAAATCAGTTGTAATTGGAAAACTATTGCATTTACAGAATTTCGTATAAATATGTTATTCAGCTACTTTTGGGTCAGCTATAACATAGTAAAATTTCAGACCTGTAGCTCATGGCATAGCTGAGTAATAGCTACTTTTAGGTCATCATTATTGAGTAAATCAGTTGTAACTTCAAAACTATTGCATTTACAGTATTTTGCTTAAATATGTTATTCAGCTACTTTTGGGTCAGCTATAACATAGTAAAATTTCAGACCTGTAGCTCATTGCATAGCTGAGTAATAACTACTTTGAGGTTCTCACTATTGAGTAAATCAGTTGTAATTGCAAAACTATTGCATTTAGAGAATTTAATATAAATATGTTATTCAGCTACTTTTGGGTCAGCTATAACATAGTAAAATTTCAGACCTGTAGCTCATGGCATAGCTGAGTAATAGCTACTTTTAGGTCATCACTATTGAGTAAATCAGTTGTAACTTGAAAACTATTGCATTTACAGTATTTTGCTTAAATATGTTGTTCACCTACTTTTGGGTCAGCTATAACATAGTAAAATTTCAGACCTGTAGCTCATGGCATAGCTGAGTAATAGCTACTTTTAGGTTATCACTGTTGAGTAAATCGCTTATAACTTGGAAATTATTGCATTTAGAGTATTTTGTTTCAATATGTTATTCACCTATTTTGGGGTCAGCTATAACATAGTGAAGTTCCAGACCTGTGACTCATTGCATAGCTGAGTAATAGCTACTTTGAGTTCTCAATGTTGAGTAAATCACTTATAATTTGAAAACTATTGCATTTAGAGAATTTAGTATAAATATGTTATTCAGCTACTTTTGGGTCAGCTATAACATAGTAAAATTTCAGACCTGTAGCTCATGGCATAGCTGAGTAATAGCTACTTTGAGTTCTCAATGTTGAGTAAATCACTTATAATTTGAAAACTATTGCATTTAGTTTGTTTATTTGGGGTTTTACGTCGCTTTCAACACTGTACAGGTCATATCACGACGGGTAGTTGGAAGGGCAGAGGAAACCAGTACATAGAGTTCGCTAGGGTTGTGTACTGTAAACTGCCGACCAACGGCAAGCAACTACCAGCTTTCCCACTTACGGCCATGACGGGGATCGATCCCCGGCCGCAGAGGTATTGCATTTAGAGAATTTAGTATAAATATGTTATTCAGCTACTTTTGGGTCAGCTATAACATAGTAAAATTTCAGACCTGTAGCTCATGGCATAGCTGAGTAATAGCTACTTTTAGGTTATCACTGTTGAGTAAATCACTTATAACTTGGAAACTATTGCATTTAGAGTATTTTGTTGCAATATGTTATTCACCTATTTTGGGGTCAGCTATAACATAGTGAAGTTCCAGACCTGTGGCTCATTGCATAGCTGAGTAATAGCTACTTTGAAGTTCTCACTGTTGAGTAAATCAGTTGTAATTGGAAAACTATTGCCTTTACAGAAATTTGTGCAAATATGTTATTCAGCTACTTTTGGGTCAGCTATAACATAGTGAAATTACAGACCTGTAGCTCATGGCACAACTGAGCAATAGCTATTCTCAGGCACTGACTGTTGAGTAAATCGGCTATAACTTGAAAAATATTGCATTTGGAGTATTTTGTTAAAATATATTGTTCACCTACTTTTGGGTTAGCTATTACATAGTGAAATTACAGACCTATAGCTCATGGCATAGCGGAGCAATAGCTATTTTCAGGTTCTCACTATTGAATAAATCAGTTGTAACTTGAAAACTATTGCATTTACAGTATTTTGCTTAAGTATGTTGTTCACCTACTTTTAGGTCAGCTATAACAGAGCAAAAATTCAGACATGTAGCTCATTGCATAGCTGAGTAATAGTTACTTTGAGGTTCTCACTCTTGAGTAAATCAGTTGTAACTTGAAAACTATTACATTTAGAGTATTTTGTTAAATATGTTTTCACAGACGTTTTGGTCAGCTATAACATAGTGAAATTGCAGACCTCTATGTCATGGCATAGCTGAGCAATAGCTTCTTTCAGGTTCTCACTGTTGAGTAAATCATTGTATCCAACCTGTAGGAAATCATGGGCTGGGAATCTGTTAATATGGTCTGATTTGACCTTGGAACCCTCCTTCAAGGTCAAATGAGGATAGCCAAACATAAAAGTGCTTATAACTCGCTTATTATTGTCCTAGAGGTTTGGAATGAAAACCAACCTATAGAAAATCATGAGCTGGGAATTTTTTGGTGTGGTCGGATTTCACCTTGGACCCCTCCTTCAAGGTCAAATGAGGATAGCCAAACTTAAAAGTGCTTATAACTCGCTTATTATTGGTCCTACAGGTTTGGAATGGAAAACCAACATATAGAAAATCATGGGCTGGGATTCTTTTGGTGTGGTCGGATTTCACCTTAGACCCCTCCTTCCAGGTCAAACGAAGATAGCCAAACTTAAAGTGCTTATAACTCCCGTATTATTGGTCTTGGAGGTTTGGGATGGTAAACCAACATACAGGAAATCATGGGCTGGGATTCTTTTGGTGTGGTCAGATTTGACCTGGGACCCCTCCTTCAAGGTCAATTGAGGATAGCCAAACTTACAATGGCTTAGAACTCGCTTATTATTGGTCCTACAGGTTTGGGATGGTAAACAAGCTACAGGAAATCATGGGCTGGGAATTTTTTTGTGTGGTCGGATTTGACCTTGGACCCCTCCTTCAAGGTCAAACAAGGATAGCCAAACTTAAAAAGTGCCTATGACTCACTTATTATTGGTCCGAGAGGTTTGGGATGGTAAACCATCCTAAATTCTTTGGCTGGGAATCTTTTGGTATGGTCAGATTTGACCTTTGGACCCCTTCTTCATGGTCGAACGAGGATATTGCATTTGTAGTATTTCTTTAAATATTTTTAACCTACTTTTTACACTTAAACAATTACCTTGTTACTTTATTTCATAATACCATTTGCAGGGCACAACTTTTTTGTCCTTTTCTTCTGTCAGCTTCGGAATATCTTTCGAACATGCTGTTCAGTTACCATTTACTGTATTTCTGTACAGCCCTTTCCCTGATAATTATGCTTTCCTCTCATTATCACCATCACAAATCAAAAACATTCAGTCAGCTGACACAGTGCCCATTCATGGGCACTCTCCTCTTGTTTTATTTATAATGGCTGGAAAAGTAGCCATTAGTTAAATTGCCTATCTAACTAGAAAATCACTTGCCGACAGCAAGACCCAATACCTCCAATATTCTTTATGAGTGCCCCCCATAAAATTCTTTAAAATTTCCTGGGCCCAAATGTGATCTGCCCTCATCCATATTTTGATGTCAGCTGTGTTTTCTTTAAATATGTTATTCACCTACTTTTTGGTCAGCTATAAAATAGTGAAATAGCAGACCTGTAGCTCATTGCATAGCTGAGTAATAGCTACTTTGAGGTTCTCAGTGTTGAGTATATCAGTTATATCTCGAAAACTATTGCATTTAGAGAATTTTGTTTAAACATGTTATAAACCTACTTTGGGGAAAGCTATAACATAGTGAAATTGTAGACCTGTAGCTCATGGCATAGCTGAGCAATAGCTACTTTCAGGTTGTCACTGTTGAGTAAATCAGTTGTAACTGAAAAACCGTTATATTTACAGTATTTTGTTTAAATATATTGTTCACCTACTTTTGGGTCAGCTATAACATACTGAACTTGCAGACCTGTAGCTCATAGCATAGCTGAGCAGTAGCTACTTTGGGGTTCTCACCCTTGAATAAATGAGTTGTAACTTGAAAACTATTTCATTTAGAGTGTTTTCTTTAAATATGCCATTCACTTACTTTTGGGTCAGCTATAACATAGTGAAATTGCAGACATGTAACTCATTGCATAGCTGAGTAATAGCTACATTGAGGTTCTCACTGATGAGTAAATCAGTTATATCTCTAAAATTATTGCATTTACAGAATTTTGTTTAAATATGTTATTCACTTACTTTGAGGATAGCTATAACATAGTGAAGTTGCAGGCCTGTAGCAATAGCTACTTTCAGTTTCTCACTGTTGAGTAAATCAGTTGTAACTTGAAAACTGTTGCATTTACAGTATTTTCTTTAAATATGTTATTCATGTACTTTTGGGTCAGCTATAACATTTTGAAATTACAGACCTGTAGCGCATAAAATAGCTGAACAATAGCTACTTTTAGATTCTCACTGTTGAGTAAATCAGATGTAACTTGAAAAGTATTGCATTTAGAGTATTTCTTTAAATATGTTGTTCAGTTACTTTTGGGTCAGCTATAACATAGTAAAATTGCAGACCTGTAGCTCATAGCATAGCTGAGCAATAGCTACTTTGAGGTTTTCACTGTTGAGTAAATCACATGTAACTTGAAAACTATTGCATTTAGAGTATTTTCTTTAAATATGTTATTCACCTACTTTTGGGTCAGCTATAACAGTGAAGTTGCAGACCTGTAGCTTATTGCGTAGCTGAGCAATAGCTACTTTGAGGTTTTCACTGTTGAGTAAATCAGCTATAACTTGAAAACTGTTGTGTTTAGAGTGTTTTCTTTTTAAAAAGTTATTCACTTACTTTTGGGTCAGCTATAACATAGTGAAATTGCAGATCTGTAGCTCATCGCAATAGCTACTTTGGGCTTGTCACTGTTGAGTAAATCGCTTATAACTTGAAAACAAATGCATTTAGAGAATTTTCCTTAAATATGTTATTCATCTATGTTTGGGTCAGCTATAACATAGTGAAATTGCAGAAATGTAGCTCATGGCATAAACGATCAATAGCTACTTTGAGGTTCTCACTGTTGCCTAAATGACTTGTAACTTGAAAATTAAGTCAACTCCAAAACTATTGCATTTACAGTATTTTTTTTTTTGAAATATGTTTTCCACCTACTTCTTACACCTTAACAGTTTTCTTGGTACTTAACTTCTGAATACCATTTGCAGGGCACAACTTTTGTGTCCTTTTCTTCTTTCACTTCTACTCTGAAACTCAAAGCACACAGTCAGCTGACACAGAGCCCGTTCGCGGGCACTGATTGCTTGTTCTTGAAAATTTCATTGAAATTTCTCTACAGCTTTTCAAATTATATTGCAAACTAACAAATGCACCCAGCCATTTACATATACCTCCTTGTTGGAGGTAAATAAGTTATTTCTCAGTTGGAGGCTTTGGTTCTATATATTCAATGACACTCACTCATTGTTACAGCAGGTCACAAAGGAACTAGTGGTAATGTTTCATAGTATGTGGCAGGTAGTAGAATGGACCTGTTGAAATTTTATCACAATGACACCTCAGTAGTGATAAGCAGATATTTCTATGGAAAAAATGTAGTTTTTCTTTCCACCAAAGAAATCGAAACAATGAAAAAATTAGATATATTAAAGTGGGACAAGCATAGGTATAGCTTGAAACACTATGCACGTAATGTAATGTTAATGCATCAGATTCCAACTGTGAGCCATACCCACGTTGGAAACAAGGCTAATACAGGGTGTCCAAGATCAAGTTTTAAACATTAGGTTAAACTTCAGCATCAACAATGATTCCGCAAACTAGGTTGTTCATATTCACATTTTGAATCATTTTCACAAGCGTTTTTCTCAGCTTGTTCAGACAGTGCACATTTCTTTGTATTTAGTACAAGATTGGACAGCTCTACATGATAGCAAAGCACAGTCATGAACAGAGTGACAATGGGGAAGGAGTGGAAGTGGTGAAGAATGAGCCTGTTGACGATCCAAAGCATGGCAAAGGACAGTACACTGAAAAACGGGTTCACCTCTCCAGGTAAGTAAAAACATTCTCAACAGAAAGCACTTTATATTTTTTTCACAAAATGTGATTTTCAGAATTAAGAAGTCTTAAGGACAGTATGGTCTAAACTCTAAACTGATCTGTTGCAATTCGATAATAAAGTTGGATATGTTATGTAATAACGGTGGTGTGAGCTGGTACAAAATCATATACCCGATAGGATTAGTGTAGGAATGGTTTGGATCATCTGCATATAAAATGGAAAGCTTCAACTAAAATTACCGTAACTTTCTTTGTTTGTGGTCGGATTTTTTTATACTTGCCCTGAAAACTCTGTTATTTATTCCTATTTGCGAAGGAATTCTATTTAAATATTAATTCAACTTTACAAGACTAGCTTTTTCAGTTATAATTAATGAAAGGTCACAAGTAAAAAAATGAGTATATTTCAACAAATCTAAAATTTGTCTGACTTAAGTTTCATCTTAAAATATGACTGCTACGTAGATGATGTAGGTTTGTCACTTTATCTCAGTACTTATATAAATACCTTTGGAGGTTTCGATTGACCAGTAAAATCTCAGGTCAATTTTCTTACTCTTTTAAGATGATTTTTTTTATAAATCATATTGCAACTTGAGGAAAAACTCGGCAGAGAAAATAATTTCCAATTGTAGACAAAACTCAGAGAATATTTCTGACCTTGAATGAGTCTAGTCACAGGGAAACCATAAAATCTTGCCCTGTAACCTGGGCTATATTATGAAAAATTATCATACTGTCATTTTGTTGCAGCAAACTTCCAGTCTGGATGAGGTCGATGGTGCCCAACATATTCTATATCACAGAGAAAGCTTGGAATTATTATCCATACACTATAACAGAATACACTGTAAGTGCACTGTCATGTACTAGACAACCGATTCCTTGTAAAATATAGCTCTGATCATAAATTAATTTTTCTATATTACCGTCTGCAGTAGCACCCTCTGGGTAGTAAGTTGAGAAAAATAAAAAGTAGGAGATGGGCATTTGTGTGAGCATGGGCGATAATGTGAGTAATGGCATTGTGAGTATGGGTGACAATGTGACATATAAAACATCTAACAAGATACGTCACAATAATGTATTTAAATTAACTATCCATGTAGGAAATCACAGATGTTATTGCATTGATGCATCTTACCAAATGGATAATCAGCTATATTGCTGGTGCTGGCTGGCCCTTCCAGATGTCAGAAAAAGACGTCCGTGTCTCCATCGGTGACACTGGCCAGTTAAGTTAATACCTAATGGACATGAAAGCCCCCCCCCCCCCCCAACCAACCCACATTCATCTTACCAGGGGTCACTCGAGGTTAGAAGGATGAAAAAGATGTTGTGACGTCATGTCCTGTAGCCAGGAAGGAAGTACTGCATGCCACCTAGTGAATGGTGGCAACCTGGCCAGTCTGGCTGGTGGAGATACAGGACTTTTTCTGCTGGTGCCAGCAATATAGCTAAATGACGATTACGTAAGGTATTAACTTATAAAAATTTAATTTACCTATTAAATTTGCAAATTTGTCTCTATCAAATAAATAAATTACTTCACAAGCAGACAACCAATTAAATGTGTTGTACCTGCCACATTCAATTTCAGCCAATCACATTCCTTGAAAGTTCTTAAAAATATTGGGACATCCTACTTTTATTCTGTGAGTTGTATTTTTATTTTGCAGTATGGCTAAATTATGCACTTTTAGATAAGTTAGACAGGAAAAGTTTGAGTAAATTATATATAAAAATTCTTTTAACAACCTGGAGTCTACACTTTTTTGAAAGGGTGGGTGTTTTTTCATGTGTTTTGGGGGTGGGCAATAATGCGAAACATATTTGCTATCACAGAGAATTTTGATAATTGTATCCCCGACGCGAAGCGGGGATACTATGGATTCATCATCGTTGTCGTCCGCGCCCTCGTCCGCGTCCGCAGAGATTTCTTGTTAGCGACCTACAGTCCACATTTCTTTCCGGATTTCTTTCATATTTGGCAGGTGACTTGATATGGTAGAGGACTCGCCACCCTATCTTTTTGGTAGGCTTTATGTCTAAATTGGGCCTGTGGTAGACAAAAATGTCTAAAATGTGGAATATTGCTTGTTAGCGACCTACAGTCCACATTTCTTTCCAGATTTCTTTCATATTTGGCAGGTGGCTTGGTATGCTAGAGGACTCCCCACCCTATCTTTTTGGTAGGCTTTATGTCTAAATTAGGCCTGTGGTAGACAAAAATGTCTAAAATGTGGAATATTGCTTGTTAGCGACCTACAGTCCACATTTCTTTCCAGATTTCTTTCATATTTGGCAGGTGGCTTGGTATGCTAGAGGACTCGCCACCCTATCTTTTTGGTAGGCTTTATGTCTAAATTAGGCCTGTGGTAGATAAAAATGTCTAAAATGCATTAAAAGTCATGAAATCATGCACTAAATCACTTATAACTTGAAAAGTGTTGCATTTAGAGCATTTTGTTAAAATATGTTATTCAGATACTTTTTTCATAGCTACAACGTGGTGAGTAACTTGGGTGTCTGTCTCAATAGCTAAGTGAGTAATAGCTACTTTTGGGCTTTTCAGTAACTTCCATCATGAGTAAAATCAATTGTAACTTGAAAACTATTGCATTTACAGAATTTTGTATAAATATGTTATTCAGCTACTTTTATGTCAGCTATAACATAGTAAAATTTCAGACCTGTAGCTCATGGCATAGCTGAGTAATAGCTACTTTTAGGTTATCACTGTTGAGTAAATTACTTATAACTTCAAAAGTATTACATTTAGAGTATTTTGTTTCAATATGTTATTCACCTATTTCGGAGTCAGCTATAACATAGTGAAGTTCCAGACCTGTGGCTCATTGCATAGCTGAGTAATAGCTACTTTGAAGTTCACACTGTTGAGTAAATCAGTTGTAATTGGAAAAGTATTGCATTTACAGAAATTTGTGTAAATATGTTATTCAGCTACTTTTGGGTCAGCTATAACATAGTGAAATTACAGACCTGTAGCTCATGGCACAACTGAGCAATAGCTATTTTCAGGTACTGACTGTTGAGTAAATGACTTGTAACTTGAAAAATAGTGCATTTGGAGTATTTTGTTAAAATATGTTGTTCGCCTACTTTTGGGTCAGCTATAACGTCGTGAAATTACAGACTTATAGCTCATGGCATAGCTGAGCAATAGCTATTTTCAGGTTGTCACTATTGAGTAAATCAGTTGTAACTTGAAAACTATTGCATTTACAGTATTTTGCTTAAATATGTTGTTCACCTAATTTTGGGTCAGCTATAACATAGAAAAAATTCAGACATGTAGCTCATTGCATAGCTGAGTAATAGCTACTTTGACGTTATCACTGTTGAGTAAATCAGTTATAACGTGAAAACTATTACATTTACAGTATTTTGTTTAAATATGTTATTCAAAACAAAAAAAAATATTATAGCTAGCCTTCTCAAGTTTGCAAAGTATATTACAGGGTGCACCACAGTACTCTATTAGTAGGCTTTATGTCTAAATTAGGCCTGTGGCTAAATTACTTGCCTACTAAAAATGAGTAATTCTGCATTTTCTCTAAAAGTATTGCAGATAGCAAATTTTTCTTAAATAACTCATTCACCTACTTTTGGGAGAGCTTTCACATGCTGAAGTTCCAGACCTGTAGGTAATTACGCACCTACTCAAAATGAGTAAATGCGAATTATCTCTAAAAGTATTGCAGATAGCCAATTTTTGTCAAATAACTCCTTCACCTACTTTTGGGAGAGCTTTCACTTGGTGAAGTTTCAGACCCGTAGGTAATTACTCACCTACTCAAAATGAGTAAATGCAAATTATCTCTAAAAGTATTGCAGATAGCGAATTTTTGTCAAATAACTCCTTCACCTACTTTTGGGAGAGCTTTCACTTGGTGAAGTTTCAGACCTGTAGGTAATTACTCACCTACTCAAAATGAGTAAATGCAAATTATCTCTAAAAGTATTGCAGATAGCCAATTTTTGTCAAATAACTCCTTCACCTACTTTTGGGAGAGCTTTCACTTGGTGAAGTTTCAGACCCGTAGGTAATTACTCACCTACTGAAAATGAGTTAATGCAAATTATCTCTAAAAGTATTCCAGATAGCCAATTTTTGTCAAATAACTCCTTCACCTACTTTTGGGAGACATTTCACTTGGTGAAGTTTCAGACCTGTAGCTAATTATTCACCTACCCAAAATGAGTAAATGCTAATTATCTATAAAAGTATTGCAGATATCCAATTTTTTATCAAATAACTCATTCATCTACTTTTGGGAGAGCTTTCACATGGTGAAGTTCCAGACCCGTAGGTAATTACTCACCTACTGAAAATGAGTAAATTCGAATTATCTCTAAAAGTATTGTAGATAGCCAATTTTTCTCAAATAACTCATTCGCCTACTTTTGAGAGAGCTTTCACTTGGTGAAGTTTCAGACCCGTAGCTAATTATTCACCTACTCAAAATGAGTAAATGCGAATTATCTCTACAAGTATTGCAGATAGCCAGTATTTCTCAAATAACTCATTAATATGAAAACAACTTATAGGAAGTCATGGGCTGCAAATCTTTTCATGTGGTCAGATTTGACCTTGGGCCCCTCCTGCTTATTATTGGTCCTAGAGGTTTGCAATGTGAAAACGACTTATAGGAAATCATGGACTGCGAATCTTTTGATGTGGTCAGACTTCACCTTGGGCCCCTGCTACAGGGTCAAATAAGGGTAGCCAAACTTAAAAGTGCTTTCAGCTTGCTTATTAACGAAAAATGCTTTTTATCTTCTAAACTATGTTAGTTGGCCTTTGTCGGCGGATACATCCAGCATCTGGCCACAGATGCGTCCTTTTTCTAGTTAAATATAGTGTTCATTAAAATAGTGGTCAAGAAACACTACTATTCAGGTGTCTGCTGAATTAATTTTGGATATTAAGCTCATTTAGAATTTGCAGTATAGGTCTTTGGGAATGATATTTAAGTTCATTTTATTCACTTTTTTGCTTGTTGCATTGGGTTTATTTTGTTGTAGAAATTTGAAAGTATAAAGGTTTGTCAGTGGATTGTTTGAGTTGATTCTTTTTGGGGTTTTTAAGGTTTTTGATCATCAAACAACAGAAGCTTTCACCTTTCCTATGTGTTCTACATTTATTAACCCTTAAAATAATTAAACAGATATTATATTAAGGTATTGTTAATTAATCCTTGCATATACTTCTGTAATACTGGCTGTTTTCTGTCTGTGGAATGAATGTTAGTAACAAGTGGTAGTTATTGCTGTAGCTTTAGTACATTAGTGCAATAAAGAGAATAGATACACCTAGTAGTTTGCTGCTGTTATAAAAATAAGATGGAACAAAAAGTTTGCTCCATCCTGGAAATATATTGCAATTTCCTTTACTCAAAGTGCTTCTGTTCTAGGGTCTCTTTTCCTGTTTTCATTTTTTTGCCCCCAATTTTTTTTCTGTCTGTTTTTTGTCACGTCTTGCATGTGGTGACTAATAGTGTCCTGGAACTGCTCCAGAAGCTACTTAATTAGTGAAGGGTTTCGTCTGACAAAACATCAATTTTATTCAAGTTTACCTATTGTCTCTACTTATTATCTTTCAGTTTTCTGTCAATATTGTGTACTTTGAAGTGTTATTATATGAACTCCTAATTCGTTAATAACATTCTAACTTAAAAATTAAAATTAAAATTTTAATCGACTTGAATGTATGCACTAAGTAAGTCAAAGGATGAGTACTATATTTCTATTATAAAGACAGGTTTTATTTAGGATTCCATGATATTGTTACAAATGTTATTTCTTAAACACCTTTTTGCCACACTATATTCTGTCTGTATCATTGTGTCTTCTTTTATCAACAATCATTCATTAATCGTCCAGATAAATGTGCATCAAAACATATGCACTGCAGGGTTTTTGATTGTCTGCACCCTTCCCGTCTTTATAATAATATTTTTGTTGAAAAATCAATTATACACATTCAAACACGTTTAAATTCAACTATGTTAAGTGGAATCCCTGTTAAGTAGACATATATCAGATCCTTAAATGAGAACTTTATGCAGTGAATTTTTCCCTGTTTTGTATTAGGTTATTGTGTTGTAAGAACCCCTGGGTAAGCAAGAAGTTTCTTAGATCCAACATACACCACTCTTCAACTGCAGATTGTAAGCTTTACTTCAAGTCACCTGATAAAAATAGGTAAATTGACACAGTTTAAGAAAGTTTGATAATGATAAAACATCTGTCTGTAATATATCCTGATGTATGTTTTTTTTGGTGAGAATTAACTGTTAGACCAAGTATACTGGTTGTGTGTCAGTAAATATCTTACTGATAAAAGAGAAGCTTCACTCTCAAGTGTGTTGTCTCACCCGCAGAATATGGAATGATTTATGAGCAGGAAATGCTGAAAAATGTGGATAATTACAAGTTGCACTGTCGTAAAATGATGCTTTTTGCATCCTACAAGTATGAGATTGGAAGGTCTCTTGTGTGCTTTTACTTTTTGGGGATTTACTAAATGCATAAAGATGATTCTTGGTTTTAAAAGTCTTTAAAGACTAGCCTCATTTTCAAAAAATGTATCTGACCAGTACCCTGATAACATGTTTTCTATATTTTTGATAATGTGAAAGTAACTATCAAAATCTTAAATTTATTTATGAAATTTGATATTCAATCATAATGATGGTAACTAACAAAGAAAATGGTGTTGATTTAGTTTACTAGATCATTTCCCAATGATGTGATACAATATATACTAGTATTTGTGTTCACCTAGCTGTTAACACTTAAATTTTCAATTTTGTCTGAGTAATTTTGAGGGTTATTTTCAAGCCTTATATCTTAAGATAGTTCATACTTTGAGCATTCTCTGATGTCGGAGCTGTTGGAGACGTTCCCTTATTGTCAATAAAACTTAAATCACAGGGAGATTAAAAATAGCTGTTTCATTCCTATTTAGTCCAATTAGCATAAATCAAATTTATCTGTTTGAATAAATTTCAAATCTACTTTTTCCATATTCATTTAGTTGTTATTAGTAACATGTAAAATGATGACTTAGTTTTAAGTTACCGTAATACTGATATTCAGCTTTTGTTAGATCCTGTGAGGATGCATTTGCACATATACCTATGAAGGTAAGGTTATCATTAATGGGGGAAAGGTACTTGATGTTTTGCAATATATTCCTATCATAATACTGCAAGTCTGAGAGATAACTCCCTAGAACCTTTATTGCATTGTAGCTGTAAGGTATTTATCTGTGTTGCATGGGTATAAATATATTCTAAATGATGAGTCCACTTGTTGTGATAGTCTGACTTTTTTCAGTATAAGGTTTTTATGATAAAAGGTGATATGATGGAGTATGTCAGATGTTTGATTTCTCACAAAGAATAAGTAGAACCAAGGTTGTAACACATGGAATGAAATTGTTCAACATGTAGCAACTGTCAAACTTTTACCAGCCATTTTATCTCCCACCCGCGGCCGAAGGCTTCCGTATGTGCCGCCATCCGTGTGTCCGTTCATCATGTTTTTATATAAACCTTAATATCTCATTCATTTATAAAGATATCTTCACCAAATTTGCAGGGAATGTTTATGGCTATGACAACCTGTGTGTGCAAAATTTTGGCCTCATTTTGAAAAACAAAATGGCCACCATATCTAATTGTTTGAAAATAATAAATATGCTCCAAATCTTGAAATATTGCAGCTAGGTTCATCAAATTTACAAAACAAAAGATATATGGCTAAAAGAGCAAGCCTGGTAGTAATTTTGGCCTAGTTCTAATAACAAAATGGCCGCCATATCACATGGTTAATGTCAAATGGGGTTATCTTATTAAAAAGGCCTTATATCTACCCTAACATTGCTAATAGAAGTTTGGAATGTGAAAACAACTTTTAGGAAGTCGTGGGCTGGGAACCTTTCCCAGGTGTTGAAATTGACCTTTGACCCCTGCTTCAAGGTTAACTGGGGTCATCACACTAAAACGTCCTTATTTCTCCCTTATTATTGGTGCTATAGCTTCAGAATATATAAAGACAGACCATAAAAAGTCCTGGCCTGCAAATGTTTTGCTTGAGAACGATTTTGGCCTTATTTTGAAAAACAAAATGGCCGCCATAGCCAATTATTTCAAAATCATTAAGATGCTCTAAAACGTGAAATATTGCAGCTAGGTTCATAAAATTTGCACAAAAGATATATGGCTAGGAAAGTTAGCCTGATAGTAATTTGGCCTAGTTTGGAAAAAGAAATGGCTGTCATATCACATGTTTAATATCAAATACAATTATCCTATTAAAAGGCCTAATATCTCCCTTATCATTGCTACTAGGGATTCCAAGTGTAAAACTAGCTTACAGGAAGTCATGGCCTGATCGAGACTCTTTTCCAATTGCTGACTTTTACCTTTGACCCCTTCTTCATTGTCAAGTGGGGTTATCTTACTGCAATGGCCTTATATCTCCTTTAGTTCTACATTATTACTGATCCTAAGGAGGGAGATATTGCTGTGGTAGTAGCCTTGTTTTGTATATCCTTTCTCTTCATCTGTTTTGAAATTCAATTTGCTAAATAGCAAGGTACAAAACAGTGTCGTTAAATTCATATATATTGTATATAAATATATATATAATATACAATATAATTTGTATATTAAGTTTGTCATTTCTAATGGTTACATGTCTAATAATTATTTCACCATGCTTTTAAAAGAATATTTAGCTCAGCGTCTTTATATACAATACTGTTTAATAGAATTTCTTTTCAGTTTTTTTACCATATACAGGGTAGTTGAATTCTCTTTTCAGTAGAAATGAACTTCTGGCCCTAAATTGGAGGGCTGTTTTGCTTTAAAATTTATCCCGTTATCTGAGTTCTACTTAAAGTATTTTCTGATCCTTAGAAGTATGACTTAATAAAAATCCTCAACTGTATGTGTAATATATTATATGCAGTCTGTGTATATATTGTGGCTTTGTATCATTTCAGTGCTCATTTGTTCCCAGGTATACAATTCACATAGAAACACGGTATGAAAACAATGCAGGGACCACTGAAAATGTAAGCACCTTCACCAAAGATTTTAGTGTCTAATTTGCATGTGGATTTTTTGTTTGATTGGTCTATGAGTAACTAATTCTCATTGTGGTATATGGCAGTTCCCCAACAGTATGCATAAAGCATAAAAAAACTATTGTGGCCAGCACACTAAGTCTTGTCTGGGTTACAGGAGACCTAAGTTTGATCCCAGATGCAAGCTAATATATAGTGGCTTGGACAACAATTTAAAATGATAGTCCTCTTGCAAGTAGGTCCTGTCCCCAGTGGCAGGTTAAAGAACCTTCAGATTGTTGATAAATCATCATCCCTGGGCCTCTATATAGTTTAGTTATGGAATATCAGTCACTGTACTGATGGAATCAGGGTTGATCAAGTAACACTTTGAAAAGTCCTGCATTAAAGATATATTGCACTGAATATAAGTACCTTATTGTACCAATACAGCAATACCCATGCCTGGCAATTGGTCTTTTGGCTTACACTTCTGTTATTGAAAAATATGGCCCAGGTGTCAATTCTTACTCTCACTTACCATTTGGAAAAGGTCCTACATCAGAGATCACCCATAGTATCAATTGCCTTGTTTTTTTAAGCGCGAGCTTCGATAGACTTTGATGAATTTCCCTCTCTTGCCCTCCAATAGCTAAAAGGGCACATATCCGTTTGGCTTTTGCCCATACATATGTCCTTTTGTCTCTGGACTTTGATGACATGCCATTTCAGCTACTTTTTGCAACATTATGAGATTAGCTGTTGGCCATGGTTGTGTATGGGGAAACAAGTCCTATGAAATCTAGGGAAAGAGATCAAATCAGTGATCCAGCATCAGTGCTGAGGAAATACCCACAAAGAACTAGGATATACATTTTTATGTCATTACTCTGCGGCGTGGGCGTCCCCGTCCGCGTGAACATCTTCTCCAAAACTACAAGGCCTAGAGACATGTTGTTTTTTTTAAAAGATACCTTATCTATCGAGGATGAAAAATTGTTCAAGGCATGCAAATCTGTCTGTTTGCTAGAGACATTATAATGGAGGTACCCCCACCAAAAGTGTGAAAATTTCAATGCTTTATCACAATTTTCTAGGCCAGAGGTAGATTCTCTTGTGTGAGTGTGAGACCTGGATGTGTCTTATTTTTTTTTAATAATTTTTTTAATAATTTTTAATGCATTAAAATTCCTGAAATCATGCACAAAATCACTTATAACTTGAAAAGTGTTGCATTTAGAGCATTTTGTTAAAATATGTTATTCAGCTACTTTTTTCAGAGCTACATGGTGAGTAACTTGGGTGTCTGTCTCAATAGCTAAGTGAGTAATAGCTACTTTTGGGCTTTTCAGTAACTTCCATCATGAGTAAAATCACTTGTAACTTGGAAAACTATTGCATTTACAGAAATTTGTGTAAATATGTTATTCAGCTACTTTTGGGTCAGCTATAACATAGTAAAATTTCAGACCTGTAGCTCATGGCACAACTGAGCAATAGCTATTTTCAGGTACTGACTCTTGAGTAAATCAGTTGTAACTTGAAAAATATTGCATTTGGAGTATTTTGTTAAAATATGTTGTTCAGCTACTTTTGGGTCAGCTATAACATAGGGAAATTACAGACCTATAACTCATGGCATAGCTGAGCAATAGCTATTATCAGGTTCTCACTATTGAGTAAATCAGTTGTAACTTGAAAACTATTGCATTTACAGTATTTTGCTTAAATATGTTGTTCACCTACTTTTGGGTCAGCTATAACATAGTAGAAATTCAGACATGTAGCTCATTGCATAGCTGAGTAATAGCTACTTTGAGGTTATCACTATTGAGTAAATCAGTTGTAACTTGAAAACTATTGCATTTAGAGTATTTTGTTTAAATATGTTATTCACGTAATTTTTGTTCAGCTATAACATAGTGAAATTGCAGACCTGTATGTCATGGCATAGCTGAGCAATAGCTGCTTTCAGGTTCTCACTGTTGAGTAAATCATTGTATCCACTGGATAGCTGCAGTGTGTAGAGAGATTTCACCATTACCGCTCTAACGAAAAGATATTATAGCTAGCCTTCTAAGCCTTCTAAGTTTGCAGGTTATGTTCATAACCATAAAATGTTGCCTGGGAATATTTTTGGCTTCATTTTGAAAAACAAGATGGTCGCCAGGGACGTTTATTCGACTTTAAACAAGGACTGTTGTTGGCCATCTAGAGCAAAGGGTATTATAGGTAGAGATCTCAAATTCGCAGGATATGTTCCTCATTATAAAATCTTGACTGGGAATATTTTTGGCCTCATTTTGAAAAACAAGATGGCCGCCACAGGTGTTTCTTTGTCAGTCATGAAAAGTGCTTATATCTCCCTTATTATTGGTCCTAGAGGTTTGGGATGGTAAACCAACCTGTAGGAAATCATCGGCTGTGAATCTTTTGGTGTGGTCAGATTTGACCTTTGACCCTCCTTCAAGGTCAAACAAGGATAGCGAAACCTAAAAGTGCTTATAACTCGCTTATTATTGGTCCTAGAGGTTTGGGATGGTAAACAGACATATAGGAAATCATGGGCTGGGAATCTGTTGATGTGGTCCGATTTGACCTTGGACCCCTCCTTCAAGGTCAAACGAGGATACCCAAACTAAAAAGTGCTTATAACTCACTTATTATTGGCCCTAGAGGTTTGGAATGGAAAACCAACCTATAGAAAATCATGGGCTGGGAATCTTTTGGTTTGGTCAGATTTGACCTTGGACCCTGCCTTCAAGGTCAAACGAGGATAGCCAAACTTAAAAGTGCTTATAACTCGCTTATTAATGGTCCTAGAAGTTTGGGATGGTAAACCAACATATAGGAAATCATGGGCTGGGATTCTTTGGGTGTGGTCAGATTTGACCTTGGACTCCTCCTTCAGGGTCAATTGAGGATAGCCAAACTTAAAAGTGCTTATAACTCGCTTATTATTGGTCCCACAGGTTTGCGATGGTAAACCACCTACAGGAAATCATGGACTGGGAATTTTTTGGTGTGGTCAGATTTGACCTTGGACCCCTCCTTCAAGGTCAAACGAGGATACCCAAACTAAAAAGTGCTTATAACTCACTTATTATTGGCCCTAGAGGTTTGGAATGGAAAACCAACCTATAGAAAATCATGGGCTGGGAATCTTTTGGTGTGGTCAGATTTGACCTTGGACCCTGCCTTCAAGGTCAAACGAGGATAGCCAAACTTAAAAGTGCTTATAACTCGCTTATTAATGGTCCTAGAAGTTTGGGATGGTAAACCAACATATAGGAAATCATGGGCTGGGATTCTTTGGGTGTGGTCAGATTTGACCTTGGACTCCTCCTTCAGGGTCAATTGAGGATAGCCAAACTTAAAAGTGCTTATAACTCGCTTATTATTGGTCCCACAGGTTTGCGATGGTAAACCACCTACAGGAAATCATGGACTGGGAATTTTTTGGTGTGGTCAGATTTGACCTTGGACCCCTCCTTCAAGGTCAAACAAGGATAGCGAAACTTAAAAGTGCCTATAACTCGCTTATTATTGATCTTAGAGGTTTGGGATGGTAAATCATCCTACAGGAAATCATGGGCAGGGAATTTTTTGGTGTGGTCGGATTTGACCTTGGACCCTGCCTTCAAGGTCAAACGAGGATAGCCAAACTTAAAAGTGCTTATAACTCTCTTATTAATGGTCCTAAACGTTTGGGATGGTAAACCAACATATAGGAAATCATGGGCTGGGATTCTTTTGGTGTGGTCAGATTTGACCTTTGGACCCCTCCTTCTAGGTCATATGAGGACAGCCAAACTTAAAAGTGCTTATAACTCGCTTATTATTGGTCCTAGAGGTTTGGGATGGTAAATCAACCTATAGGAAATCATGGGCTGGGAATGTTTTTGTGTGGTTGGATTTGACCTTGGACCCCTTCTTCAAGGTGGAACGAGGATATTGCATTTGCAGTATTTCTTTAAATATGTTTTAACTTACTTTTTACACTTAAACAGTTACCTTGTTACTTTCCTTCATAATACCATTTGCAGGGCACAACTTTTTTGTCCTTCTGTCAGCTTCAGAATTTCTTTCGAACATGCTGTTCAATTACCATTTAATGTACTTCTATACAGCACTTTCCCTGATAATTATGCTTTCCTCTCATTATCACCTTCACAAATCAAAAACACTCAGTCAGCTGACACAGTGCCCGTTCACGGGCACTCTCCTCTTGTTAAAATTAATAGTCAAAAATACCTCCCCCATCAAAGAAAACCAAATTTCTCTCTATGAACTGGTTACTAGAACCTGGCTCTGAAGTGGTTCACAAACAGTATCTTAGGGACCACATAGAATGTAATACCACTTGCCTGTGATAAAATTCTAAATATATAAAATCAAAATAAATAAGAACACTCTATAAAATCAAAATAAACAAGAACACTGAGAGATCGCAACATCTCCAATATTATTTGTGAGTGCAATGATAAAAAATCCTTCAAAAACTTCCTGGATCCAGATGGGGATTTAGATCACCACCAAACTCAAATCATCTGTTCCTAGTGCCATTGTCAACATTTCCTGAAAATTCTGTCAAATTGTGTTATTTTGTATACATATACATTCTGCAAATTACATTAACCTCTGTGGCAGAGGTAGTCAGGGAAAAGGTACAAGTAAAACTTTCCGAGTGAAGTTTGTTTTGGGGAATAGAAATTATTACAATCATCGACACACTTACTTGATTTTTTGTTTTTGTTTTCTCTCCTAATATAATTTTAAAATATGCACGACTCCTGTAATTTTCCTCCTGTATGTATTGACAGTGCCTTGATCTCAGTAGTGAGGAGCTTGCTGAGAGAGAAGTGGACCACATAGACATTGCTTCAGATGAAGTACCAGAACACAAGTATAAGGTGGAGGAGGTATGAAGCTATATTCCAACTGTCATAGTTTAGGGATTTTACATCCTGTTCAACAGACAGGGTCAGATTGGGAAAGGCCCTCCGCATTGTGCCACATGTGGGAGTCGAACCCATACAGAGGTGGCAGCCTGTGATTATGTGATAATTTTGCCAACCACTAGACCATGTAGGTCCTACAAAGTTATAATAAAAATCCCCTCATAAAGTTGTAGTGAAAAGATTTGTGTGGCATAATTCGTGTTTAAGATTAAGTTATGTTAGTGATGTCACCATCCATCACAATATCTTGATATCACCAAAAGGCACTTGAAATCAAAATATCTTGATTGTAATTTCAAAATTGTGATATGGAAAGACAAGCTATTCACATTGTAATCAAATATTGGCCAAATGTTTCAAATGTGATTGAAATATATCTACATATTTTGTTAAAAAGTTATAGATTTCTGTATTTCTTGTTAATCCTATTGTCCAAATGGCACTAAATGAGCTTCTATACTCCTGAATATTGCACAGCACTGAATTCAGTATTTAAATTGTGATCATGTCATGATATTTTTATGGAGATATGTTAATACTGTTGGGGCCAATTTTTAACTTGGTGATGCCCCACAGTGATGTAATATTCTCTTAAGTTTTTATCCTGTTATGTTGAGGTCCTTGATAAAAACTTAAAATAGTCAAGTTTTTGTTATCTCTTGCCATTTTAAGTGAAAAAAGTTGAAACCTGAATGGGGTAGAACTGAAGTTGGCTGTCAGAAGTGTGCAAATGGTTTTTTTTGTCACAAATTTTTCTAATCTTGTCAGATTTTATTGCACTCAATCTCTGTACATTGTGAGGGACATAAAGTAAAACTCATTGTTTCAAGGTCCTACAGCTGTTTGACAAATTTTAGTTAAATATCTGTGGAATTGTTGTTCATTTTGGATTCAGGGTTTTGTATCTCTATGGACCAGCAAACTTTGATCTAGTTCTATTATCTAATTAACTCTTTGAAAACTGAAAAAAGTACAGAAACCTACCACAAAATCTTGTAACTTCATTAAAATGTGCTAAAAACATATTGTCCATAAATATTTTGAATAAATTTAACATATTCTGACACAGAATGCCTATTTTCTAATTTAGTGAAAATAGCACTTTTTGTGCCATATTAGTAATTTCTTCTGTTTGCAGAGTCTGAATTTTAAACGTTTGAACTTATTGAGTGATCTATTGAACATTGTATGTAACCATTGCGTTGCCAAGGGGTCAATTAGATTATTGTTTGGAATCCGAGCTCAGGAGTAAAAAAATCAAAGATTAAAATGAAAATCCAGTCAAGATAAGAGACCTTAATGTAAGCAGCAGTTAACTAAATGTCCTGGGACTCTTTGGTGTTGTGGGTAATACACTCACCTCCCTCCTCTGAGGTCTGCAGTTCAAACCTGGGACACTTATGTCGGAAAGTTGGTAGTTGCCTTCTAATATCCTTTAGTTTACGGTGCAGATTCTTGACCAAATCAAATCAAATGTACTGGGTGATACAAATTGGTTATACACTTGCTTCCCACCTCTTAGATTGTGGGTTTAATCCTAACCTTAACTGTCCTTAGCTGGGAAACTCCGCATTTGTTCAGCAGTGTTTGGTGGCTTATAATATAAATCTTGACTAAATAGTGTAAACCTGAGTCATGAATAACCTGAACATTGCCTGGTGCCTAGTAGAATTGAAATATAATTTCTACATTTAAACCTCAAAAATCAATACATATTGGTTCCAAATTGCCATGGTTTATGGTTGAACTTGAAGGTACAGACATTTGGGAATAAACATAGATATGTGGATATCAAACGTTTGTATAATTGAGATTTTATTGTATATACATTGATCAATTGCATGTGACATTTTGGAATGTATAAAATAATTTAGACAGTAGATCTCGACCTTTTGTACAAAATACATGTAAGAGTTTACAAAGTAGCCATAAACTTTGTATGAATGAACTTCTGATTCTCATGAGAAATCTATTCTCGCAAAGTATAGCACATTCAGATGTTGGGACAAAACATGTTCAGTTTATACAAAGCATATATTGATTATACTTTTTTCACAAATACAGGATTTTCTGTGGTATAAATTATGATACCTGACTTAACCTGCTGTAGTAACCGGATAAATGTGCTGGTATTATATTGAAAAAGGGAAAGATAACAGCATCTTCAATGCTGTAAAAACTTGCCTATTTGTTTCTCATGCATTAAAAAAATGTGTGGTGTTTGTCAGAAAAAAATTATTTGATACCCTCAATACATATACTATTTCTCCTTGTTTATTCAAGTGATAAGGGGGCAGAAGAACTGGAAAAAAAGTTAAAAAATAAAGTGGAAAAAGTAGAAAAAGCTCAAGAAAATTGAAAAATGATCCAAAACTTTAGAAATTGGACAAGTTGTTGAAGTAAGAACTTTACATTAGAATTTAAACTGTATGCTGCTGTATTTGCTTGTGAACCACTTAAAGCTAGTATTATTATATGTTGTGATTCATATTTAATTATTTATACCTCCAGATGCCACCACTGTACGTTTTGACTTGTATGCGCGATAACTCAAAAATGCTTTCACAGATTTCATGTTAACTTGGCACACACATGTATTTAGGTCAGGAGAGGAACCCTACTTTAAGGTAACTTTAAACTTCCAAGAAAGAAGTTATTGCTACCTTAAAGTCAGAAATCTATCTTTGGCCACACATTGCCCTCTAAGTCGCAATCTATGTGGCTCAGCTTCTTCAAATTTTATCTGAGAACACATTAATATATATTTCTTACGTATGCCTAGATCTAAAACCAAGACTTTATTTTGAGGTTAAAGTTGAGTTTGAGGCCTACGAAGAATATACTTAGGGATTTTTTTTCTATATTTTTCACATATATTGTCCTGTAATTTGGAAATGGTAATTATGATGAGTCTCAAACTTGACTAAATTTAACTTTTATATGTAATCTTTGTCAGTGGAAAATTTGAAGTCTGTTGCTTTAATTTTCAGTGACCTTAGGGTCTCTAAAATGTCTACAGGGACCCAATTTATGTACTTTTTGCCACTTTTGAACCCTATCGCTCAAACACTATATGGTTCATTCACCTAAAGTGTCATCCAAGAGTATATTTACTAAAAATTTGGGTTTAAGTTGATGTTTTTCCTGTTTATGAGGCCCATAACCATCTCACCTTATGTACTTTTTTCTGCATTTTTCGTCTATTTTGCCTTGCAACTTAAAAATTGCAAATCCGACCAGACTCAAACTGTGGTAGATACAAGTTCTATATGTGATCTTTGTAAAAAATTTGAGGTCTGTAGTTTTAATTTTAAGGTCACATTAAGGTCTCCAAAAATGGTCACAGGGACCAGTTTATAACTTTTTTCCCACTTTAAGCCCTATAGCTTTCACACTATGTCCCTCACCCAACTAATATCCTATCTGAAAATATATTACCGAAATCATCCTTGAAATGCAGATGTTCAATTTATTGCTCATCCCCCAAAACCGTAGAAATAAATGCCCATCCTTTCTAACAAAAAGCAGAGGCTAGATTGTTTGTGGAATATTAATGCATATTTTACTTAAGTTGTATCCCCCTTTACATCATGGAAAGTGCATAATTTTAACCATTGCAAAATGTAAATATAACCACATAATAAAAGTGGGAATTCCCTGTACAGAGAAGTTTCGAGGGTTTTAATTGGCTGAGCATTAATGTGGCAGGTACAATGCCTTTGATTAGGTGTCCATACATGAGTAATAAATTTATTTTATAAAGACAAATACTAGGATTTCAGACATGGACTTTTTAATTGAATATACCATTATGTAATATTGTGAAGTTTGCTGCTTAACTTATTTGTATGTGGTGACTTTTATCATGTTTACGGGCGTTAATGGGTTTGATTATGTTCAGCTATATGCCCATGCTAGCATTAGTGCCCCTCCCCAGTTTTTCCTGTCTTTCCAGCGAAGGGCCCATGGGTGCTATCGTGGACGATTTTGGTAACATGTCCTTTTTCTATGTGCCAAAAATCAAGGCTTAAAGTTGATATTTAAGCTGTGTATAAGGCTCATAACCACCTCACCCGATGGTTTTTTTTCTGCTTTTCTCATAAATTCTGTTTTGTAACATATAAATAGAAAGTCTGATGAACCTCACACTTCACTAAATATAACTTGTGTATGTCATCTTTGTCTATGGAAAATTTAAGCTCCATAGTTTAAATTTTAAGGTCACCTTTAGGTCTAAAAGAATGTTTACAAGTACCATTTGATGTACTTTTTGTCACTTTAAACATTGTACCTTGCAAACTATATTGGCTTACCCACCTAGTATCTTAGCTGAGAATATATTATTTTTATAGGTGCCAAAAATCAAGGCTTTAAGTGGTTAATGAGGTAAATAAAGACCCACTCAGAATTTTTTGACATTTTTTCACATATTTTGCATTCTAAATTCATAATGGTAAGTCTAACTTACATCAGACTTTACTAAATATAACTTCTGCTCTGATCTCCTAAGATCTAATAAAACTGTTGTACGATATTTCATATCTTCACTAATCCCTACATAAGTTTTGTGATACTCATAAGTACTAAAATGATTTAAAGACTTAAAAAAAATTAATCTTATAATTACAGGAAGATTCCCATCCCCCAACCCCCCTGAAAAAAAAAATACTAGGTAAAATAAATAAATACAAAAAATAAGTAATTTATAAAAAATATGAATCACACAAAATTAGTGCTACAAAGTATACCCAGTGAATGCCTGTGGCATTAGAGATGGCCTGCTTGGGATACATTGGCGTCTGAGTCGCAATCTAGTTTAATATTTATTCATTTAAAATATTGTACTTGAAGATTATGTATATGAGGGCCATGGTGTTGCAGTGGTAATATACTCGCCTCCTACCTCTGAGGTGGGCGGTTCAAACCCTGTACCTTATGTGGGAAAGTTGGTAGTTGCTTACTAATGGTCGGCAGTTTACAGTACAGAACCTTGACCAACTGTATGTACTGGTTTCCTCTGCCCACAAAACTACCCGTTGTGATATGACCTGTACAGTGTTTAAAGTGATGTAAAACCCTAAATAAACTAGATTGGGCCAACTCGGCGCCAACATATCCCCAGACAGGTCATCACTCACGCCACAGGTTTTGATCGGGAATTTTTTAAAACATAATTACCCATTATTATATGAACTTCAGCACATCAATCTACTCTGTTTATATCTTCCAAGGAAGATGGTGTATCCCCAGACGCCGAATACATAACTCAAATTATATTTTCAATCTTCCTGCAATGATAACTCTAAACCTATTTTCAAAGTATTTAAATGATTGATGATTGAATGTCCATTCTAAAATAATAATCCCAAAAGAGCATATCTGTTTCTATATTTGTTGACAAATAAAATATTATTTTTAACTCAACTCATCATACTTTTCAATCTTCCTTCAAAGTATTTAAATGATTGATGATTCAATGTCCATTCTAAAATTCATAATCCCAAAAGCGCATATCTGTTTCTATATTTGTTCACAAATAAAATATTATTTAAAAAAAAATTATTTATATTATTATTTTATTATATTATTTTTAGAATTTGCAAATTGTTTTCAGTTATTCATTTCCTCTATACCTATATATGTGGTCCATATATATGCAACCTAAATATGTGACACAATCTCAGTTCTGACTCCCCTTTGTGTTATATGTAATGAAGCATCATTAAATACCTTTGTTTATTTAGTGTCACTCAATATAGCTGGAGGTCCCAGAGGTGGGTGGGGGGAATCCGGGTGGGGGATGCATAAATGGTAAACAAACAATCTATATAAAAGGGGTACTCAAATACAAAAAGAATTGAGAATTTTAAGTATGTGATTATCAACTGAAATGAGTTCATAACTGTAGGAGCTGTGTCAAAATTAACTGAGGCAAGTTGAATAAAACTGGGCTAGTTGAGGGTTAAAAATCCCCTACTTTTACTACATAAGGATATAATTTCATTAATATTGGGACTTAAAGCTCACTTAAAGTGTCCATTTTGTCTACTTGAATATGTTTAACCAGTTTCATTTTAAAAAGTTAAAAACTCAGCAAGCAGAGGTATAACACACAAAAATAAGTTCTTAAAAGACTAAGATAGCCATAACATTATTAATATTCAAAATTTAAATAGACAGGCATTTCCTTTTAAAAATTCAAAGATTTCAGCTCTATAACCCACATAGTTTGACAGTTACTGGGCTTTAAAGTGGCATAATGTCCATAAATTGGGTTTCTGTGGGCATTTTACAATTGTTAAAGAGACCTTAGCAATTAAACAACAGATCTGAAACTTTTTGGGGGACATACATAACAAACAAAAATTATATATAATACAGTTTAAGACTTGTCACACTAAGCATTTCCAAATAACAGGGCAAAATACGGAAAAAATGTCCAAAAAGGCACTTGGGCGAGTGTCTATGGCCCTCATACATAGGTTAAATGTCTACTAAAAACCTTGATTTTCGGCATATGTAAAAAGGACATAATAATGCATTCCCAGATGGGATTTCAGCTCCATCAATCACATAGTTTAACAGTCACAGGGCTTAAAGGTGGTTAAAAAGTCCAAATATTGGGTCTCTGTGGGCCTTTTAGAGATCTCGATGTGGCTTTCAAATTAAAGCTTCAGACTTAAAATTTGTTACATACTAAGATTACACATAGAATATGTATCTAATAAAGTTTGAAACTTCTCAGACTTACCATTTCCAAGTTACAGAGCAAAATATGTGAAAAATGTCTTAAAAGGGTCACTCAGGTGGGTGTTTAAGGTCCTCATACACAGGTTAAATGTCTACTTGAAGCCTTGATTTTTGGCACATGTAAAAAGAACATAATAATGTATTCCCAGATGAGATTTCAGCTCTATCAGTCACATAGTTTAACAGTCACAGGCCTTAAAATTGGCAAAAAGTCCAAATACTGGGTCTTTATGGGGCCTTCTAGAGACCTAAATGTGGCCTTCAAATTAAAGCCTCAGACTTAAAATTTGTCACATACTAAGATTACACATAGAATATGCATCTAATACAGTTTGAAACTTCTTAGACTTACCATTTCCAAGTTACAGGGCAAAATATGTGAAAAATGTCTAAAAATGGTCACTCGGGTGGGGATTTATGGTCCTCATACACAGGTTAAATGTCTTCTTAAAGCCTTAATTTTTGGCACATATATAAATAACATACTAATATCTTCCCAGATAGGATTTGAGCTCTATCAGTCACATAGTTTGACAGTCACAGGGCTTAAAAGTAGCAAAAAGTCCAAATATTGGGTCTTTGGGAGCCTTTTAGAGACCTCAATTTGACCTTCAAAATTAAAGCTTCAGACTTAAAATCTGTTACATACTAAGATGACACACAGAATATATATCTAATACAGTTTGAAACTTCTCAGACTTACCATTTCCAAGTTACAGGGAAAAAGATGTGAAAAATGTCTTATAAGGGTCACTCGGGTGGGTGTTTATGGTCCTGATACACAGGTTAACTGTCTATTAAAGGCCTAAATGTTGGGGCACATATAAGAAAACACATAGATATATTCCCAGATGATATTTAACTTAGATGAGAGACATAGTTTGAAAGCTACAGTGCTTGAAAGTGGCAAAAAGTGCATAAATTGGGTCTCTGTGGGCACTTTTGAGACCTTAAGTCGACCCCTTTGGGTAAACCTACAGCCCTAAAATTTCTACAGACAAGGATTACATATCAAAGTTATACCTAGCGCAGTTTGAGACTCATCAGAATTACCACTTCCAAATTATAGGGCAAAATATGTGAAAAATATAGCAAAAAATCCCCAAGTGGGGGTATTTATGGGCCTCAAACACAATTTTCTCCTCAACTTAAAGTCGTGATTTTCGGCACATGTACTAAGAACATATTAATGTGTTGTCAGGTAAAATTTCAGCCAGCTGAGCATCATAGTTTGTGACCTACAGGGCTCTAAGTGGCCAAAAGTCCAATTTCTGACCTTAAGGTGGCCATAAGTTCTTTTTTACTGGGAGTTTAAGGTCACCTTAAAATAGGGATCTTCCTTTGGGCACCCTTAACATGTGTACCAAGTTTGAAAAAAAAATATTAATTTGTTTTTGAGTTATCGCGTCCACAAGGAAATTTCTACGGCGGCGGCGGCGGCAGCGGCGGCGGCGGCGCGACGGACCTGAATCCAATATATCCCCGACTTTCGTCTGGGGATATAATAAACGAGCACTCGGGCAGGGGCTGAGTGGTAACTTTGAAATCTTCCTGCAATCTATTAATAACTTGCTGCATTATAAGATTCCAACTACATATCTTTTGCATTGGGTCCAAATTTGGCCAACTAAAAGTAGCTATTGCTCAGCTATGGAATGAGCTACAGTTCTGGAATTTTACTATGTTATGGCTGATCTAAAAGTAGGTGAATAACATATTTCAACAAAATTTTCTAATTGCAATAGTTTTAAAGTTACAAGCGATTTACTCAACAATGAGAACCTCAAAGTAGCTATTACTCAGCCATGGAATGCACTACAGGTCTGAAATTTTACTATGTTACACCTGACCTAAAAGTAGGTGAATAACATATTTCAACAAAATACTCTAAATGCAATAGTTTTAAAGTTACAAGTGATTTACTCAACAGTGAGAACCTTAAAGTAGCTATTGCTCAGCTATGGAATGAGCTACAGGTCTGCAATTTTACTATGTTATACCTAACCTAAAAGTAGGTGAATAACATATTTCAACAAAATACTCTAAATGCAATAGTTTTAAAGTTGTAAGTGATTTGCTCAACAGTGAAAACCTCAAAGTAGCTATTACTTAGCTACGGAATGAGTACAGGGCTGCAATTTCAAAATGTTATAGCTGATTCAAAAGTACCTGAATAACTTATTTCAACAAAATACTCTAAATGCAATAGTTTTAAAGTTACAAGTGATTTACTCAACAGTGAGAACCTTAAAGTAGCTATTGCTCAGCTATGGAATGAGCTACAGGTCTGCAATTTTACTATGTTATACCTAACCTAAAAGTTGGTGAATAACATATTTCAACAAAATACTCTAAATGCAATAGTTTTAAAGTTGTAAGTGATTTGCTCAACAGTGAAAACCTCAAAGTAGCTATTACTTAGCTACGGAATGAGTACAGGGCTGCAATTTCAAAATGTTATAGCTGATTCAAAAGTACCTGAATAACTTATTTCAACAAAATACTCTAAATGCAATAGTTTTAAAGTTGTAAGTGATTTGCTCAACAGTGAAAACCTCAAAGTAGCTATTACTTAGCTATGGAATGAGTACAGGGCTGCAATTTTATTATGTTATAGCTGATTCAAAAGTACCTGAATAACTTATTTCAACAAAATACTCTAAATGCAATAGTTTTAAAGTTACAAGTGATTTATTCAACAGTGACATCCTGAAAGTAGCTTTTGCTCAGCTATGGAATGAGCTACAGGGCTGTAACTTCATTATGTCATAACTTACCCCAAAATAGTAGATTATGCATTCAAAGAGAGTCACTATATGTGATACTTTCAAAGAAATTGGACACATTCTCATTTTTAAATTGCTACAAATCAGGAAGTAGCTATTACTCGCTTAGCTAATGCAACAGAGCTCCAAACTATGCACCATCTTATAGCTAAAGATAAAGTACCTGAACAACATATTTAACAGAAACACTCTGTTATAAGTCATTTACTCAGAGTAGCTCAAATGGTCATAGCTATGTTAAAATGCTACCGATTTTGTCGAAATTTGGTCCTTCTCTATTCTGACACCTGACAATATTATAGGGAAAAAATGAGAAACCTAGCTTCAAAATTGTGGCCTAGAATGTGCTAACAAACATACATACATACTTACATGCAAACAAGCAAACATACAAACCGACTGACCAGCAAACTTCGAAATCAAAAGATTTCGAAGTGATAAATAAATAAACTATGTATGTGTATTTGCAGCTCAAGATATCCAATTCGCAGTTTATAAATGCCAATTTTGTATTCACATGTAAACACAATTACAATTCATCAAATATATGTAAGATAACTTACTTCTAGAATGATTCAATTTGTTAGAATATGTGTGTTGACAGTTTTCCTTTTCATATAAAATTAAATATAATCCTTCCCCCTTTATTCCCTTCCCCTAGAATTGCAGTCATTAAAACACAGGCCCTGAAAAGACTATCGCACAGCTATTGTCTTGATATATTATCTATGAAAATAAATTTTAAAAAATTATAATAATATTTTATTATAGTTTGAGGATTTAAATCTATTTATTTTATCTTGGACAAAAAAAATCGGCTTCAGCAGTCATGTGTTATGACTTGCAGTGTGACATGTGTAAACACCCCAACATAAACAAGAAGGTAGAATGTCATTGTTGGAAATCTGATGTCAAAAACTGTATATATGTGTACGTATACTTAATTGTCTTTCTAGGACCCGACCAAATTCAAATCTCAGAAAACAGGAAGAGGACCATTAACAGGGAAGTGGAAGGTATGTTTATTATTTACAAAAAGTTTAGGAAATTAATATAAAAGGAATTTTAAGATGTGCTTGTCGAGTAAATTTTGTTATCCTCAATAGACCCAGGAAATAACTCATTTCATTCAGGATTTTTGTATTACAGGAAATTTCAGATTTCGGCATTGCTTGTTTCAAACAAGGCTTTATTTTATCCTTGCACAACCCTTGGCCACAGAATCTACTATATTTTTTAGTCAAATCTTGGATTCGAGTTATGTACTGGGTTCTGATTGTTATGTCTTTTGTCCTTGACAGTCTGTATCTCTCCTGGTAAAAATATTCCAAAGGAAAAACCAAAGTCTGTACTTAATGTTGTGTGCAACATTCAGAGATGTGAATAAACCATGTGAGCCTCTTTAAATATCATGTAGAGTACCAATATTGAGAATCTCTGGTGCTTGCACCTGAAAGTCATGGGGTGTGTTATGTATAAAGTTATACATATATATAGAATTAAATTGTTTCTAGTTGTTATACATCATACCTTGTCCTTTAAACTTGTAATTGATGAAATACCATAATTCACTCAATTGACACCCAGGGAAATTCACTTAATTATGGGGAGGCCCCAGATAACATTCTACCATCTGCAAAACACTAGAAAATAGTCATACATTAACATGATGTTTTTACTTTGGGTGAATACTAACGTAACAATGACTACAGTAGGCAACATATTTTCTTTGATCAGATTTTGTTTAATGTCAAGTAAAGTTTCCATCATATATATCAACCATGGTAATATTAAGCAGAACTTTACAGTGTCGACCATTTGTCGGAGTTGAACCAGTAGAACCAAAATAGTGACACTTGTATTGGCCCTAGCACTAGTACAAATGTAACTTTTACAACAGACAAGGCAATAAATCAATCTTTGTTATGTCGCAACATGTAAATTTTTGTAGTGGCAAGTGAATGTGAAGATATAAATTATCTTCTGTTTTGTGCAAAGTTAAGGCATTTTCCAAGTTACGATTTGAAGCATTAGACAGCCCCCAAATCTGTCTTTCATCAGCCATGTTAAGACAACTTAAGTACAATTTAAGTACTAATTTAAATGGTGTTGGTCTAATATTCACTTGCACCATTGTATAGGTAATCGTTGAATGTGGAAAGGGAAGTAGAACATATGCCCATGAATGCCAAGGCAAGCAAGTACCAACCTTATGACAATACATGATGAAATGGGGAAAACTAACATTTGACTTATGATGTAATCTTGGAACAAGGCCTTCACATTATTGGCTTACTGATCATACAATATTTATAAATTCTGTTTTATTGAATAATTTAAAGTCAGCTATATTATTCATGCAGGTTAACCATATAGAAATAAAAGACAAATTTACCTTTAACTCTTGCATCAGAAATCTACTTATATTTTTGATATTGAGGACTATGGTTTATAGCTCACCCACCATGTCTACTATAATCTTATTTTACAAATTTGAAGCTTACTTCACACCCTTCAGCTTTTCACCTGCAATGTCTCATCCTGAATAATTGATGATCTCTGATTTTTCTTGTTTGATGTTCATCAGAATCTGTTTAATGTGTCTTGGAATCTGGGGTCCAGTCCATCCATACTTCAACCCAGTAACTGTCTTGAGATAGAAATTAAATACTAGAGAAATATTATTAGAGTTAGAATTACCTAGTGTTGATTACTCTGCAAATAGATGCAACAGAAACTGAGCCAACTATATGTCTTGGAAGTGTCATGTATACATACAAATCTTAATTAACTGTATGTGACACATGTCATCGAAATAAAAAATTAGCATGGAATAGTGTTGTCTTGTGTATTAATCACAGACACTCTCATTATAAATTTGGTAGTAAAGTAAGCATGAATTAGAAAATATATGGTAATGATCAGTATTTATCTTCATTTTTTGGTCACTGTTTAAAATGTATAATGAAAAAGCCATGCATGGGGATTATTAAATGTCTTTATGATGAGATACAGTTTATTTTGGATCACAAAAAAGTATTCATCTGGTGGCTCTACACATGAAAGCTTGTGGACAGTAACAGTTTCATAGATGGCAGACACCACATGACTAATTTAATAAATTTGTTTGGGTTCAGCAAATCTATTTAGACTTTCTCCCTAGGAAAAGGTTATTGCCTTCTCTGTTAGGATTTTCATTTGTAAATCTATCATAAAAACACATTTTAACAGTCTTGGTAAATGACATTATTCTATTCAAAAACACTATTAAACATCTTGAAAGTTATTGGGTACTAATGAGCTCTCTCCTTGTTACCCTTGTGGTATATTGTTATCTAAACACAATTATTCTGGGTTTAATTCAACTTTAATCTAAAGATTCGACTGTTCCCTTGTTTTTTAAAAAGTAGTTATAGCTGAACACTGACATTTAAAATATTTTGTGAATGAACTAAACTGCTTGATACTGTGATTTCTGCATTGTTTATTTCAAACAAGGCTTTTCTTTATCATTTCTCAACCCTTGGATAACAAGGGACAGTGTTAGTGAATAAATTACAGTGTTTCTGTTAGGGTTATGGGAAGTTGCATACCTGGAACAGAACAATATAATCACATACTCACAATATTTTAAACATTAAACTCTTAAACTGGCTTGGTCTAAGTGATATAGTAATACAGGCATCAGCTTTACTCTCCGTTTGACTCCTGAGTAGAAGGTTTAGGATTCAATCCATTCTCTGGTCTTGTAGATTATGCCATTGAACATTGTGCTCACAGAAATCGGCCCCATTTTTACGGAATGCATATAGTTGGGTACCATTGTAGTTTAAATAGATAACATTTAATAAACTGGCTTGCTGTTGAAGGTAGTAGAACTAATCTGGTCACTCAGTGTCATGGAAATGAAATAAAAATATTGGCCATGTGGGTCACTAAGCCCAAAGAATATCCTTACCTTTTTGGTTCAAGCCACTGCTTTCGTTGACCAGAAGTATTTTTGGCCAGTAAGTTTGGGGAAATGTAGTGTGTTCCTTTTATAAGAGTTCTATGGATTAATTTATTTCTCTTTAGGAGGTTTCAGACCCTCTGATGTGTTCATACAAAGCAGTAAAAGTGAAGTTTGAAGTCTGGGGACTGCAAACCAGGGTGGAAGGATTCACTCATAAGGTAGCCTTAAATTTAATATGGAAGAATTACCTGGAATACAAACTTGAACTACATGTAAAGCTCTACAATTGAAACATGTTGGAGGAAGAAGATTTTGTTTGGATAAAAGAAGGTTAATAAAAGTAGCAATACAATACATAAAAGTAGTAATGTTACTAAAGTATGAAGAAGTTCATAAAATTAAATAATTTATTTGGAAGTTTGTATTGGAGAGGGTCACTGTAGCATTTACCAAATAAGTGTATGTTATTTTGCAAAGCAAATATGTTGAATATCCTGTACCAATCCTGTCCAAGAATTGAAAATGCTTTGCAAATAGCTTTATCTATGTATGTTTCAGGCGGTCAGAGATATTTTATTACTGGGTCACAGGCAAGCCTTCACTTGGATGGATGAGTGGTTTGGTAAGTTAGTGAACTAGAGTGTGGTCAACTCTCACCCCCAAGACATACACATCTACACCCAGTTACAGTCAGACACTGAATAACCCATGTTTACATGTAGTTTTATTTTCCTCCCCTTCAAGCACATACATAAATGAATATTTACATCCAAGCACTGAACATAACCAATAGTGGATATTTACTAAATATATAAAATTATATATATAAATATTATTTAGTACACTGCAGTGTGATTCACTCTTAAGCAGAATGTGATAGAAATTTCTCTTTATTATCCACCACACGACGTATTTGGCCTAAATACGGGGAAATACAGACTGGGATGTATTTTATTGTATACCCTGGTACTGTGGATAAGGAGTTTGGATAATTTTTAGTTTTTCAACTATATCCATGAAAGTGTGTTACTTACAAATATCTACAATATATTATAAGAACTTTATAGCGCTTCTGCTCGTGTCTGTTGCATAAAAATCCATGCAGAAATAAAAGAGCTATTGCAGGTTAAAGATTGAAGTTTTTATATCCACTGTTGCCTGTGCTCTTTGACGGCCTTTTCACATTCTCCTCATTAAATATTCATGTTATTTAACCCATAAATCATACAAAATGGTGGATAATAAATTTAAAGTAAAACACCCCTCATCAAACATATACAGAAAAAATATATTACTCGTGAAGATTTACAATATAATACTCGTACTGCGCACTTGTTTAATATTGCTCTCTTCATTCGTGATATATTTTTTCTGTATGTGTCATTCGGGAAGTTTTCCATTTGTATCGCATGCAAAAATATGGTCACATAACATTATTTTCCAGGAGAAGGTTCTATGGACCATATGACTATTACCAGGTAAATACAGGTTAACAGCCACTTTGCATGGCATTTACATGTACATTCAAGGCTTACACTGTATATCTAAATAACATTCAGAGTTTACAAAATCTACTTAGGATTTAAAATCAGTTTATGGCTAACAAAATATCAGCATAACATTCAAATCAGTTTTAGGCTTACAAAGTGTCTGCAAATCAATTTAAGGCTTCAAAATCTCTGCAGCCATAGGAAAGTCTCTCTGGTACTTTTCATATTGTATGCTGCATGTTTGGTTATTTTGATTTTTTTTCTGTGAATAAATCTAGTTAATTTGATAAAAGAAAATGGCAAAGATGATTTACAATAATAAAAAAATACAACAGTCAAAAAGAGCACTATCTTGCTTAAAAATAATTTTGTACAAGTAATCAGTCGTCATAAAGCAGGTGTATACAGTTCTGTAATAATGCTTTACCGCTGTTGCCATATAAAAATAGATATGTGATACCTGGGGCTCAATAGATGATCTCTATCACAGGTATGTACATACACTGGTTTGGGGCTTTGATTGATCAGCTTGTGCTATAGCAGGGTTTAGTGATTCCTCTATTGATGTTAGTGTCCTCATGGCAGATTTGTACTAATCCAGTCTGATTAATTGGGTTCATTTCATCAGAAAATGCATTAGGGGGTAAATGCTTTCTGAACAATTGACTGATTGGGGTGTTATTTGGCATTAATCGAAATTGTTACCATAGAAACATATTTTAGCTATGGAAGGGATGTAAAACCAAAACTGTGAACAATTTTGTAACCAATATATATTTAGGAGAGTTAAATCATTTGGCGATAGTCACTGTGCGGACACCATAAACTTTCTGGTTTGTAAATTGTTGATAATTGTTTATAATATATATATATATGACAGAAATAAAAACATTATGATGTAATAACACTTTTGGAACCACATGCTTTGAAAGTTAATGTACTCTTAAACATCCGCTCTTTTATCTGCTGAAAACCTGAGCAGAAAGATGATCAGCCTCAAGGCCTTGATGAACTCCCTGCCAAAGCATTTAAAAGCTTCATTGGCAAAATTTTAAATGATGTATTAAAATTATTATTGTTATTAAACTTTGATGCAAAACCTTAATTTAATGGGCAAAAACCCCATCAAATGACCCTTTATATATTTTTCTGTTGGCCAGAGGGGGGGAAATAATTTCAGAGTTCCATGGTGTCATACATGGATCAACCTAGGGGCAACAAATTCTGACAAAGCCTTGTTAGACATTGTATATTCTGTAGAATGTGTGTTATTTTGACATGATTTTAATGTCACCATTTTTTCTCAATTAAGGTATGACTATGGAGGATATCCGCAAGTATGAGAAGGAAATGGCTGACAAAACAAATAAGAAAATTGGAGTTTCCTCAAGTGATGCAAACATTCCATCAGAACAGAACAGTAACACCAGTTCAGGGGACAATACAACACTACTTCAGGGCTCTCAGGACTTATAGAGTGTGTGATATTTATACAAAGTCAGTCACAATAAATATGTGAAATTAGTAAATGCACAAAATAATTGTATATTTAACATAAACACGTCAATATTATATAAACAACCTAAGATTAAATATTGTCATCACATAGGTTGTTTGTTAGTATTGTTACTCAGTTTAGGAAAATTAAAATAGAAATATAGCATAGCAATTTTCTTTGTGTTTCACCCACAGTCTCTGTACAGTTTTTGGCATATATTTCTCACATAACCAATCTTTACAGGAATGTGATGATTTTTTTTAAAACTTTTATATAAAACTTTGTCTTCTTTAGGATATTTTTCGTCTTTTAAATTAACAAGCTTTGTTTACAATTCTATGTTACACCAGTTTATTCCAATTTGTAAACCACAAATGTAGTATGTCAGGTCAAAGTTCATTATATACCTGTTTACTGAAAGTTGAAGTGAATATGTGAATATCTGTCTTCATTTTTCACTCTAGCATACACATGAAGTAAGACAATCTGAATTCTAGCATCCACTCATAATGTGGCACCCTATTTGTGAATACCTTTTATTCACAGAACATTCTCCACTCCCACCGAGATAAGTTTTTGTAGATTTTAACGCACTTGCTATTTTTGTCTATGTAATCAAATCTAATAATATTCTGAGGTGCTGGGTCAGTGTGCTAATTGGTGTTCTCACCTGTAATAATCCTATTGCAACTCACTTTTCTGTGTAACAACTATGCTATTTAGGGGAGTAAAAGATTGTGAAAGTTAATAAATATATAAAGTTTGCCATCCCTTCAAAATATCCTGAAACCTTACTAATTCATATTTTACAAGAGTTTTTAAACATGGGCAGTGATTTCAAAATATATCAAAATTAACAAATTTGAATACATTGTGTAACATTTCAAGAGAGAAATAATGAGTTGTATGAAAGGTGCATTTTATGTTTCTGTGAAGTGAAACTGATGTAATGGAATAAAATATATCCATAAACTTTTTAAGATAAACTGAATTAAGATTGGAATGTGCAGGCCATGCATAACTTGTTTTTGGTATGGAACTGTTTTTCTGTAAAACTAGTATGTACGGTAGATTGCACCCCTACCTCTTTTCCTTTAGGGGTGGCCCTAATTGCCCTTAAAATTTCAAATTCTTTTAAAATTTTAAGTAAAAAATGTAAACAAAATTGCATGTCATATATGTCATATATCAACAGTTTGTCAGTATTTTAGGGAAAAAACGATCATGTATATGTGGAAAGATGTTGGAAAACACATTGGAATAACCTTAGTCCTTCAATATGTTGTCAGGCTATTCAAGCTACATGGTAAAACTACACAAGGTATAAGCTTCCAATTTGGTGTGTATAGGATTAAAGTTTGTGTGTCCTAGACAGACAAAACCTCTACATTCAGTTTCACCAAAGTATCAAGTTATGTTTATCCCAAGAAGAACTCGAGCTGATGAGGTATTTGGGAATATCTTAGATGCTGTTATAATTATAACTGTTGGATGGGGTTCCAACCTGCTAAGCCTGGCTATTTTTCTGATTTATTTTACTTTTATATTCTGAGTTAATTTTTATCTTTTTTTTTTTGTAATATTTGTCTAAAGTATGACAAAGAAACTTTTTATAACGAAAATACTGTAGATGTTTTACATTAAGCTAATGGATCTAGTTTATGTTCTGTATATCTCATACACATTTTCAGGCTAAGCTTTCTGTGTTGTTTTTACTGTTCTTTTCTGCAAATGTTTAGGAAATTTAAGTTGATTTCAAATAGATTATCTTTAATTAATTATTTAAGCAGTATGATCATGTACCACCAATGCAATTATACATTGAATCTTAAACTGAAGTTAAACTAAATAATATGAAATTAAAGGACATGTGTATGGTTTATATGACATATAATATATGATTGGCTTGTAATTTTATTATGTCAAATGAATTTTGCTTATCCTCACAAGTATTTGTTATTTGGTTTAAGCGGAACAAGGGTAACTAATAAGAATATTTAACCCTTCTGCAGCCCATCTCCGGGATTATGCCCAACAAATATTGTTAACTTTGTCACCTATATGCTTGATCTTTTTTGGCAAAAACAAACAGTATGTATGACATTTTTTTAAGGCTTCTATGTCTTGGATATGTGATATGTATAGGGTGTCATTATATAATTTGAAGGGTTGTGATGTCACAATGCTACTCTGTGAAGTCACATTACATGTCAAGTAGCTACTGTTCATTTGCAGTGTGTATATGAAATGTTTTGTTGTATTTTACAGACAAAAAGGAATATTTAGTATTTTATGAACAATAATTATAGGATATAGTATTTATTTCTTTTTACATTTTGATCCCACAGCCCTTAAGGGCTGTCGGGGTATTGTTTTCACCCATGGTCTCCGGATGAGTGGCGGGAAAAAGTTTGTCCGGGCTGTATCTCAGAAACCGTAAGGTGTAGGAAGTTGATACTTGGTTGGGACATTAGTTAGGGGGTGTGGGTGTGCAACGTCATAGTGTGACCTTGATTTGACCTTTGACCTTGCTGTAGTGACCTTGACCTATAAAATCTTGTCTGGGCTATATCTCGGGAACCATAAGGTGTAGGAAGTTGATACTTGGTAGGGACATCGGTTAGGGGGAGTAGGTGTGCAATGTCATGGTGTGATATTGATTTGACCTTTGACCTTGTCGTAGTGACCTTGACCTATAAAATCTTGTCTGGGCAATAGCTCAGAAATCGTAAGGTGTAGGAAGTTGATACTTGGTAGGGACATTGGTTGGGGGTTGTAGGTGTGCAACATCATGGTGTAACCTTGATTTGACCTTTAACCATGTCATAGTGACCATGAGTTTTAAAATCTTGTCTGGGTTTATTTCTTTGATTCCATAAGGTGTAGAAGGTTGAAATTGGTAGGGACATTGGTTAGGGGGTGTAGGTGTGCATCATGGTGTGACCTTTAACTTTGGCTCTGCCAAAGTTTGTTCACCTGCCATATTTGAGAAATCTTTCTCTTATGACAAAGATATATTGGATTGCTGCAACTGACATTGACATCGTAATTTTTAGTGAATTGATTAATGCTGTCATCTAGCTGTTGAATTGTCTTGTTTTAATACTTTATCTTTACATATATTTTCTTTCTCTTAAATGTTTTTTCTCTACTTAAACATTATTTGGAGCTTTATATAACTGACAATGCCCTGAAAGTATCCCCATCTTTGTACTGTTGCACTACTTCTATATCTGATGGTGTTGAAATTATTTCCCCAGGCTGTGGGGTACGGGCATCTCTGATGCTATTTTTGTGTTTGTTGTAATTTTGCTTTGTTTTTATAATTTCAAAAACAAAATTGTCAAACATTACTCAAGAACAAAGTCTATGATTTTCTATATTTGTTTACTATGTCATTTTACCAATAATACATAAAATTAAATCATGGAAGAGGTCAAAATGTTTCTTTTCTTTGTCTAAAGAGAAACCTATGTTTCTTCATTTTGATAAATTATATCATCACAGAGACCTGTATTGAAAGAGTTGCCAAGAATTGGCAATTGTTGTGGTGCTCAAGAAAATCTGAAATGTGGCTGTAAGGGGTTGAAATTGTTTCCACTTTAAGAGTTAACGACCAGTGAGGTCTTGATATGCCAAAAGACAGATTCATGCTTATACCTCTTGAAACAAAGAATAAATGTGAATTATAATTTTATCAAGGCTTCTCAGGTTTAAACTATTGTTGAGAACACCACAATTGTTTCACTCTTTGTGTATTTTAATTATAGTTTGGATTTATAGATATAGTTAATTCTACAGCACAAATCAGTCACTTCATGAAGTTCATATCAGTGTTCCTAGAGTTGAATGGTATTCAGGGTATATTTAGTCACTGCAATTGATAGGTGAATTTGTCGTTATCTAAAACCAAATCTGGCGATTAGAGTAAGAAATCTAAAATTCGCCAGGAATCTAAAATTCACCACCTCTAAAACCTTAGTTAATTTTATGAAGACAATGATGTTTTTGTCTAAAAATTAGTATTTTTCAGTTCAAAAAGCCTTAATTTACTATACAATCAACAAATCTCACCATAATTCATTTATTTTATTAGTATTTTCACATGTGGCGAATTTCAGATATGTGGCAAATTTTAGATTTCTTACTCTATAGTTTATTCTATGTCTCAAAATGTCATGAAAGCCTACGAAAAAGTTTTATCATAGAAAAGCTAATTTCTTGCGAAGGGAAAAAAGGAAAAAAAGGCTTATTTTTGATCGTTTTAATTTGTGAAAACTTAAAAACTTATGATATGTAATTTTCCCAGATATCACTGGTATTTAATTTCCAGTTCAAATAAAGAACTCAAACTTTCTTGGAACTACTTGTGTATGATTATAGTAGAAAAATGGTTTACATTTATGCCTTGTTGACCGGTGTTTAAATATTCTTATTTATGTATAAGTCTAAATATTAACAGGGCATTAATTTGGCTACTTCTGTGAACCAGTTTTCAATTGAAAATAAATTTCATGTGAAATTTCAAGTATGTATGAATTTCTTAAAACAAAAATAGGCCATTAGTGAAAATGGATTCTGGCAAATAGCTTAAAATTTGAAAATTAGTGAAATTTTCTACCAGTTAAGATTTCCAATTTTACAATGTTAAAATCCAGACCATATTTCAGGGAAATAAGCTAGTTATAGAATAATGAAATATCATTTATTAGAAATCTTCCAAGTTGCAGTATAGTCTCAAATCTTGGCAGCAGCGTATGTTTTTGTTGTTTGCAAAAAAGGCTAGTGTTGCTTTATAATTGGCAGTAGTCATAGAAATGAAATTATAGAGTAAGAAATGTGAAATTCCCAACAGTATACAAAAAAAAAATGATTTCCTTGATTTTTGGGGGTTTTTTTAGCACATTTGTGATTTTGGAGACTACATCAGACCTCGGATCTTCCCTGATGCAAAATTGGCACCTAATTTGAAATTTTTTCTAACCTTTAAAGGTGTCAAATTTCACACTTCTCTCTCTACTGCTATGGATATTATTGTTCACTTAAAATGTTAAAAAATTAAAGTTTTTGCTTTCTTATACAAATACAATAGTAAAACAGAGTCAAAGATTGGTTCAGTATTTTTATATTTTTGTTTACTGAGGTGTTTGTGTGAGTCGGACGAATGTTATTTTGAACAAAATATTAACAGATTCTTTCCAATCTGAGTATTATTTATACTCACATTATCTTACAGGAGAGGAGTTTGAATTTGTGTCCTAGAATTGTAATCATAGCATTTCACATCTCAGGAGCACAAGATTTGCAAAACCACAACAGCGTTATCATTAAACAGACCAACATACAGTATTTTATTTCTGTACCTTAATTCTGTAAGAATTGGGCAAAATATTGTATGTCAAACAACTTCTGTCTTATCTGTTAAGATCAGAAGATTGTATATTTATGATTGTTATTGCACATACAGATTCTAAAACAACTCTAAATACATTTTAAGGTTTTTTTTAATCCAAAATTTTCTAACAGAAATTGCATTATCCTTGAACACTTTCTTACATAATTTTGCTGAATGTAATCCCAAATATTCAAATAATATTTTGTTCATTTGTGTTTGCACATATCACAGTGTATTAGAGGTTCCATCCAACAAAGCAATAGTTTGCATGCATTGTTAACACTGTGTACTTTTTAACCATACAGTTGAAGCCATTTAAGTAAGACTCTCATATTAAGCAGAAATACCTTCCTGTACTGTGAGTGGAGCCTTTGTGAGTGGTTCTCAAAGGCACAACTGGTGGGAGCTCGTGGCCTCGGTACATGTCTCTTTCATGCCACGAAGCATGTAAAAGGTCCTTAATTTTAAAGTGTGGGTCATAGAGAAGTCATGGAAAAAATATTGAAATTTAGTGGATACACCCTGTCAAAAGTAAGAAAGTTGAAATCTGCCACAGTGTGTGAAATTTGACAGTGAGGAAATCCTGAATTAAACCTTTCTATTTCCTTCATATGTGGTACAATTCTTTTCATATTTTCTATTGTTGTGACAACATAAGGCCTTTCTTGCTCCACATACAAAATTGTCACAAATGTTGATAATTAAGCGTCCCTGAAAGGGCGCTTATTTGTTTTCGCCTCAGTTTCCTCGCCGTATTATGGTCTCCCTTGAATATCTCCCTTATTATTAGAAGGTTTCAAACCATATTTGGCAGTTATATACCTTAGGCATTGGAAAATTTTTCTGCATACTTAAATTTGACCTTTATGGAGGTCACATGATCAAAAACAATTTTTTTGAAGTACACCCCCCCCCCCTTATGGGTCAAACTGGGGTCACAAAATAGTTGCTTTGGAGTTTTGCCTTATATCTCCTTTATTGTTGCTTTTATTCCTTCAGAATGTATTAAGAGGTATTGGGAAAGCATATGTGGAGAGTCTAAATAGCCGGTCAGTTTTACCCCCGGCCTCCCCTTATGGACCAAACTGGGGTCATAAAATAGCTGATTTTGAGTTTTTGCCTTATATCTCCTTTATTGTTGCTTTTATACCTTCAGAATGTATTAAGATGTATTGGGAAAGCATATGTGGAGAGTCTTAATAGCCGGTCAGTTTTATCCCCCGACCCCCCCTTATGGGCCAAACTGGGGTCATAAATAGCTGCTTTGGAGCTTTGCCTTATATCTCCTTTATCATTGCTTTTATAGCTTCAGAATGTATTAAGAGGTATTAGGAAAGCATGTGTGGAGAATCTAAATAGCCTGTCAGTTTTATCCCCCGACCCCTCTTTATGGGTCAAACTGGGGTCATAAAATAGTTGCTTTGGAGTTTTACCTTATATCTCCTTTATTGTTGCTTTTATACCTTCAGAATGTATTAAGAGGTATTGGGAAAGCATATGGCGCAGCTTTGTGCATTCTTAGCTTTACAGCATGCTTATTAAAACCACAAAGTATTTTAAACTTTCAGGGATGCTTCGCTTTTGTTAGCAAAAGCATTCCTCTAGTTCTATCCAACATTAAAAGGTTGCTTTGAGTGGCAAATTTCACATCCTGTGGCAAATTTTACATGTCTTGCTGTACCGCGTTGTCTGGAAATTTGGATTTAATTAGAAGTGTTTCCCTGGCACTTTGAGATTTAATTTACATCACTGAACAGGATTCAACTGTAATTGTTAATAGTACCTTCTAACAGTAGGATTGCTGTGTAGTCTGTGCCTTTATTGTTATATATTTGATTCTCACAATATTATGCTCAATGTTTTACATTTAAATCAATGGCAAAACTGTGTAATTAATTACAATATACTCTTAAATGGTTCATCAAATATTTAATCACATAAACAAACCCATCTGCATCTCTTTATTCCTGTGTCATTCAGCACAATTTTATATTGATTTACTTGACAAGCGTGAGTGGCTTTTTTGTTATTTAAAAATTGACGGTGACAATAATAGTAATAATAATAATAAAAAAGACAAGCAATTAAAGAACTGGATATGAAAATATTGAAGAAATTTAAAATTTAACAGTTTTCAGTTAATAAAAATAGAACCGTTTTTATGTTTTATTGATTTGTGTATAGCTTTGCTTAAAAAAAAAGACAATAAGTAATACAAAATTCCCCAGTGAGACTATTTACTTTACTTGTAAAATATTCTGTACAAATTTGTGATTTCTTTGAATATATTAGGCCTCTGACCTCCCCTGATGCAAAATTTATCTAATCTACTGCTTTGCTGGCACAATATCTTCCCCACAAAGGGGAACTCAGTGCGCTAGTTAACAAAAATCATTTTTAATAAGGAGAGACGAGGGGCGTACAAGGTCAGTAATCCGGAGTTGTGGGTGTGACCGAGAGGGAAGGAGACTAAGTTGGGAAACTGGAATTGAAGAGGTGGGTTTTGAGGTGTTTCCTGAAAGATGCGACAGAGGGACTGTTTCTTATTTGGAAGGGGAATGAGTTCCAAAGAACTGGGGCGTAGTGACTGAAAGAAGTAGAAAAGTGTTTGATTGATTTATTAACTTTACGGTTGAAAGTGGGGTATGAAGGAACTTGAGTTTAGGGGTACTACGCCTTGTATTTCTGGAGGAAGTGTAGGGGTGAATTAATTCTCTTAGGTAGACTGGTTGACCTTGGTTGAGAAATTTGTATGTAATGGGGCCTATTTTGAATTGTACCCTGTACCTGACTGTGAGCCAATGGAGTTTTTTTCAATTGAGAGGTGATATGAGAGAATTTAGAGGAATGGGTGACAACCCTGCAGAGTGAGTTTTGGACTAGCTGCAATCTCCTTAACTCAATGTCAGTGAGTGATAGGAACAGGGAAATGCAGTAGTCCAATCTGCTGCTCACCGATTTATTTGGGGTCTTACGTCGCTTTCAACACTGTACAGGTCATATCACGACGGGTAGTTGGAAGGGCAGAGGAAACCAGTACATAGAGTTCGCTAGGGTTCTGTACTGTAAACTGCCGACCAATGGCAAGCAACTACCAGCTTTCTCACATAGGACCTTGACGGGGATCGAACTCCGGCCTCAGAGGTGGGAGGCGAGAGTGTTACCACTCTGCCACTGTGGCCAGTTGCTTGCCGTTGGTCGGCAGTTTACAGTACAGAACCCTAGCGAACATGCCTAGAGACATGCTGGTTTTTTAAAAGATACCTTATCTATCGAGGATGAAAAATTGTTCAAGGCATGCAAATCTGTCTGTTCATCTGTTTGCTAGAGACATTACAAGGGAGGTACCCCCACCAAAAGTGTGAAAATTTCAACACTTTATCACAATTTTCTCAGTGACTATTGCAGGGATTTCTCTCATATCTTGCATATATGTACTAGGCCAGAGGTAGATTCTCTTGTGTAAGTATGAGACCTGGATCTGTCTTATTTTTTTAATATATTTTTTTAATAATTTTTAATGCATTAAAATTCATGAAATCATGTACTAAATCACTTATAACTTGAAAAGTGTTGCATTTAGAGCATTTTGTTAAAATATGTTATTCAGCTACTTTTTTCATAGCTACAACATGGTCAGTAACTTGGGTGTCTGTCTTAATAGCTAAGTGAGTAATAGCTACTTTTGGGCTTTTCAGTAAATTCCATTAAGTAAAATCACTTGTAACTTGAAAACTATTGCATTTATAGAATTTCGTATAAATATGTTATTCAGCTACTTTTGGGTCATAGTAAACTTTCAGATCTGTAGCTCATGGCATAGCTGAGTAATAGCTACTTTTAGGTTATCACTGTTGAGTAAATCACTTATAACTTGAAAACTATTGCATTTAGAGTATTTTGTTTCAATATGTTATTCACCTATTTTGGGGTCACCTGTAATATAGTGAAGTTCCAGACCTGTGGCTCATTGCATAGCTGAGTAATAGCTACTTTGAAGTTATCACTGTTGAGTAAATCAGTTGTAGTTTGAAAACTATTACATTTAGAGCATTTTGTTTTTAAATATGTTATTCACATAATTTTTAGTCAGCTATAACATAGTGAAATTGCAGACCTCTATGTCATGGCATAGCTGAGCAATAGCTACTTTCAGGTTCTCACTGTTGAGTAAATCATTGTATCCACTGTTTAGTCGCAGTGTGTAGAGAGATTTCACCATTACCGCTCTAACAAAAAAATATTATAGCTAGCCTTCTCAAGTTTGCAGGATATATTAATAACCATAAAATGTTGCCTGGGAATATTTTCGGCCTCATTTTGAAAAATAAGATGGCCGCCAGGGATGTTTATTCGACTTTAAACAAGGAGTTTTGGCCCTGTAGAGCAAAGGGTATTATAGGTAGAGATCTAAAATTCGCAGGATATATTCCTCATTATAAAATCTTGACTGGGAATATTTGTGGCCTCATTTTGAAAAACAAGATGACCGCCACAGACGTTTCTTTGTCAGTCATGAAAAGTGCTTATATCTCCCTTATTATTGGTCCTAGAGGTTTGGGATGGTAAAGCAACCTATAGAAAATCATGGGCTGGGAATCTTTTGATGTAGTCAGATTTAACCTTGGACCCCTCCTTCAAGGTCAAACAAGGATAGCCAAACTTAAAAGTGCTTATAACTCGCTTATTATTGGTCCTAGAGGTTTGGGATGGGAAACAGACGTATAGGAAATCATGGGCTGGGAATCTGTTGATGTGGTCGGATTTGACCTTGGACCCCTCCTTCAAGGTCAAACGAGGATAGCCAAACTTAAAAGTGCTTATAACTCGCTTATTATTGGTCCTACAGGTTTGGAATGGAAACCAACCTATACAAAATCATGGGCTGGGAATCTTTTGGTGTGGTCTGATTTGACCTTGGACCCTGCCTTCAAGGTCAAACGAGGATAGCCAAACTTAAAAATGCTTATAACTCACTTATTAATGGTCCTAGAATTTTGGGATGATAAATCAACCTATAGGAAATCATTGGCTGGGAATCTATTGGAGTGGTCAGATATGACCTTGGACCCCTCCTTCAAGGTCAAACGAAGATAGCCAAACTTAAAGTGCTTATAACTCGCGTATTATTGGTCTTAGAGGTTTGGGATGGTAAACCAACATATAGGAAATCATGGGCTGGAATTCCGTTGGTGTGGTCAGATTTGACCTTGGACCCCTCTTTCAAGGTGAATTGGGGATAGCCAAACTTAAAATTGCTTATAAATCGCTTATTATTGGTCCTACAGGTTTGGGATGGTAAACCAACCTACAGGAAATCATGGGCTGGGAATCTTTTGGTGTGGTCGGATTTGTCCTTGGACCCCTCCTTCAAGGTCAAACAAGGATAGCCAAACTTAAAAGTGCCTATAACTCGCTTATTATTGGTCCTAGAGGTTTGGTATGGTAAACCATCCTATAGAAAATCATGGGCTGGGAATCTTTTGGTGTGGTCCGATTTGACCTTTGGACCCCTCCTTCAAGGTCAAATGAGGACAGCCAAACTTAAAAGTGCTTATAACTCGCTTATTATTGGTCCTAGACGTTTGGGATGGTAAACCAACCTATAGGAAATCATGGACTGGGAATGTTTTTGTGTGGTTGGATTTGACCTTGGATCCCTTCTTCAAGGTCGAACGAGGATATTGCATTTGCAGTATTTCTTTAAATATGTTTTAACCTACGTTTTACACTTAAACAGTTACCTTGTTACTTTCCTTCATAATACCATTTGCAGGGCACAACTTTTTTGTCCTTTTCTTCTGTCAGCTTCGGAATTTCTTTCAAACATGCTGTTCAATTACCATTTACTGTACTTCTGTACAGCACTTTCCCTGATAATTATGCTTTCCTCTCATTATCACCTTCACAAATCAAAAACACTCAGTCAGCTGACACAGTGCCCGTTGAAGGAAATTTGCTGGTGAGAGTGTTATGTATAACTGGGTGTCATCGGCATAAAAGTGGTAATTAATACTACTGTGGGAGTGAATGATTGAGCTGATTGGGTTGGTATAGAGAGAAAAAAAAATTGGACCAAGGACAGAGCCCTGGGGGACTCCAAACTGGAGCGCAGCAGGATGTGAGTGTGCTACCTACTTTGACTGAGTGTGTCCTTCCTGATAGGTATGATTTGAACCAGGCAAGTGCCAGTTCACTGATTCCATAGTAAACATTAAGTCTGTCCAGAAGAATGGTGTGGTCAATGGTATCAAACATGACAGAGAGATCTAGAAGGGTGAGGGCTGTGACAGACCCTTTGGCCATATTGAGAAGAATATCATTGTGAATATTAAGTAGGGCACTTTCAGTTGAATGGTGTTTGCTATAAGCTGACTGGAAGGCCGCCATCAGACCGGCTTCATCAAGCTGAGTTTGTATATCAATTTTGGTTATTTTTTTTTACTTTTAACAAGTGCCCGAGTGGCAAATTTCACATTCTCATTTGCCCCTGTGAGCAGTTGTGGAGTGACATGGCAAAGTTTAACCAAAAACTTATTGTTTGTACTTTATACAGTTTTACTACTTTAAGTACAACTCTGTTAATAATAGATTTTCATCAAAAGAGAACCAGAAAAATGTTCTTGCTAACAAAAACAAAGCGTCCTCAAAGGTTAAATGCAATATAATATAAAGCAGAAAAAGGTTCTTGAAAATAAAAAAAAACATTCAGCGCTGAGAGAACAAGTGAAAGTTAAACAGACAGTGTGGAAGTTTATGCATTAACATAACATTTTCATAAATTGTGAAAAGTTAATTGAATAAATGCTCGGGCTCAAAATGCATACAGCATCAATACTTATAATAGGTTGAAAGTTACACCATAAAAGTACTTAATTAAAGAATAACAGTGCTTTATAAATGCCATATATCTATTCACATTTTAGAAAAAGGCATAGTAAATTTTGAGCCTTTAGAAAGGCAAGACGTTACAACACAATGCTCTGAACACATCTATCCCAATGAGTAAACAAAAATTCAGAAGAATTGTACTGTCACCAGCTTTGGTTAAAGACTGAAGTGGATGAAATTCAAAAGTACAAAAATTATGCTGGACATAAATAGCTGGCTGACTGGCAGTATTTTTGCAGATCCAGACCCTCCTTGAGAAGTACCAAGCCATGGTGAGGCTCCAACTTGTTGAAAAACATAACCTAGATCCAATGTACAGGATATGACAAATGGACACAGACAGAGAGGCAAACATGAAGTTATCACCAAGTTTTTACTAGATGTCAGCACTAAGCAGGCAATTGAATAAAGTATCTTTTGGGTAACCTACTATTAAACTGCTAGTCATATGCAAATGTTAATGCACTGTGCAACATGGTTCTTGTTTTGTCTGCCTCCTCTGTTCACAGAGGAAAGAAGGAACTACTTATTTTGTCAGCTATTTTGTGGGACAGCAAACAAGCCAGATCATTGTCTTATCTTGTGGAGTGAAAGGTCACTTAACCCTACAGATCTTCAGGACTGTTTATATCCACAACCTAAAACCAGAAAAAGTGTTACAATGGCAATAGTTGCCAAGTACTGCCGAAAATCTAATCAGCTCCAATCTGAGCAGGGGTATGGAATACATAGAACCCATAAAAATATTTGTAAGTCCAACAATCAAAAAGAAAGTGATGCCATGGCAACACTTTTTGCAAGTTATTGCTGAAAACTAATCAGCCTCAATCCGCGCAGGGGTATGGAATGCAAAGAACCAATCAAATTATTTATAAGTTCAAGGAACAAAAAAAGTGTTTCCTTGTTGCCATGTACTGTCAAAAAACTAGTCAGCTCCAATCTGTGCTGGGGCTTGGAATGCAACGAAGAAACCACAAAAATATTTATAGGTAGAAGAAACAGAAAAAGTGTTGCCATGACAACAATTATTGCCAGGTATTGCCAAAAAAACTAAGCAGCTCCAATCTGTGTAGGGGTATGGAATGCAAAAAAACACAAAAATATTTATACATGGGTCCAAGAAACAGAAGAAAAGTGTTGCTGCCAGGTATTGTCGAAAAGCCAGTCAGCTCCAATCTGTGCAGGGGTTTGGAATGGAAAGAACCCACAAAAATGTTTATATATAGGTCCAAGAAAAAGATAAAGTGTTGCCATGGCAAAACTTGTTGCCAGGTATTGCCGCAAAAAGTAATCAGCTCCAATCCATGCAGGGATTTGGAATGCAAAGAACCCATAAAAAGATTTTTAAAATGAAGAAACATGAGAAAGTGTTGCCAAGTACCTACAAATTCACAATTTGAAAAACAATACAGAAAAAGTATTGCCATGGCAACAGCTATTACCAAAAACTTGCAAAAAAGCATCATATATATATATCCTGAAAATGCTGGTTAAAATCTTTGCATGGGTTTTATTTATAAAGATCCCACCAATTTAAAAGTGAAAAACAACAGGAAAAGTGTTGCCATGACAACGGGTGTTGGTAAATATTGCTTAAAACCAAATCACAAGTTTCTCTTGTAATGAACATATTTTGAAAGTTTGGAATAATGTTAAATGCCCACAAAATAAAAGAATAAGAAACAGAAAAAGTATTTCCATGAAAACACTTGTTGCAGAAATTGCAAAGAAAGCAATCACATACAAGTTCTAATGCCTTTAAACCTCCACAGTTATATACACATGCAAAATATTAATGAAATTTCTCAAGTTATCTTCAGTATACTCTATACTATATACTAAATAAAAAACTGAAACTCAACATAATTCTTTTATACATGGGAGTTTAAGGTCATCTTAAAACAGGACACACCTTGAATACCAGTTACAACCACATGCCAAATTTGAATTTCAGTTCCGGGGTGTGGACCTGGTCTGCTCCCCCCCCATGAGGGGTAATTTCAGGTATATCACATTGTGGTCAATCTGAAGCATTTATTTAATTTCAGACATGTTTTAATCAGAAATGAGGACATTTTAGGCACATTAGCAACATTACATGTCTGAACAGAAATTATTTAACCCGAATATTGCTGTTAAAATGGTGTAAAATACATGTAAATCAGCCCAAATGAGTAGTAAATGTTGGTCTATAATCCTGAAATTTGGCCAGAAAATAGTCTGTAACCTACTAAATCTGACTGCATAGGTTTTAAAATTACATCCAGTATAGCAGTGGTTACTGGTGTGGTATATGGACCCCAGCAGGCCTGTATTTCGCCTTCTGGGGGGTGCCTTAAGATTTGCTCATATTTTGACCAATAAGGCAGAACTAAGGCTGTAAACCATATTTTGGGCGAGTGTGGGTGCCACTAAGAGAGAAATAAGTAGTGTATTCATTAAGAAATACATACCAAGCTCAAAATACATGTATTGGGAGTGCATGTAGCGAGGGTACCATAAACTGGAAATTCAGCTCAAAGCACCCCTTAAATGGGCTGGATCTGGCTCAAATTTTCACAGGGAACTCAGTTTTCATCATAGAATTAAATTGCATTTGTCTGAACCACTCGAGAGCCATATTTGGAATTTCAGTTCCGGGGTGTGGACCTGGTCTGCTCCCCCCCCCCCCCCCCCCCCCCCCCATGAGGGGTAATTTCAGGTATATCACATTGTGGTCAATCTGAAGCATTTATTTAATTTCAGACATGTTTTAATCAGAAATGAGGATATTTTAGGCACATTAGCAACATTACATGTCTGAACAGAAATTATTTAACCCGAATATTGCTGTTAAAATGGTGTAAAATACATGTAAATCAGCCCAAATGAGTAGTAAATGTTGGTCTATAATCCTGAAATTTGGCCAGAAAATAGTCTGTAACCTACTAAATCTGACTGCATAGGTTTTAAAATTACATCCAGTATAGCAGTGGTTACTGGTGTGGTATATGGACCCCAGCAGGCCTGTATTTCGCCTTCTGGGGGGTGCCTTAAGATTTGCTCATATTTTGACCAATAAGGCAGAACTAAGGCTGTAAACCATATTTTGGGCGAGTGTGGGTGCCACTAAGAGAGAAATAAGTAGTGTATTCATTAAGAAATACATACCAAGCTCAAAATACATGTATTGGGAGTGCATGTAGCGAGGGTACCATAAACTGGAAATTCAGCTCAAAGCACCCCTTAAATGGGCTGGATCTGGCTCAAATTTTCACAGGGAACTCAGTTTTCATCATAGAATTAAATTGCATTTGTCTGAACCACTCGAGAGCCATATTTGGAATTTCAGTTCCGGGGTGTGGACCTGGTCTGCTCCCCCCCCATGAGGGGTAATTTCAGGTATATCACATTGTGGTCAATCTGAAGCATTTATTTAATTTCAGACATGTTTTAATCAGAAATGAGGACATTTTAGGCACATTAGCAACATTACATGTCTGAACAGAAATTATTTAACCCGAATATTGCTGTTAAAATGGTGTAAAATACATGTAAATCAGCCCAAATGAGTAGTAAATGTTGGTCTATAATCCTGAAATTTGGCCAGAAAATAGTCTGTAACCTACTAAATCTGACTGCATAGGTTTTAAAATTACATCCAGTATAGCAGTGGTTACTGGTGTGGTATATGGACCCCAGCAGGCCTGTATTTCGCCTTCTGGGGGGTGCCTTAAGATTTGCTCATATTTTGACCAATAAGGCAGAACTAAGGCTGTAAACCATATTTTGGGCGAGTGTGGGTGCCACTAAGAGAGAAATAAGTAGTGTATTCATTAAGAAATACATACCAAGCTCAAAATACATGTATTGGGAGTGCATGTAGCGAGGGTACCATAAACTGGAAATTCAGCTCAAAGCACCCCTTAAATGGGCTGGATCTGGCTGAAATTTTCACAGGGAACTCAGTTTTCATCATAGAATTAAATTGCATTTGTCTGAACCACTCGAGAGCCATATTTGGAATTTCAGTTCCGGGGTGTGGACCTGGTCTGCTCCCCCCCCCCCCCCCCCCCCCCATGAGGGGTAATTTCAGGTATATCACATTGTGGTCAATCTGAAGCATTTATTTAATTTCAGACATGTTTTAATCAGAAATGAGGACATTTTAGGCACATTAGCAACATTACATGTCTGAACAGAAATTATTTAACCCGAATATTGCTGTTAAAATGGTGTAAAATACATGTAAATCAGCCCAAATGAGTAGTAAATGTTGGTCTATAATCCTGAAATTTGGCCAGAAAATAGTCTGTAACCTACTAAATCTGACTGCATAGGTTTTAAAATTACATCCAGTATAGCAGTGGTTACTGGTGTGGTATATGGACCCCAGCAGGCCTGTATTTCGCCTTCTGGGGGGTGCCTTAAGATTTGCTCATATTTTGACCAATAAGGCAGAACTAAGGCTGTAAACCATATTTTGGGCGAGTGTGGGTGCCACTAAGAGAGAAATAAGTAGTGTATTCATTAAGAAATACATACCAAGCTCAAAATACATGTATTGGGAGTGCATGTAGCGAGGGTACCATAAACTGGAAATTCAGCTCAAAGCACCCCTTAAATGGGCTGGATCTGGCTCAAATTTTCACAGGGAACTCAGTTTTCATCATAGAATTAAATTGCATTTGTCTGAACCACTCGAGAGCCATATTTGGAATTTCAGTTCCGGGGTGTGGACCTGGTCTGCTCCCCCCCCATGAGGGGTAATTTCAGGTATATCACATTGTGGTCAATCTGAAGCATTTATTTAATTTCAGACATGTTTTAATCAGAAATGAGGACATTTTAGGCACATTAGCAACATTACATGTCTGAACAGAAATTATTTAACCCGAATATTGCTGTTAAAATGGTGTAAAATACATGTAAATCAGCCCAAATGAGTAGTAAATGTTGGTCTATAATCCTGAAATTTGGCCAGAAAATAGTCTGTAACCTACTAAATCTGACTGCATAGGTTTTAAAATTACATCCAGTATAGCAGTGGTTACTGGTGTGGTATATGGACCCCAGCAGGCCTGTATTTCGCCTTCTGGGGGGTGCCTTAAGATTTGCTCATATTTTGACCAATAAGGCAGAACTAAGGCTGTAAACCATATTTTGGGCGAGTGTGGGTGCCACTAAGAGAGAAATAAGTAGTGTATTCATTAAGAAATACATACCAAGCTCAAAATACATGTATTGGGAGTGCATGTAGCGAGGGTACCATAAACTGGAAATTCAGCTCAAAGCACCCCTTAAATGGGCTGGATCTGGCTCAAATTTTCACAGGGAACTCAGTTTTCATCATAGAATTAAATTGCATTTGTCTGAACCACTCGAGAGCCATATTTGGAATTTCAGTTCCGGGGTGTGGACCTGGTCTGCTCCCCCCCCATGAGGGGTAATTTCAGGTATATCACATTGTGGTCAATCTGAAGCATTTATTTAATTTCAGACATGTTTTAATCAGAAATGAGGACATTTTAGGCACATTAGCAACATTACATGTCTGAACAGAAATTATTTAACCCGAATATTGCTGTTAAAATGGTGTAAAATACATGTAAATCAGCCCAAATGAGTAGTAAATGTTGGTCTATAATCCTGAAATTTGGCCAGAAAATAGTCTGTAACCTACTAAATCTGACTGCATAGGTTTTAAAATTACATCCAGTATAGCAGTGGTTACTGGTGTGGTATATGGACCCCAGCAGGCCTGTATTTCGCCTTCTGGGGGGTGCCTTAAGATTTGCTCATATTTTGACCAATAAGGCAGAACTAAGGCTGTAAACCATATTTTGGGCGAGTGTGGGTGCCACTAAGAGAGAAATAAGTAGTGTATTCATTAAGAAATACATACCAAGCTCAAAATACATGTATTGGGAGTGCATGTAGCGAGGGTACCATAAACTGGAAATTCAGCTCAAAGCACCCCTTAAATGGGCTGGATCTGGCTCAAATTTTCACAGGGAACTCAGTTTTCATCATAGAATTAAATTGCATTTGTCTGAACCACTCGAGAGCCATATTTGGAATTTCAGTTCCGGGGTGTGGACCTGGTCTGCTCCCCCCCCATGAGGGGTAATTTCAGGTATATCACATTGTGGTCAATCTGAAGCATTTATTTAATTTCAGACATGTTTTAATCAGAAATGAGGACATTTTAGGCACATTAGCAACATTACATGTCTGAACAGAAATTATTTAACCCGAATATTGCTGTTAAAATGGTGTAAAATACATGTAAATCAGCCCAAATGAGTAGTAAATGTTGGTCTATAATCCTGAAATTTGGCCAGAAAATAGTCTGTAACCTACTAAATCTGACTGCATAGGTTTTAAAATTACATCCAGTATAGCAGTGGTTACTGGTGTGGTATATGGACCCCAGCAGGCCTGTATTTCGCCTTCTGGGGGGTGCCTTAAGATTTGCTCATATTTTGACCAATAAGGCAGAACTAAGGCTGTAAACCATATTTTGGGCGAGTGTGGGTGCCACTAAGAGAGAAATAAGTAGTGTATTCATTAAGAAATACATACCAAGCTCAAAATACATGTATTGGGAGTGCATGTAGCGAGGGTACCATAAACTGGAAATTCAGCTCAAAGCACCCCTTAAATGGGCTGGATCTGGCTCAAATTTTCACAGGGAACTCAGTTTTCATCATAGAATTAAATTGCATTTGTCTGAACCACTCGAGAGCCATATTTGGAATTTCAGTTCCGGGGTGTGGACCTGGTCTGCTCCCCCCCCATGAGGGGTAATTTCAGGTATATCACATTGTGGTCAATCTGAAGCATTTATTTAATTTCAGACATGTTTTAATCAGAAATGAGGATATTTTAGGCACATTAGCAACATTACATGTCTGAACAGAAATTATTTAACCCGAATATTGCTGTTAAAATGGTGTAAAATACATGTAAATCAGCCCAAATGAGTAGTAAATGTTGGTCTATAATCCTGAAATTTGGCCAGAAAATAGTCTGTAACCTACTAAATCTGACTGCATAGGTTTTAAAATTACATCCAGTATAGCAGTGGTTACTGGTGTGGTATATGGACCCCAGCAGGCCTGTATTTCGCCTTCTGGGGGGTGCCTTAAGATTTGCTCATATTTTGACCAATAAGGCAGAACTAAGGCTGTAAACCATATTTTGGGCGAGTGTGGGTGCCACTAAGAGAGAAATAAGTAGTGTATTCATTAAGAAATACATACCAAGCTCAAAATACATGTATTGGGAGTGCATGTAGCGAGGGTACCATAAACTGGAAATTCAGCTCAAAGCACCCCTTAAATGGGCTGGATCTGGCTCAAATTTTCACAGGGAACTCAGTTTTCATCATAGAATTAAATTGCATTTGTCTGAACCACTCGAGAGCCATATTTGGAATTTCAGTTCCGGGGTGTGGACCTGGTCTGCTCCCCCCCCATGAGGGGTAATTTCAGGTATATCACATTGTGGTCAATCTGAAGCATTTATTTAATTTCAGACATGTTTTAATCAGAAATGAGGACATTTTAGGCACATTAGCAACATTACATGTCTGAACAGAAATTATTTAACCCGAATATTGCTGTTAAAATGGTGTAAAATACATGTAAATCAGCCCAAATGAGTAGTAAATGTTGGTCTATAATCCTGAAATTTGGCCAGAAAATAGTCTGTAACCTACTAAATCTGACTGCATAGGTTTTAAAATTACATCCAGTATAGCAGTGGTTACTGGTGTGGTATATGGACCCCAGCAGGCCTGTATTTCGCCTTCTGGGGGGTGCCTTAAGATTTGCTCATATTTTGACCAATAAGGCAGAACTAAGGCTGTAAACCATATTTTGGGCGAGTGTGGGTGCCACTAAGAGAGAAATAAGTAGTGTATTCATTAAGAAATACATACCAAGCTCAAAATACATGTATTGGGAGTGCATGTAGCGAGGGTACCATAAACTGGAAATTCAGCTCAAAGCACCCCTTAAATGGGCTGGATCTGGCTGAAATTTTCACAGGGAACTCAGTTTTCATCATAGAATTAAATTGCATTTGTCTGAACCACTCGAGAGCCATATTTGGAATTTCAGTTCCGGGGTGTGGACCTGGTCTGCTCCCCCCCCCCCCCCCCCCCCCATGAGGGGTAATTTCAGGTATATCACATTGTGGTCAATCTGAAGCATTTATTTAATTTCAGACATGTTTTAATCAGAAATGAGGATATTTTAGGCACATTAGCAACATTACATGTCTGAACAGAAATTATTTAACCCGAATATTGCTGTTAAAATGGTGTAAAATACATGTAAATCAGCCCAAATGAGTAGTAAATGTTGGTCTATAATCCTGAAATTTGGCCAGAAAATAGTCTGTAACCTACTAAATCTGACTGCATAGGTTTTAAAATTACATCCAGTATAGCAGTGGTTACTGGTGTGGTATATGGACCCCAGCAGGCCTGTATTTCGCCTTCTGGGGGGTGCCTTAAGATTTGCTCATATTTTGACCAATAAGGCAGAACTAAGGCTGTAAACCATATTTTGGGCGAGTGTGGGTGCCACTAAGAGAGAAATAAGTAGTGTATTCATTAAGAAATACATACCAAGCTCAAAATACATGTATTGGGAGTGCATGTAGCGAGGGTACCATAAACTGGAAATTCAGCTCAAAGCACCCCTTAAATGGGCTGGATCTGGCTCAAATTTTCACAGGGAACTCAGTTTTCATCATAGAATTAAATTGCATTTGTCTGAACCACTCGAGAGCCATATTTGGAATTTCAGTTCCGGGGTGTGGACCTGGTCTGCTCCCCCCCCATGAGGGGTAATTTCAGGTATATCACATTGTGGTCAATCTGAAGCATTTATTTAATTTCAGACATGTTTTAATCAGAAATGAGGACATTTTAGGCACATTAGCAACATTACATGTCTGAACAGAAATTATTTAACCCGAATATTGCTGTTAAAATGGTGTAAAATACATGTAAATCAGCCCAAATGAGTAGTAAATGTTGGTCTATAATCCTGAAATTTGGCCAGAAAATAGTCTGTAACCTACTAAATCTGACTGCATAGGTTTTAAAATTACATCCAGTATAGCAGTGGTTACTGGTGTGGTATATGGACCCCAGCAGGCCTGTATTTCGCCTTCTGGGGGGTGCCTTAAGATTTGCTCATATTTTGACCAATAAGGCAGAACTAAGGCTGTAAACCATATTTTGGGCGAGTGTGGGTGCCACTAAGAGAGAAATAAGTAGTGTATTCATTAAGAAATACATACCAAGCTCAAAATACATGTATTGGGAGTGCATGTAGCGAGGGTACCATAAACTGGAAATTCAGCTCAAAGCACCCCTTAAATGGGCTGGATCTGGCTGAAATTTTCACAGGGAACTCAGTTTTCATCATAGAATTAAATTGCATTTGTCTGAACCACTCGAGAGCCATATTTGGAATTTCAGTTCCGGGGTGTGGACCTGGTCTGCTCCCCCCCCCCCCCCCCCCCATGAGGGGTAATTTCAGGTATATCACATTGTGGTCAATCTGAAGCATTTATTTAATTTCAGACATGTTTTAATCAGAAATGAGGATATTTTAGGCACATTAGCAACATTACATGTCTGAACAGAAATTATTTAACCCGAATATTGCTGTTAAAATGGTGTAAAATACATGTAAATCAGCCCAAATGAGTAGTAAATGTTGGTCTATAATCCTGAAATTTGGCCAGAAAATAGTCTGTAACCTACTAAATCTGACTGCATAGGTTTTAAAATTACATCCAGTATAGCAGTGGTTACTGGTGTGGTATATGGACCCCAGCAGGCCTGTATTTCGCCTTCTGGGGGGTGCCTTAAGATTTGCTCATATTTTGACCAATAAGGCAGAACTAAGGCTGTAAACCATATTTTGGGCGAGTGTGGGTGCCACTAAGAGAGAAATAAGTAGTGTATTCATTAAGAAATACATACCAAGCTCAAAATACATGTATTGGGAGTGCATGTAGCGAGGGTACCATAAACTGGAAATTCAGCTCAAAGCACCCCTTAAATGGGCTGGATCTGGCTGAAATTTTCACAGGGAACTCAGTTTTCATCATAGAATTAAATTGCATTTGTCTGAACCACTCGAGAGCCATATTTGGAATTTCAGTTCCGGGGTGTGGACCTGGTCTGCTCCCCCCCCCCCCCCCCCCCCATGAGGGGTAATTTCAGGTATATCACATTGTGGTCAATCTGAAGCATTTATTTAATTTCAGACATGTTTTAATCAGAAATGAGGATATTTTAGGCACATTAGCAACATTACATGTCTGAACAGAAATTATTTAACCCGAATATTGCTGTTAAAATGGTGTAAAATACATGTAAATCAGCCCAAATGAGTAGTAAATGTTGGTCTATAATCCTGAAATTTGGCCAGAAAATAGTCTGTAACCTACTAAATCTGACTGCATAGGTTTTAAAATTACATCCAGTATAGCAGTGGTTACTGGTGTGGTATATGGACCCCAGCAGGCCTGTATTTCGCCTTCTGGGGGGTGCCTTAAGATTTGCTCATATTTTGACCAATAAGGCAGAACTAAGGCTGTAAACCATATTTTGGGCGAGTGTGGGTGCCACTAAGAGAGAAATAAGTAGTGTATTCATTAAGAAATACATACCAAGCTCAAAATACATGTATTGGGAGTGCATGTAGCGAGGGTACCATAAACTGGAAATTCAGCTCAAAGCACCCCTTAAATGGGCTGGATCTGGCTCAAATTTTCACAGGGAACTCAGTTTTCATCATAGAATTAAATTGCATTTGTCTGAACCACTCGAGAGCCATATTTGGAATTTCAGTTCCGGGGTGTGGACCTGGTCTGCTCCCCCCCCATGAGGGGTAATTTCAGGTATATCACATTGTGGTCAATCTGAAGCATTTATTTAATTTCAGACATGTTTTAATCAGAAATGAGGACATTTTAGGCACATTAGCAACATTACATGTCTGAACAGAAATTATTTAACCCGAATATTGCTGTTAAAATGGTGTAAAATACATGTAAATCAGCCCAAATGAGTAGTAAATGTTGGTCTATAATCCTGAAATTTGGCCAGAAAATAGTCTGTAACCTACTAAATCTGACTGCATAGGTTTTAAAATTACATCCAGTATAGCAGTGGTTACTGGTGTGGTATATGGACCCCAGCAGGCCTGTATTTCGCCTTCTGGGGGGTGCCTTAAGATTTGCTCATATTTTGACCAATAAGGCAGAACTAAGGCTGTAAACCATATTTTGGGCGAGTGTGGGTGCCACTAAGAGAGAAATAAGTAGTGTATTCATTAAGAAATACATACCAAGCTCAAAATACATGTATTGGGAGTGCATGTAGCGAGGGTACCATAAACTGGAAATTCAGCTCAAAGCACCCCTTAAATGGGCTGGATCTGGCTGAAATTTTCACAGGGAACTCAGTTTTCATCATAGAATTAAATTGCATTTGTCTGAACCACTCGAGAGCCATATTTGGAATTTCAGTTCCGGGGTGTGGACCTGGTCTGCTCCCCCCCCCCCCCCCCCCCCATGAGGGGTAATTTCAGGTATATCACATTGTGGTCAATCTGAAGCATTTATTTAATTTCAGACATGTTTTAATCAGAAATGAGGATATTTTAGGCACATTAGCAACATTACATGTCTGAACAGAAATTATTTAACCCGAATATTGCTGTTAAAATGGTGTAAAATACATGTAAATCAGCCCAAATGAGTAGTAAATGTTGGTCTATAATCCTGAAATTTGGCCAGAAAATAGTCTGTAACCTACTAAATCTGACTGCATAGGTTTTAAAATTACATCCAGTATAGCAGTGGTTACTGGTGTGGTATATGGACCCCAGCAGGCCTGTATTTCGCCTTCTGGGGGGTGCCTTAAGATTTGCTCATATTTTGACCAATAAGGCAGAACTAAGGCTGTAAACCATATTTTGGGCGAGTGTGGGTGCCACTAAGAGAGAAATAAGTAGTGTATTCATTAAGAAATACATACCAAGCTCAAAATACATGTATTGGGAGTGCATGTAGCGAGGGTACCATAAACTGGAAATTCAGCTCAAAGCACCCCTTAAATGGGCTGGATCTGGCTCAAATTTTCACAGGGAACTCAGTTTTCATCATAGAATTAAATTGCATTTGTCTGAACCACTCGAGAGCCATATTTGGAATTTCAGTTCCGGGGTGTGGACCTGGTCTGCTCCCCCCCCATGAGGGGTAATTTCAGGTATATCACATTGTGGTCAATCTGAAGCATTTATTTAATTTCAGACATGTTTTAATCAGAAATGAGGACATTTTAGGCACATTAGCAACATTACATGTCTGAACAGAAATTATTTAACCCGAATATTGCTGTTAAAATGGTGTAAAATACATGTAAATCAGCCCAAATGAGTAGTAAATGTTGGTCTATAATCCTGAAATTTGGCCAGAAAATAGTCTGTAACCTACTAAATCTGACTGCATAGGTTTTTAAAATTACATCCAGTATAGCAGTGGTTACTGGTGTGGTATATGGACCCCAGCAGGCCTGTATTTCGCCTTCTGTGGGTGCCTTAAGATTTGCTCATATTTTGACCAATAAGGCAGAACTAAGGCTGTAAACCATATTTTGGGCGAGTGTGGGTGCCACTAAGAGAGAAATAAGTAGTGTATTCATTAAGAAATACATACCAAGCTCAAAATACATGTATTGGGAGTGCATGTAGCGAGGGTACCATAAACTGGAAATTCAGCTCAAAGCACCCCTTAAATGGGCTGGATCTGGCTCAAATTTTCACAGGGAACTCAGTTTTCATCATAGAATTAATTGCATTTGTCTGAACCACTCGAGAGCCATATTTGGAATTTCAGTTCCGGGGTGTGGACCTGGTCTGCTCCCCCCCCCCCCCCCCCCCCATGAGGGGTAATTTCAGGTATATCACATTGTGGTCAATCTGAAGCATTTATTTAATTTCAGACATGTTTTAATCAGAAATGAGGATATTTTAGGGCACATTAGCACATTACATGTCTGAACAGAAATTATTTAACCCGAATATTGCTGTTAAAATGGTGTAAAATACATGTAAATCAGCCCAAATGAGTAGTAAATGTTGGTCTATAATCCTGAAATTTGGCCAGAAAATAGTCTGTAACCTACTAAATCTGACTGCATAGGTTTTAAAATTACATCCAGTATAGCAGTGGTTACTGGTGTGGTATATGGACCCCAGCAGGCCTGTATTTCGCCTTCTGGGGGGTGCCTTAAGATTTGCTCATATTTTGACCAATAAGGCAGAACTAAGGCTGTAAACCATATTTTGGGCGAGTGTGGGTGCCACTAAGAGAGAAATAAGTAGTGTATTCATTAAGAAATACATACCAAGCTCAAAATACATGTATTGGGAGTGCATGTAGCGAGGGTACCATAAACTGGAAATTCAGCTCAAAGCACCCCTTAAATGGGCTGGATCTGGCTCAAATTTTCACAGGGAACTCAGTTTTCATCATAGAATTAAATTGCATTTGTCTGAACCACTCGAGAGCCATATTTGGAATTTCAGTTCCGGGGTGTGGACCTGGTCTGCTCCCCCCCATGAGGGGTAATTTCAGGTATATCACATTGTGGTCAATCTGAAGCATTTATTTAATTTCAGACATGTTTTAATCAGAAATGAGGACATTTTAGGCACATTAGCAACATTACATGTCTGAACAGAAATTATTTAACCCGAATATTGCTGTTAAAATGGTGTAAAATACATGTAAATCAGCCCAAATGAGTAGTAAATGTTGGTCTATAATCCTGAAATTTGGCCAGAAAATAGTCTGTAACCTACTAAATCTGACTGCATAGGTTTTAAAATTACATCCAGTATAGCAGTGGTTACTGGTGTGGTATATGGACCCCAGCAGGCCTGTATTTCGCCTTCTGGGGGGTGCCTTAAGATTTGCTCATATTTTGACCAATAAGGCAGAACTAAGGCTGTAAACCATATTTTGGGCGAGTGTGGGTGCCACTAAGAGAGAAATAAGTAGTGTATTCATTAAGAAATACATACCAAGCTCAAAATACATGTATTGGGAGTGCATGTAGCGAGGGTACCATAAACTGGAAATTCAGCTCAAAGCACCCTTAAATGGGCTGGATCTGGCTCAAATTTTCACAGGGAACTCAGTTTTCATCATAGATTAAATTGCATTTGTCTGAACCACTCGAGAGCCATATTTGGAATTTCAGTTCCGGGGTGTGGACCTGGTCTGCTCCCCCCCATGAGGGGTAATTTCAGGTATATCACATTGTGGTCAATCTGAAGCATTTATTTAATTTCAGACATGTTTTAATCAGAAATGAGGATATTTTAGGCACATTAGCAACATTACATGTCTGAACAGAAATTATTTAACCCGAATATTGCTGTTAAAATGGTGTAAAATACATGTAAATCAGCCCAAATGAGTAGTAAATGTTGGTCTATAATCCTGAAATTTGGCCAGAAAATAGTCTGTAACCTACTAAATCTGACTGCATAGGTTTTAAAATTACATCCAGTATAGCAGTGTTACTGGTGTGGTATATGGACCCCAGCAGGCCTGTATTTCGCCTTCTGGGGGGTGCCTTAAGATTTGCTCATATTTTGACCAATAAGGCAGAACTAAGGCTGTAAACCATATTTTGGGCGAGTGTGGGTGCCACTAAGAGAGAAATAAGTAGTGTATTCATTAAGAAATACATACCAAGCTCAAAATACATGTATTGGGAGTGCATGTAAGCGAGGGTACCATAAACTGGAAATTCAGCTCAAAGCACCCCTTAAATGGGCTGGATCTGGCTCAAATTTTCACAGGAACTCAGTTTTCATCATAGAATTAAATTGCATTTGTCTGAACCACTCGAGAGCCATATTTGGAATTTCAGTTCCGGGGTGTGGACCTGGTCTGCTCCCCCCCATGAGGGGTAATTTCAGGTATATCACATTGTGGTCAATCTGAAGCATTTATTTAATTTCAGACATGTTTTAATCAGAAATGAGGACATTTTAGGCACATTAGCAACATTACATGTCTGAACAGAAATTATTTAACCCGAATATTGCTGTTAAAATGGTGTAAAATACATGTAAATCAGCCCAAATGAGTAGTAAATGTTGGTCTATAATCCTGAAATTTGGCCAGAAAATAGTCCTGTAACCTACTAAATCTGACTGCATAGGTTTTAAAATTACATCCAGTATAGCAGTGGTTACTGGTGTGGTATATGGACCCCAGCAGCCTGTATTCGCCTTCTGGGGGGTGCCTTAAGATTTGCTCATATTTTGACCAATAAGGCAGAACTAAGGCTGTAAACCATATTTTGGCGAGTGTGGGTGCCACTAAGAGAGAAATAAGTAGTGTATTCATTAAGAAATACATACCAAGCTCAAAATACATGTATTGGGAGTGCATGTAGCGAGGGTACCATAAACTGGAAATTCAGCTCAAAGCACCCCTTAAATGGGGCTGGATCTGGCTGAAATTTTCACAGGGGAACTCAGTTTTCCATCATAGAATTAAATTGCATTTGTCTGAACCACTCGAGAGCCATATTTGGAATTTCAGTTCCGGGGTGTGACCTGGTCTGCCTCCCCCCCCCCCCCCCCCCCCCATGAGGGGTAATTTCAGGTATATCACATTGTGGTCAATCTGAAGCATTTATTTAATTTCAGACATGTTTTAATCAGAAATGAGGATATTTTAGGCACATTAGCAACATTACATGTTCTGAACAGAAAATTATTTTAACCCGAATATTGCTGTTAAAATGGTGTAAAATACATGTAAATCAGCCCAAATGAGTAGTAAATGTTGGTCTATAATCCTGAAATTTGGCCAGAAAATAGTCTGTAACCTACTAAATCTGACTGCATAGGTTTTAAAATTACATCCAGTATAGCAGTGGTTACTGGTGTGGTATATGGACCCCAGCAGGCCTGTATTTCGCCTTCTGGGGGGTGCCTTAAGATTTGCTCATATTTTGACCAATAAGGCAGAACTAAGGCTGTAAACCATATTTTGGGCGAGTGTGGGTGCCACTAAGAGAGAAATAAGTAGTGTATTCATTAAGAAATACATACCAAGCTCAAAATACATGTATTGGGAGTGCATGTAGCGAGGGTACCATAAACTGGAAATTCAGCTCAAAGCACCCCTTAAATGGGCT